>OU015742.1:182196638-182217271 GCA_907169655.1 Acomys percivali
CACACACACACACACAAGCCAAATTATATCAAATAAGTGATATCCTTTAATTCTTCATAGTTTTTCTCTTTTATAACTTGTGAAGTGGGATATAACACCCATGCATTCCCTGTTGACATTTGGACAAACTTATACAAAATATCTAGTTATTTATAGATGCATTAGAAGCTCAACTTTCACCTATCAGAAAGTGTTATAGGAACAAGAAGGTAGAGACAAATTTTGTGAATGAACAAGTGGGTAAAAACAAGTGCCCCAAATTTTCTGGCAGCCTCTACAAGTCCCAAAAATTCTACCATTGTACCACAAATTGCTCAACAATATCCTCAACATTATCTCCAATTCTCTTTTAATAATATATCTTTATCCTTAGTCTTTTCTACTTTTGACTGGTGATTTTCTATAGTCCACCTCCTACAGTATGTGCTGCATATTCATTTGGTTGATTCATTTATTCTCACAATAACTATTCTCAATTAGGTGGTGTTTACTTTAGGCATGCTCAACCTTTTGATATTGCAGCATAATGTTGTCATCTATAAATATGTTAGTTCATATTCCTAGCTATCCTAAATCACATTTGGCCTACAAGCCACAGACTATACATGCTGGGTGGGAGGTTCAGTGAAAGGACCAGTAAAATGAATGAATTCTTTGTAATGCCCCTTTCATGTTCCAAGATAGCAGGTGATTGACAGGCTGGCTGCCTCCTGTGTCAGAACGGCATATTATTTATAATTATATTACTCATAAACCACAGCATCAGATAAGTAGCAACTGCTTATTAATGTTGATTTCATGAGTGAACTGTTTGTTAAATCTAGGAGCTAAAAGCATAATCCTGGCCAGAAACCCATCCTTTTGTAGTGTACAACATGTGCTTTTCATGCAAGAAAGAAGACAGGAAATCTTCTCTTATACAGTTCCCCATTTACTTTAAAACATTCTTCAGACTTCAAGTATTAAAAATTCTATTTGGTCCTTTAGTTACATTTCAATAATAATTGCCAACATAAACATGAACATGTCACAATGCTTCCAGTGCAGGGCTATACATAATTACTGCTTTCAGAACAGTAGAAAATTGTTCAATTATTGAATATATAGACATATTCATGTTTCTATACATCTTTTCAGTTACATACTTGCTCTTCATTCAGTCTTATTGAATTGATTTCTTGGTTTTGGAAACATCCTGTTTTGTTTTTTAATTTTATTTTATTAATTTATTCATATTACATCTCAATAGTTATCCCCTCCCTTGTATCCTCCCATTCCTCCCTCCCTCCCATTTTCCCCTTACTCCCCTCCCTATGACTGTGATTGAGGGGGACTTCCTCCCCCTGTATATGCTCATAGGGTATCAAGTCTCTTCTTGGTAGCCTGCTATCCTTCCTCTGAGTGCCACCAGGTCTCCCCTTTCAGGGGACGTGGTCAAATATGAGGCACCAGAGTACACGTGAAAGTCAGACCCCACTCTCCACTCAAGTGTGGAGAATGTCCTGTCCATTGGCTAGATCTAGGTAGGGGTTTGAAGTTTACGGCCAAGGACAATACAGGCCGTAAACTTCAAACATCCTGTTTTTAATACTTCATGTATGTTTCTAAAGCTGGCACCAAGTATTCTACTGCATAAACTCTCTGGTGCTCACATAATTAATATGTTCTCCTACTAATCAATCTGCAATGTCCACTTCAGTGGAGGTATGTGTTGTGATTTCCTTGTCTGCTTCTTCTAATGTGCCTTCCTTGGAGGGTTTTGGCTGCCACTCAGTCTGTCCAGTGAGTGGAAGAGTAATATAATTCCATGTGATGTGGCTAATGAATCATGCCAACTGTGCTCTCCATCTTATGTATCAATGAGTGATCTGACATCCCTGAGAGACATTTACTTTTCACTAAGCCTATTTCTGAGCGGAATTACCTTGATCAGATGGCAGCAAGTACCGAGACTTCTTGTATAGAAAATAATCACATTTAATCTGCTACATATGACCCCTTGGGCTAAGGGCCTTGTCAACATGAATTTCTGTGGGTTTGGGCAAAATTAAAAATGTAGAAGCTGCTTGCTGCCTTCTTACTGGTCTTATCAAAGGTGTCATAAGATTTTACCACTGGCCAAAGTGTATCCTATCTGAGATTCTCATGCTAGAATAATCATGTATTCACTCATTTCCTGAGTGTACTCAGCCACACGTTTTCTTGGCATCAAATTTTGTTACACAGAGAGAATTTCTAGGCACAGAAGAGGAGGAAAGACTTTTCAGGCAGAAGTTACAGCACACAGAGAAGGCGGCCTGATTCTACTTTTTTCATGTGGACTCCCACCATACTCTCAGTGCCAATTTCTCTTATTGTTTTCTTGTTTTCTATCATTGAGACAAAATACCTGACACAAACAACATAAAGGAGGAAGTGTAATTTCAATTCATGATTTCAGAGGATCCAGCTGATCATCAGTTGGCTTCATGGTTCTGCCTGTGGTGAGAAGGAACCTAACTGATGGAAGAGTGTGTCGAAAAGGACTCTTCCTACGCACTTGTCTTTACATACCTTTTATTTGTACATAACTCTTAATGCATATGTGGATGCTACATGCCATGCGCTGTGATACTATACATTAAAGCAATGCTAACTAGATGACTGGTGCTTCAGTTTTACTGTCATCTCTTCCCTCTGCAATTTTTAAAAAATAAATCATATGTTCAAATGTTTCCTGAGGAACTATTTGATGATGTTCTGAGATAAGTTGACCATGATGTTGAGGAGGGAGATTAAGTATATGAAATATATGCATCTTGCATTAGTTTACTTTTCTAACATTGAAGATGTTAATTGTAATGGTGATTTAGACACCTGATTTCTCTGTGCCTGAATTTTCTAATCTAGAAGAAATAGAGTAAAGATCAAGGCTGTACTGGTTGTGGGAGGTAATACGATCAGCGGTAGTTCTGTGATCTATTTATATCACAGCCAAAACACATTTAGGTGAAGGTGGTTTTTTATATAGAATTATGGCTTGTATTTTATTATATTAAATACCACTGGAGGACTATTGATATAACAACAAAAATTAATGTTTGTTGATTTTTCTTCTCATGCTAGAATTGACCCTCCTGGCAGGCATTAGGTGGGATGAGATAGCTTAGTGTATAAAATGCTTTCTATGAAATCATGAGGACTTTTGTTCAGATCATTATCTCCTACAAAAAAAATCCTTCTCACTGTGCATAACTGTAACCCCAGTGCTGGTAAGGCAGTGGATCCCAAGAACTCAGGGACCAGCCAGTTTAGCTGATGCAATGAGTTCCAGGGTCAGTGAGAAACACTAATCTTAAAATATTAATGTGGAGATAGTAATAAAGTGACTCGATTTTGAATGTCTGACTCCATATTGGCATAGACATATTCACACAAATTCATAAACTAGGCATACACACTCATGCACACATGCAAGCATGCATACACACATGCACATAGATATACAGCAGGCTCACGCACATATGCATGTGCACATCCACACATGTTCACATGAGTATATTTTTACTCCTGTGATATCAAGTTCCCCTTCACCACTTTCACAAGCATTCCAAACTCATGGTTAATTTCCTGAAGTTATCCAAATCAAGTTAAAGGAGTAGCATATGAATTTTGGAGTGATTCTTGCTATCAAATAAATATAGGGTTTTCATTGGTAATGATACTATGTTTAAGATAATAAAATTGGAATCAAGTAGCTTGACCAAAGTAATTAGTCTTATAAACTAGAAATAGAATCTTCCCAGATGTAGCCAATGGACAGGACATTCTTCACAATTGAGTGAAGAGTGGGGTCTGACTTTCACATGAACTCTGGTGCCCCATATTTGACCATGTCCTCTGGATGGGTAGGCCTGGTGGCACTCAGAGGAAGGATAGCAGGCTACCAAGAAGAGACTTGATACCCTGCGAGCATATACAGGGGTAAGAGATCCCTCTCAGTCACAGTCATAGGGGAGGGGAGTAAGGGGAAAATGGGAGGGAGGGAGGGAGGAATGGGAGGATACAAGGGAGGGGATAACAATTGAGATGTAATATGAATAAATTAATAAAATATATTTTTTAAAAAAGAAATAGAATATTATAGGAATTGCTTAAGTAGGCTAACTTTTATATTTCAGCTTAAGGTTAGAGGTAGAGTTCCAAGTGCCAGCTCTACCAACCTAGGGACTATGTGGGTGGAATGGCTGAGAAGGTATAAGTGACAGGACAGTTGGGTATCAACAGCCCAAACAGACACGTTTCCCAATTTAGTGCTGGGTTCTCCTGTTAAGACTCTTAGTGATGTAGTAGAATGTTCTATCCATATTGAACTGTAGAGAGTTGAGGACCCTCTGCATTGACACAGTTGCTAGGATCACATTGTTAAGTAACTGAGAAAACAGATTGCAACTATTGTAATTGGAGACTGAAGAGGACATAAGCAGAAAGCCATGAGGGAATGAAGGAGAAAGCTAGATGTTTTTTAGGGAGCCTAGAAGTGGCATCCTTTTGTGCTCCAGCACTGACATTTTAATTTATAAGCCAAGAATGCACTTGTTGTCAACTGAAAAAATTGATTTAGTTGTTCATCTGATTCAACCCATGTAAGAGTTTGAAAGTAATTATGATAGTGGCACTGATAGGCAGGCAATTGCGGTTTTGTTCTCTTGCTTTCTGGCTCCCTCTCCAGCCTCCCCTTCCCCTGACCCAAGGTTGTTCTTGTCAAAAAGGCTATGTAGGCAGAAGCCAAAATAGTAATCTTTGGACAAGTGGTATATGGACGCCTACAACACATAGCACAATAAACAATAGTAAAGTTGGTCTCTTACTCATCATTTTTTTGTTAGTCTCCTATGACACATACCTAGAGAAAAGATGTAGACGTTTTTCTCTCTTTCTTGAAAGCACAAAATAGAACATATGTGCATTCAAGGCAGTGCTTCCAACTGGTGTTTGAGTTATCTTTATGACATCTTCAGGTAACACATGTTATCAAACCATATCACACACAGGAGCCCGAGATAGGGAAAGATTTATGAGAAGAGTGAAGTCTGTGCCTGTGTTCCTGAGGTTTCATTAGAGATTCACAATGTCCTTAAAACAATGTAAAAAGAAGGCATTGAAGAATACCTCACAAGAAAATAATTTAGGTGGAGCAAGAGCTCTATGGATAGAAAATAATTTCTTGTTATGGAGGATATTTGTTTTTTTATAAAGCCTATATTAACAACTCTGACCCAAAAGAATTACCTTGTTATTTATAGGATAGTGAAATAAGAATTTGGGGTGAAATTAGGCCTACTCAGCTAGTAGAAGAAATGTTGAGATAGTGAAATTATTTGAATTATTTTCTTGACAGATTTGACCACAAAGTTCATCTTATTCAAACTTCATCTCAAGAAATTCATTTCATTTCACTTATCCTTTATCTTATTTATTTTTCATTTCTATGTCATTATTTTCTACCCTGATGTTTACTATATCCTTTTATCTATATCCTTGAGTGTTGATTATTCTTGTTTTTCTAAGGCCTTCAATTACATCATTAAATTATCAATTTGAGATCACTCAATTTTCTTCATGTAGGTGTTTTATAATGCTATAAATTTTTTCTTACAACTGTTTTAATTATATTCCTTCAATTTAGGAATGCTGTGTGTTAATTTCCATTAAAAGAAATTGGTGGCTCAACAATTGAGAATGATGACTTCCCGTAACATAATAATAATGTCCCAGAACCAGGCATTTTTATAGTATAATTTCTCACTAAACCTCCTCTGTAGTGACTGTTTCACTGCAATCTGACATATACACTTTCAGTAATAAGTACATGCCATATGGTAGATGTGCCAGATGAGGTCAAATGGATGATGTAAGTAAGACTAGAAGTGTAGAAGACTCTGAGCCGGAGGCTTTACCCACACATAGTAGGAAATTAGGAAACAAAACGGGTTTCACTAAATATAGACTGCCAGGTCAATACAAAATCAATTATAGACTTCTAGTTGTATAGTTTTTTTTTTAAACTGCTTCTACATTGTGATCTATGGTGATATTACACCATAAATGTGCCTCCAAAGATCCCCATCACTTGTGAAAATTTATCTGCTTTAGTTGGACACTCTCTAACCTTCTTGCTCTGCCTCTAGTGGTTAAAAGAGAGACTTTAGATATTTCAGATATCTTCACATAAGAACTGTGGCTTTGGTGTAGCTTAGCTTTTTGGACCTCAGTTTCATCCCAGACAAAACAGGAGTTACATCACTTCCTTCATTATGCCTGTTGGAAGAAATCAATGGAATGATATGGGCAAATGACTAGCGTAGTGCTTTGCACACAGTGAATGCTAATCTCTGGCAGCCATTTGTATTTGACTTGTTATGGTGATATCTTTAACTATGTTTTCCCTTTTACCTTTCTTGTGTGAAGGATTTTAGCTCATCTGTAGGCATTGGGATCTGTTGGGTTCCATTGTGCTTGAGCTTCAGAACTCTTGTTTAAAACCGTATAAACTCCAGTACCATATCTTCCACCACAGTAGCAAATAACTAATGAAACTTTCCCCCATGGGTGCAGAACTCTTTGTTTTATCCAGAGCTGTAACATTAGTGTCTACTTCTAAACTCACCTCTTAGGACAGCAGCACAATGGCAGCATGCATTGGTTGGACCAATGTAGACTCTTTGGTATATTAAATGTTATATCTCTTTATCATGTTTTCATTTTCATAAGGGACTCCATGAATATCTTCTTATTCACTTCCATAAATCAAGAAATGTATACCTGATATTCCATAAATACTTTTGGCCTTTGGAGAATGCCACAGCTCACATTATTTCCATTTTTTTCATTAATGGATTAATTTATTTATTGTACATTCAGATCAAAGCTTATTCTCCTTTCTCTCCTGCCAGTTTCTCTCTCATTTCTCTCCTCACTCCTCCTCCTTTTCTCCTTAGAGGAACAGAGAGGTCTCCTATGGATATGACCCTGCCTTGTCATATCAAGTTGCACTGGGAGGCTAGACAGGCTCAGTTCAGAGAAAGAAATCCAAAGACAGGCAATGGAATCAGATACAACCTCCATTCCAGTTGTTAGGAGACCCACATGAAAACCAAGCTGCACATCTGCTATACACACACACACACATACACACACACACACACACACACACACACACACACACACACACACGGAAACTAGGTCGTCTCATGCATGCTCTTTGGTTGGTGATTCAGACTCTGTGAGCCACTATGGGCCCAGGCTAGTTGATTCTGTGGGTTTTCTTCTGGTGACCTTGACCTGGCTGGCTCCTTCAATCTTTCATCCCCCTCTTCCACAGGGTTCTTAGAGCTTTGCCTAATGTCTGGCTTTGGGTCTCAGCATCTGTTTCCATGGGCTGTTAGGTGAAGTGTCTCAGAAGATAGTTATGCTAGTCTCCTGCCAGCAGTTATAGCAGATTATCATTAATACTGTCAGGGGTTGGATTTCTCTCATGGAATGAATGGGTCTCAAGTGGGTCAGTCAATTTCTGCTCCATCTTTTTTTTTTTTCCTGCACCTCTTGAAAGTAGGACAAATTTTGGGGCAAAGTTCTTGTGGGTGGGTTGATAGTCCCAAGTCTTGCCTGGCTACAAGGAGGTGGACATTTCAGGTTCCATATCCCTGATGGCTGGGAGTCTCAGCATAGAGGTCCTCCTCATAGACTGCAGAGTTTCCTTTATCCTAGGATTCTGGATCCTCCACCAATTTCAGTTCTCTTTCCCTTTATCCTCTCCACACTTGGTCCTTCTGTTCCCCACTCCTCCCCCATCTCGTTCTATCTATCTATCTACTTCCAATGTCTAGTTTATTTCCCCTTTGTAATGAGATTTAAACATTCTCCCTTAGTCCCTCCTTATTATTTATCTTCTTTGGGTCTGTGGATTGTAGCATGATTATCCTGTACTTACAAGTAAGAACATGACGTGTGCCTTTCTGGGCCTGTGTTGCTCACTCAGGATATTTTTTAATTCCATCCATTTACCTGAAAATTTCATGATATCCTTACTTTTAATAGCTGAGTATTATTCTATTATGTAAATGCACCACATTTTCTTATATCCATTCTTCAGGTGAGGGACATCTAGGTTGTTTCCAGTTTCTGGCTATTAAAGCTGCTATAAACATAGTTGAGCATACCTTGTGGTATGGTGTGGCATCTTTTGGGTGTATGTCTAAGAGTGGTATAGCTGTGACTTGATATAAAACTATTCCCAGTTTTCTGAGAAACTTCCAATTGATTTCCAAAGTGATTACAAATATGCGCTTCCACTAGCAGTGGAGGTGTGTAACAGTTGCTTCACCTCGTCATGTCCTGTCACTTGAGATTTTGATCTTAGCCATTCTGATAAGTGTATGATGGAATCTCAGAGTCATTTTGATTTTCTGATGACTAAGGATGTTGAACATTTCTTTAAGCACTTCTTGGCCATTCAAGATTTTCCTCTGTTGAGAATTCTGTTTAGCTCTGCACTCCATTTTTTTCATTGGGTTACTTGGTTAGTTGTTGTCTACTTTCTTGCATTCTTTATCTATTTTGAATATCACGCCTCTGTCAGACGTAGAGTTGGTGAAGAACTTTTCCCATTCTGTAGGGCTGTCATTTTGTTCTGTTGACAGTACCCTTTGCCTTACAGAAGCTTTTCAGTTTCACGAGGTCCCATTTATTAATTGTTGACCCTAATGCCTGTGGGTGATCTGTTCATAGAACTGTCTCCTATACCAATGCATTCAAGCTTGAGGCCCACTTTCTCTTTTATTAAGTTTAGAAAGGTTTATTTTTTTAGTTAGAAGTTATTTTAAACCAAATCAGTCTCCTAATCAGAAGAAAATATTTTTGTTAAAAACTTGCTGATATAGAGTGTCTTTTTATCTTCTCTCTCTAGAAAACTATAATTCAAGTTTCATTCAAGCCCCTATATATTAACTTGGGAACTTGCAGGCCTATGGATCATTTTAGCATCAAAATATTTGGAAATGTTTGAAAATAAACTGTATTTATTTTCACATGCCATATCTAATAGAACCTTGTGGAAAATATCGATTTTAGAAAATCTTGAAACTTCTTAGTATATTAAGAACTGAACTCCTCTTTAAACTAAGCACATTGAAAGTTCCTGTTCTGAAGGATATGTATATATATGCATAGACATATATATATATGCACATGTATGTATATATTAATATAAACTTGATATTACATGTATATCATTTATAAAACATAAATCTAGATGGGGACTTGGTTTGTTTCATAACTCAACCTAATTATTTAGGAATTAATATAGCCTTGTCCTGTTTAATACTGAAAAGTTATTGCCAGAAATCTCAGCAGTTAAGATCTTGTCTTGCCCTTGCAGAGGACCCTTGTACCATTCTCATCTCCTCTGTCCTGCAGTTCACAACTGTGGGTAACTCCTGTTCTAGGAGAATCCAATATCTCTGGCCTCTGTGGACACCTGCACTTGTACACCCATGATCACACAAAGATAAACACACCCACCTAATTAAAAATAAAATAAAACTTTAAAGAAGTTATTTGTGAGAGTCTTAATCATCAGTTTGACTCTTCATTATTTGTTTAAAGCCAAACACTAGCCAATTTTTGTGCAATAGTTTGCTTGATACAGTTTAAATAAATGGGATGAAACTAAGAAAGAAATATCTCTTGAGAAGAATGGGTAAGTTTAGAAGTCTGAGATAGTATGGTATAGATGACAGAGCAGGAGCCAAAAGTCTGGTACTTTATATGAGAGATGTAGAGTCAACGCAGGTTATAGTGAACTAGTTTCTATCACCAACCAGGAGCATCTGATTTTAGCCACCACAATCTGTGCTCATACCTCATGCAAGTTTAGAGACAAGACGAATTCCTTTCAAGTTCTTGAGCCTTTTTCTCTGAGCATGGAGGCTTGAACCCATGACTTTTTCAGTGGAAGATGCTGGGTATGTCAGAGAGAGCCACATTTTACTTGATCTCATTTTCCTTGTTACTTTGGAGCACAGATATGAAGGAATTCAGTATGGACTTGCACTGACAGTACTTGGTATGAGCCAGGATACAAATAGATCTCAATGCTGTGGAAGCAATTTGCCATACACATAGGGTTTTCCAGGCTTCTGCAGGCACCACAGCTGAAAACCAAGTGCTCTTACTGATGACAACAAAGGCCCAAGATCATTCTTGTGGATTTACTGAAGTATTTACTTGTCTATTCAGTGGAGGACAACCAGAGGGAAAAAGGCTTCTTGAGAGTTCACAAGAGATTTATCTTGTGTAGCCTCAAATACTTTGAAGTAGAACAATTTGTCTGCCTTGCTGGAGGTGAAGAGTCTTCTTCGATATGTTCGCTACCCAAGAGATGACATGTTTCATTCACAAATACTAGTAGTTAGACTCTCTCCATGGAAGGAAAACTGCCTTGTTTCTTCAAAACATCATGGACTATGCTATAAATATCGTGTTTTTGTTTTATGAAAGAGTGACTTTTGCCCTTGTCATTTACCAGAAAAGCTTACAGAGCTGAAAGAATTGACAGATTAATATTTAGAATAGATAAAATACCCTCATGTCTGTTGTACATGGAATCTCAGAGTCACTTTGAATTGCTGATTATTAATGACATTGGGCATTTTTTTAAGTGCTTCTTGGCCATTCAAAATTCCTCTGTGGAGAGTTTTCTGTTTAGCTCTGTACCCCATATATTAATTGGATTATTTTGTTTGTTGATGTTTCATTTCTTAAGTTCTTTATATATTTTAGATATTAGCCTTTCATTGGATATAGGGTTGATGAAGATCTTTTTCCAATCTGTAGGCTGCCCTTTTGTTCTATTGACACTGTCCTTTTCCTTACAGAAGCTTTTCAGTTTCATGAGGTCCCATTTAATAATTATTGATCTTAGAGGCTAAGTTGTTGGTGTTCTGTCCAAGAAGTTTTCTCATGTGCCAGTGATTTCAAGGCTGATCCCCACTTTCTCTTGAGAGAACCAACCCCTTACACTATTAAGGACGCTCTTCTATACTTGCAGATGGGGGCTTAGCATAGCTATCCTCTGAGAGGCTCCACACAGCAGTAACATATGCTGAAACTCACAGATAAACATTAGTCAGAGCTCAGGGAACCTTGTGGAAGAGTGTGGGAAGGGATAAAGGACACAGAAGGGACAAGAAGTCCACAAGAAGACCAAAAGAATCAACTGACCTGGGCCCAGGGCCCTTATGGAGACTGAAGCACCAATCAAAGACCATTCACTATACCCAGGCTACACATATATAGCTGATGGGCAGCTTAATCTTCATGTGGGTTCCCCTAGTAAGTGGAATAGGGACTGTCTCTGACATGGACTCTGTTGTCCCATCCTCAGTAGAAGAGGATGCATTCAGTCCTGATGAGACTTGATGTGCTGGGATGGGTTGGTGGTGGTGGGTTCCCCTTTTCTGAGGATTAGGGGAGGGGGAGAGCCAGAAGAGGGAGGGAGGATGAGACTTTGGACAGAGGAGAGAGGGGCTACATTTGGCATATAAGGTCAATTTTTTAAAAAAACAAAGAATACACTTGTAATGTTTATTAAATCTTCTCCTTCAACTATAATGTTTTATGTAGGATGGAAATGGATCCTTGAATAATTAAGAAGTTGAAACAAAAGTAAAAATAATTTATAACCATTACTTTAATGCATATTAGACACCTTGACCTTGGACTTTGACTTTGACTGACTAACAAACAAACAAAAACAAACAAACAAACAAAAACCCCAGAATCTACTGTAGTCTCATGATCATTTTGATGCACCCCCTCAGAGTTCTTATTTCCATTCTTTCCCTCTTTCACTCTCTCCCTTCCATCTCCCCTCTGCCCCTCCTTCTCCTCCGCTTTGTCTCTCTTTCTGTTGGGGCACAATCTCCTGTACACAGACTGTGTAGCTGGGAATATACCTGAAGTTCTGATTCTCCTGCCTCTAGCTCTTGAGTCAGTTGCTACCATTACTGGCACAAGCCAACATCCCCAATTTAGTCTTATGTGGTGCATCCAGGCAGCTGTTCTACCAACTTAACTATATCTTCAGCTATGTTCTTCTTTTAAGCTTTTGGAAATGCTTTTCCCCTTGGGATGGAGTTTCATAAATTTCAAAAAACTGGAAAAAAACCAATCCAGTTGTTTAGAAATCTCTCTCTTTTTTTTTTAAGTGTTAACATTCTGCAGTTATTTTTGTATGCTCCTGCACACACACGGATTAAGATTGGATTGTAGAAGTCTCCGTGGCTGCTTTGAAAGGGAAATGTATCCCTGTATCCCACAGGACTGAAGAAGATATGCTTCACACATTTGAAGGCAAGAGCATGTGATCTCCAAGGAGTTGGCAGATCTCTTCTCTAGTTGTATTTGTAGGCACTTTTTGTTGTGTTGCCTTTTTAACAGGTAAAGCTCAAATGAGCACAGCATGGTCCAGATGGTGCTCAAAGTTGCCTGAGTTTCTTTTATGTAACAGTCTTTCTGAGGAGTGCATTCCAGCCAGAAATCTACTGGGCCTCGAAAACTAACTCCATCCATTTTATGTTTTTAGTATTCTCACATATATATTTCACACACACACATACACACATGCACATGCACACATACACACACACATGCACACACACCCCACACACTCATGCACAAGTCTGAATTGAAGCACAGCCATCAGGGCTGGTCATAATTTCATAGGGCTTTATTAACTGTCTCTCAAGCTCAACGGTTTATCCAACTGGAAGACAGAAAAACTCTGCAGGGCAAATTTCAGGACAGAAGGAAGTATTCCTACCCATGGCCAAGAACTATTTGTAATGCTTTCACCTTAGCTGCTATACTTAAGAACAATTGGAAGCTGATGTTCCATTCATCTCTGAAGGGGATATATTAAAGTTCTCATTCAACTGAATGTCCCCAGCAGGGAAATTTTCCTTGGCAGGATAGTTGCCTTAAATACATGGAACACACATTCCTACAAAGATCAAACAAATAAGTGTTAGTCTTTGCATAGCAGCAATACTTGGCTGGCATGCTATCAATGCACATGGAATTGGGATTATCTTTCGCTTTTTTCTCCTCTCTTCTGTCTGTCCCATTCACAGACAAATGGTGTGTGGAGGGTGGAGAAGTAAATGTGATTGTGATTGATGATACATAGGCAATGTAGATAGATGATAGGTAGAGATATAATATTCTTCATTCCACTACCAAACCTCTTTACTTGTACTCCGTGTTACAGTCAAAACTAAATTGCTCTCCTCTGTTCTTTCTTTTTAACTTTTCTCTTTTCAAGTATGGATTAATAGCACTCACCTATACAATCTTTCCTACCCCTGTCTGTTAACATTGCATTGTCTAATTGAAGCCATAAGTCTCAGTCCACCATGTCCAGAGTCCTTACTGCCCAGACCAGAGAATGGGATGAAGCTATCATTCTACACCAGATGCTTTCCTTTCCTTGCCTTTTATTCCTCTTTAAATTTACTTATTCCAGATGCTTATCCATTTAATTAGAAACATCATCATCATGCCTTCTGACTTTGCCTAGTTGGTACATTAGCTCAGAAGAGAACAGCTGAATGTGTGAACAGGGAGTCCCTGGCACAGTTGGGATGCCCTTTGTAAAAACAAAGCAGAATTCTTCTCAGTGCAAAGAGATTTCTTCCCAGAGATAGTAAATGTGATGCCTTGGCCTTCATCTCTTTCCTTTTTTTAAAAGTCCCTTTGCTCAAATCCATCATAAAGGAACTAATGTACTTTGATAAGTGTTGGTGAGTCTGTGCTTCATAGATCTCAAGGGCTCCCTATTTCCAGGCCATCTGCTTCCCTCCCCGCAGAACTCTCTTCTGTTCCCACTATAGGCATATGAAGGCCTGAAATTCCTGAGGGGTCAGAGTCCAGCCCCAGCCCTGTAGTCACCACCTGTTCTGGTTGGTCAGCACTCCTTCTGCACTGGGTATTAAACATTTTATATTAGCCCTAATACTGTCATTATTATAACCTGTGTAACACACACATAAGACAATTACTCTTATAGACCTTTTATATGTTGTGCCCTTCACAACATCAGAGAGAAGAAATTTGGTTTATAAAAAATACACTGCAGATCTTAAAGCATCTTTTCGATTTAGCTGCAAAAGTTAATGAAGTTGAGCCCACACTTAACATAAAAATGTAGCTGTGTATATTCCAGGATGTAGATATGGATATACCTTTTTTTCATAATGGGGTGATTAGGGAATTGGATTTCATTTGGGCCTATGTATGCTAAACAATTGGAGGCACATTAAAACTCATGCATGTATAAACATTTATTGCCTTTGCCTATAAGATATTGCTTGTATGACAAATTAAGAGTCAAATAGAATGTGTTCTGGGTATTCAACCTTCAAAGGTATTTAAAATCTAAGGTATATTTATTCTGCATTTAAAGGTGTACTGAGGCTGCCTTGTGTGTTAATGTGTACCCAGCAACTAACACTGTTTAAGCACTTTCCTTTTGCTTGCATTAATGTGTGCACTGAAGAGGAGTAAGGGATGATAAACTGGGCGAAGTACACAACCTTCAAGTAAGATTTATCTGTGCAAGAACAGTGTAGTACATTAATGTGAATATTCAAAGATAGATGTTTATCTTAATGGACTCAGAGGTACTTACAAACAGTGTAATTGCTAGAGTCATTTTACAGGGCATTAATCCGGAGTGATTACACTTCCTCTTGCTTTCGATGTAAAGAATTCTGTCTAAGGGTTTAAGTGAGGCCGGGCAAGTGTAGCCAAAGGATCAAAAGTTCCTCCTGGGCTCTTACCACCAGGACTATGGAACAGAAAAAGCAGCTTGCTACTCCCCAGGCCCCATCTCTCTGTGTCACTTATTGAATTTCACACACACACACACACAAACACACACACACACACACACACACATACACACACACATCTAGTTCCAGTTTTCTGTATGCACCCTGAGTTACTTTAAGCCTTTTGGGCCATTAAATAATATTTTATTCAAATATTGATGTCCTTTCATCTCATAATTACTAGTATATGTTTCTGTGTGTATGTGGGAATGTGCATGTGAGCACAGGTGGACATAAAGAGCAGAAGAGGGTGTCAGATTCTTTAGGGTTTCTGTTGGAGGTGGTGTATGAAGGCTGGCATAGGTGCTAGGATCCCACTGAGAGTTTTCCACAAGAGCAGTGCATTCTCCTACCTGGTGAGCCATCTATCCAGCTCCTTTGTTTTATTTTAAGTAATACAATAATTGTATTATTTATAAAATAATGCTAATTTTTCTTTGTGGGGTATTGATATTTTTAAACATGTATTTTTTTTGGAATAATTGAATCAGACTAATTGAGAATTGTTACTTCAGATATTATTGTTTCCTTAAGTAAAAAATATGTTTAAAATCTATTCTTTCAATGATTTTGAAATATACATTATTTTTTATTATAGCCACCACAGTGTTATTGATTGCTAGAATCTATTCCTTCTGTTGTATTAATTTCTTTTTTGACCTTACACAAATCTTGCCGCAATATGGTCTCCAAGCCTACCTCATCTTCTATGTCTGTGACCTTTCTCCATTCCATGAGGTCAGGCAGCATTTATCTTTTTGTGTCTGGTTTATTTCATTTTTTATAACCTTGCATAGACCCATCCATAGTGTCACAAATGACATGATTTTCTGCTTTTTAAGGTTTGAATAATTTTTCATTTTGCATGCATAACATGATATTTCAATCCACTCATCCATGTATGAGGAATCCATGCTCTTAGCGACAGCTTGTAAAGCTAGTGCTGCTCCTGACTTCTTAAAAGGTGATATTACCAGAAGTTATAATTACCCAACATGGTGAGAAGTATTTCACCTCCTCCATCTATAAAATTTTCCATTTTTAAGTATGGCTTCTGGATCACCTGATTTTATTTGCATCAACAGACATTCTCTGAATGCATACTATCTAGTTGATATTTTTGGTACAAAGAGACCCTTTGCAGGCACTTTAGTTGTTTTCAAACCAATAAAGAATAGCATTGTAATATTTACTGTATGTCCAACAATAGTTATCCCTCAGTGCCACAGATCTCCCTTCTAACGTGCACAGTACTAGAAGGGAGTTGATGTCACTGTCTTAAATTGACAAGTGCAAAAACCAATGACAATGCTTGTGGGTGCACTGGGGAACCACCAGTACTCTCTAGTAGAGTCTGTGTTTTATGCCTCCAAACACAATATTTTCCCTTGACGTCATAGTTGTTCTTAGACAAATTCCTGGATACTCTCAAATAACAATCAAGAACAGGAAAATGGTACCACTCAAAAGCAGAAGAAAATTATTTCTGTTATATTCCAAGAGACTACTGAGTTGGTATACTAAAGGGAATATTACGTTTGGGATTAAAAAAGAAAAAAACCTACATGAAAAATATGGATCCTTAAAAGGAGATGTATAGAATGTCAGTAGGTATAGTGGAATGAAATGTGAATAGACCTATGTGAGGAACATAGAAGAAAAAATAGTCAGGAACAAAAATTGGTTGTCCATGGAAGCAAATGTTAACTGAATAGCATGGAGAAGATGGAGTCATTTATAAGCATCAGTGTAAAATATGGTGGAAGATGATGCCACTCGTTACACTGGAGTCCTGATTTTTAAAACTGTTTTGCTAGTGTTGTTTTAGGTTTTGACTTCATTTGGCCATCAGTAAAAACAGGATGGAGGGTAGAAGCCAAAAGTCTGCTTAGAGCAACAGTTCTCAAGCTATGGGTCACAACCCTATAGGGGTTGAATGAACCTTTCACAGGAATCACTGAAGACCATAAAAAAAACACAGTTATTTACATTATGATTCATAACAGTAGCAAGATGACAGTTATGAAGTGGAAACAAAATTTTATGGTTGGGGTCACCACAACACAATAAACTATACTAAAGGGTTGTGGCATTAGGACAGTTGAGAGTCAGTGGCTTAAAGAGTCTCAGGGCTCATCCAGATAAGCAACCAGGGAACGAGAGAGAGAGGGGGGGGAAGGAGGAAGGGAGAGAGAGAGGGAGGGAGGAGAGATTTTAGAGATGGATTTTGCCGGGTTTGGGCCTAGAAATCTACTGGTGAGCAAAGAGGACTTGAAGATGACCTTAACACTTGAGCATCTCCTTGAGATCACAGAAACCCCACACAAGAGCAACTAACCGACAGGAAGATCAGTCCATTCTGGAATATGTCGACTGAAGCAGCTTAAACATTATTTAATCAAATTTACTATCCCGTACCCAGACCCCCCCCCACAAGAAAGAAAGAAAGAAAGAAAGAAAGAAAGAAAGAAAGAAAGAAAGAAAGAAAAAAAAAAGTTTCCCTCTGTTCAATTCTACTTTCCGAATTCCTTTTGGACCACAGAGCTGGCACACTGGCGAGCACCATAATCACGGCAACACTTTCCTCATCAGGCTTCCATCCAAGTCCCAATCCTGGGAATTATTAAACTGTCTCCTGGTGACTGATGAGCAGCAGAGGCAGAGCCCAGTCATGCAGGGCTTGGCGTCCTCTCTGCTTTTCCCATTGTTCTCTCTGTTGCCCTACACAACTGACTTCAACTAGTAGTCACAGGAAACACGACCTGAGATGACTGCCAAAAAGAACACATTTTCTTGTAGGGAGACCATGGAGTCTCCAGAGCAGAAACTGCTTGGTTACTCTCAAGTAGCATCACGGTTGCTAATACCACAGTCAGCTTCTCAATTCCTTTGTTGACTTCTGCTACACCCTTACCACCTTATGGTCCCCTTCATGGTTACTGTTGCTCTAGCTCTCCCATCTAAACCTAAGGTGAAAAGGAAAGCAGCGGGACTATCAGATCCCCTCCCTAATTTATTTTTTGGAGGGAGAGAAGTCATAGGCATGCTGCCCTGTATGAGTGCAGGTCAGAGAACAATTTTTAGAGTCACTTCTCTACCTCACACCTATGGATCCCAGGGATCAAACGCCAGTCGTCAGGTTGGCTGGCAAATGCTGTTTCCCCCTGCACCACCTCACCAGCCCCTACAGCTTTCCTCCTTTATGGGAAGTAGAATAAGCTGTGACATAGCTAGATTATTGTCTTATTTATCTCTTTTTCGCAGATCTACATCGCATGGCCACTTCTACGTGGAAAACAAACTTGCTTAAGTTGTTTCCATTTCAAGTTATAGGAAGGAGGGAGAAATGAATGGATATTAAAGACAAAGTCCTTAATACTTACCTTCTCTGCTACATTGAGAGTTGGGGCCATGCTGTAATGGAACCAACCACTTTCTCTTTTATTCACTGTCCATCTTCTTACATGGTACCTTGCTAAAAGTGTAATGGACTTGAGTGGGAAGGGCCTAAGCAGCCCTGTTTGGTGTCACAAGATAAGCAGTCTCATGTGCTGTTTGGCTCCTCTGTGCAACTTTAGGAGTATAGGAGCCTTTTAGCCTATGTCAGAGGGGCTGTGATTAAAGCTGCTCAAAAATATCCTAAAAAAAGAAAGAAAAAGACTACATACTTGGAGGAAGTCTACACTGCTGTAAAAATAGAAGGAGACTAAGGCAAATCCTTTAGTAATGAATGCATGGGGAGAAGCTTCTTAAATTATGAATGTGGCTGCTTGTGTTTATTGCCTAGTAATCCTGTTTTATTGATTTCTGTTTACGTCCAATCACCTAGAGTAAGAGACTCGGTTGCTTAGAAATATTTATCCCTGAGAGATGGTCATTAAAGCTACTATATTATATTCAGCTATTTATTTTTGCTTAAAGTGATTAAATCAATAAATATATAA
The DNA here is from genome assembly GCA_907169655.1 of Acomys percivali. Lineage (NCBI taxonomy): Eukaryota > Metazoa > Chordata > Mammalia > Rodentia > Muridae > Acomys > Acomys percivali. The sequence continues at coordinate 182,215,513 of OU015742.1, forward strand.
AGAAAACACATTTTCTTCTGTTTAGAAGACAAGGGGAAACACAGAAAAGCTAAATAAGAGTGTTCATATTTTAAAAGGGGGGGCAGAAGATGACACACTGTTTTCTTTTGAAGAAGCAAAATATAAACTAAACTGTGTCTTGACACATCCTTTGATAGCAAAGACACTCCAGAGTTGATTTTTACTTCCCAAGAGGATGGCATGGAAAGGTAACCAACCCCCACCTCCTGCCCACTCAAGCAGCTCTCAATGTTCTCTGAAGGAAGTTTGTCTCAGTGCCCATGCTAGCAAAGTTTCTTATTTCATTTTTTATGGGTGTTCATTATTGGTTGACCACCCATTTATGAGTAAAGACATTTTTTTTTTCAGAAAATATTCTGATTACCATTTACTTTAAGTGGTTCCTTAGAACAGAGTTTCTCAGAACTGGGAAGCAGCAGGAGTTCCAGGAGTTTTGCCCTAATAGGACCTTCTCTGAAACATTGTAACTGATGTAGGGGACAAGAAGGGCAGGAGTAGAGGCCTAAGAATTAGAAGAGCTACCGCAGTGTAGAAAGGTTCTGTTTCCTCCAAAGTAACTTTGACAGAATTAAGCTAGTGAAGTGTTGAAACACTGTCAAGACCAAGCTCCTGGAGCATAGGCCATTTGTCATAATTTGAGGTTCTGAAAACCATGTCACATTCTTTGAGCCTGATAAAAAACCATCATGCAGAACTGTTCTCTGGGGCATCTACATACTTTGTGGAAACCAACAGACAAGAAAAGCAAGGGTCTCCTTGTTCAAAATGCAGGAGGAAAAGTATTGCTGAATCGCTAGAATACAAAGCTTGGTTATGGTCTTTCTTCCACAGACACACCATGATGCTTCTAATTACTAGTTCATATTTAGCATTAGAGGTAATGGTAGAGGCTAAACCTGGGTATTGCATGAGATAGCCAAATACTCTACAGCAGAACTACCTCCCTAGATGTGCTTAATGATATTTTAAGGAAGCAAAAGTGAAAATTTTTAAGTCATCAGCACATGTATTACCATTTTTATGATGCAATATGGGTTTTAAAAGTCAACTGAAGAACACCTAACTTAAAGGTAGAATCACAGAAGAAACCCAGTATTCTTATTGCATTGCTTACAGATACATATTCACTTCATAACCAGGGGAGAATTGTTGTCCCATACTAGTTTTCCAGTTTTCATTCCACTTTTTAATTAAAGACATCCTAGAAATAGTGTCACTTCAGCATATTGAAAAGCAAAGTAACACTGAAAAGGCAAAGGGTTCTGGGTGGGCCTAACTTTCCCTTTTCTTCTACTCCAGTGTGTTCACTAGTACACTGGTAAGAGAAAGGAAGTGGTAAGGTTGCCTGGAAGAGCACACATTATGTTGGAATTTGAATGCAACAAATGCAAAAGTCTATAGGGATTGAAACAAGAATTTATTGCCAGCTAATCTTATCTAGAAAGCAGTAATGTTTTCCCAAGGAGAGCTACTGGGTGATTTCATACTGCCATTGTGGTGGTTTGAATGATAATGGGTCTTACTGACCTACATATTTGAATACTTGGCCCTCAATTTGCAGAACTGTTTGGGAAGGATGAGGAGGTGTGACCTTGTTGGAGAAGATGTATCATTGGGAGGAGAGCTCTTTGAGCTTTCAAAAGTCCATGTTACTCTCAGTTCCCATCCCCCTCTCACAAACACACGTGCGCACACACACACACACACACACACACACACACACACACACACACACACA
>OU015742.1:182217281-182247281 GCA_907169655.1 Acomys percivali
AGAGCCTTGATTTAATAATATTGGCATAAAGCTCACTTATAAAGGAAATGCATTTAAAGAAAATGAAGAGAGAAATGAAATAAAAGCATACCATGTATTTGGAGAATTAATTAGATTTTGGCATCTCTTATAAAAGTTAGGGCCTAAATATTCAAAAACTGTGTGATAACAGCAGAAGGTTTCCAATGGACACATAGGCCACATTTCTCTAGAAAGCAGTTCCCCAGCCAGGAAGAAATGGCTATCAATATGGGACTTTGTGTGGACATACACAGTAGGACCCCATCTAGATTCTTGGCGATGGTGTAGAATGGGTAGGCAATTTTATTTTACTTTATAATTTATTGTTTTTTTCTGCATCCTAAATAATATGTAATTTCTCTAGGCCAAGAAAATAAATTGAAAGGATTTAGAGGGATTTGCTTATCAGTGCAACACCACGTAGCATTACATTCCTCTTGCTTTTGGGAGGCTACATTGAAGTTTGGTTAATCTTCTGTGGTTCAATACCCCTCTTTCCTCTGTCAGGCTGCCTTGGACACAGATAGATTAATCTTCTTCTCACCCACTCTTTTCTTCTCCTTCCCTGCCCTGTCTTGGTCTATACCCCCCCTTTTTTTTGAACAGATGGAAGAGAAATCTTAAAAGTGAAAAGAAAAGAAAACACCAAGCCATGCTTTCTTAAACCATTTCTGAAGACCTCGATCATAGCACAAAAGATCCCAATCGGTAGCAAATTATATAGCTCAGCTCTGCTTGCCTCTTTTGCAGTTAATTAAATCTGGAATCTGCAAAGGGATTTCCTCAGAGGCTAATTTGTTAGCAGAAGTTATTATAAGTCATGTTGTTCTTTACCCCACTCTACTATGTGTATCACAGAAAAGAAGGAAATTGAAGGTGGGCAGAATTTTGAGGGAAGCAGAATTTTCTTGGATTCTTAACGGCAAGGGATAAATAAATATTTGTTACAGTAGATATGCCATATTAATTGTACAGTTTTAACAAGGTTTTCATAGTGTTGTAACTGATCTATGGCATTTATTTTTTTTTTAGCTCAAGTTCAACAGTTTGTAAAACACATAAAGACAAAGATTGAGCATACCCAATGCCCAGTATGGTAATTTCCATATTATATCATAAACAATTTATAAATATTTGTTGTGGAAATGAATGATTAAATAAGTAAATGCAAACATAAATAAAATCACCTATCCAGATCACATTGTGTTTTATACAGGGAAGTCTGCATGAAGAGTATGGTTTAGATTGAATGTAGTGTCTTTTAAGCCAAGAACGGTCTCCTTAAAGTTTTCTTATTCCTCATGAATACAAACCAAGTTGTGCATGCAGACATATCTTACTTGGCAACTCATTAGCTTAGGTGTGCAGAGAGAAGAGAGGAAATGATGCATTGAAAACCCACAGCGTGGCAAAGAGAGTGAAAATTAGCAATATATTGCTACTTGGAAATATAGAGAAAAGAAGCAAAGGTCACTGGAGGTTGCCTTCTCACCAGACTGACATTATCTCTTTAGTACCATCAGTTATGCCTGCCTTATGGTATGCTCCCGTGCTCCATATTTGAGTGTGACAAGCTAAAATTAGTTATGTTTCATTTTGTCATGAGAATGTCAGCTTCCTGTATTGGGGGTGACTGTACAGAGCACACTCAATCAGAATATAACAGGAGAATAGTTGGTGCCTTTGTCCGTCTTGTACTCTCACCTTGTTTCCTTATTGCGCTTGAGTTCACTGAAATGATGGGGTTAGAAAGGAAGCAGTAAAAGCAAACATTTCTTAACTTCCTAAGCTCCGTGATTTTTTATAACTCTATGATTTAATGTAAAAATCTAGGGATGTACATATGCTGACATTAATCAAAGACAAGAATACATGATGGCTGAACTCTGGTGCCCCATATTTGACCACGCCCCCTGGATGGGGAGACCTGGTGGCACTCAGAGGAAGGATAGCAGGCTACCAAGAAGAGACTCGATACCCTGTGAGCATATACAGGGGGAGGAAGTCCCCCTCAGGCACAGTCATAGGGGAGGAGAGTAAGGGGAAAATGGGAGGGAGGGAGGAATGGGAAGATACAAGGGATGAGCTAACAATTGAGATGTAATATGAATAAATGAATAAAAAAATTAAAAAAGAATACGTGATGGCAAAAATTTAGTGGATAAAATGCTACTGTGTAAACTTAAAGAGCTCAGATATGTACAGCCTCATTTGAGGTCATAGGTTTACCTAAAGTTGCTAAGATATTGGTAACTGAAAAGTAACTTTGTTGTCCCTTTTTAAAATATAGAATTCTTAAGCGATGTGCATAGACCTTCTCTCTTTCCAGCCATGAGCTACTTCAAGCTCCAACTTTAGCCTCAGAATAGAGGCTAAGCCACAACATTTGAAAGAATTTAATTCTGTTTAGCATAGAGCAGCTGCTGAGATATACGGCTGTTTTCTGTGGGACTTTGGATTATTTATGGGCCTTTCTTTTTTCCCCTTTCAGTGGAAGAATGGAGATCATCATTCTTGAGTGTGTTATTTATAATTTCATAAAGCTGTTCTATGGCGGGACTTATTTTATCCTACACTTAATCTCAGTCAAATAATCATGGTACCAAGGAGCTGGGACGAGAGAAATGGCTGTCCCCTAAATGATTAGCCTAGTGCTGATGTAAGATACAAGGCTAAAAGGTTAGAATTTGAAATCACAAATGACAGTTGGGCAGTCAGGAAAGGGGATGCTATGACACTGCCAAACATTGTCCTGATTATAACATTAGGCACTTCTAGGTATAATGGATAGAGGATGATAATGGAGAAGGATATAAATATGTCCCTATGCTGGGATGGAGCGGAGGCTGCAGAATAAATAATTAGGCATAGGTGATTACAGAAACAATAACTCACAGGACAGAAATGAGAAGCCAGGTTTGAGAAACTGAGAGAATTGGAAGGTAAACACATCTATAAATTTACCTGGGCAGAGTTTTGAGCTTTCTTCAATCCTAATTTTATTCTAAGGTTGCTTTAATAAGCACTGGTAGAAAAAAATATATATAAGTGCAATAAAAAAAAATCTTTCAGGAAAGGAATAAAGAAGGTACTTGCCATGGACATATTTTATTGAAAGTTATTATAATGCATATCTTCCATTTTATGAGACCTAGTACAGAATCGAATAATTCCAACATATGGATTAAACATATGAAATTTATTTTAAAATAGACTAATAGGAATTATTGTTTTTGATATAGAACACGGTTAATTTATAAGGGATAAGGGATATTTTACTCTGCTAGGGAAAGGCAAGTAGGTCGTTTAATCTACACCAGAAGAGCTGTGCCTGTCATTCCTAGGGACCGTGTTCCAAAATCATGTTTGTCTGCTTCTGAAGGATTGTGATGGGTGACACTGATGAGGTGGAGGGAAGGGAAGAAGAGGATTGTGATGGGGGTGGGTTATTAAATCCATGCTTGTTAGCTGAGGTTTCTGCAGTAAAGATGATCATTCAAATTGCTATCATTCTGTCATTCCAAACCATCTTTTCTAATCCTACTACCTACAAATGTGCAAATAAATGAAGCTATTTTACTCTTCTGACCCTTAACAAATACTAGTTACTTTACCTGAAATGCCCCTCTCCTTCTCCAGCCTCCAATCCTCGGTTTGTACTGCTTCATTTTCATCTCTCCCTAAGGGCTTGTTTTCTACTTCCTTTCTGTCTGAAAGATAGCTGTAGTCTCCTGCTACTTGCTCCCTTGGTGACTTATGTTAACTCTTGTCACAACAGTCAGTATGCCATGTTCAGCTTTCCTGTTTACTTGGCCCTCTCACCAGAGATTGAATTCCCAGAGCAGACAAGCCACTTCGTCTCTCATTTAATCCTTCATCACTGTTGCAGTGCCTTATTAATAGATGTGTGGTAAATATCTAAAGTAACAAATAGTCATCAATGAGTGAGTGATTGAGTAAAGAAGTCATCTTGATATAATATGGTATATAATATTTACCAACATGGGTAGTCTGCCACTATCAAGAGTATTTGGGTTGTATGGCTATGAACATTTTATTCTTCGAATATCACAAACAATATGAACTCTCTAGAGTTCTATTCAATGGTAGGAACTGAAACCCCACAAAAGGCATTCTTTGAGTTCTATATAGTAGTCACTGACTATTTCCATATATATGGAAATATATATATGTATATGTATATATATATGTATATGTATATATATATATATATATATATATTTCAACTTCTTCATGACCCTATGCAGTTTCTCAGAAGGTTTTTCTTCTAATTACCTATCTTCCATAAAATTTTAAAAGCAGCTTATGCAATGTTGACCTTTTGGAGAATGAGTCCAGATCATTCTTCCTCTGAACTGGAGAAGCCATTTTCCTAGAGAGCACATGCTTCAAAATGTTAAATAATAGATCTGAAAAACAACTTATAGGTGATGGCTGCCTATACTCTTGCAGAAAACCCAAGTTTGGCTCTTAGTGCCAGACTTGAGTAACCCTCAATCATCTGTAACTCCAGTTCCAGGGGATCCACCACTTTACGGTGGATTCCACACATATCTGCACTTAAACATTTACATTCCCAAATACTCACTCAACAGAGACATACACAAAGTACATAATCAAAAATAAAACATAAAAAGAAAAGAATAATAAAACATCAAGTTATGATCATGACCCACCCAAAATGATGTTAGCTTCAGCTAATTGTTTTCTCTATCCATACAGTTTACATGTACTCCCTCATAACCTCCCTTAAAGGAATATACATTATGGGAATACAATTTCTCTGGCACAAAGTATAAATCCCCAAGATACAGCTCATGGTACAGTACAATCCAGCAGTACATAATTACAAGAAGGAACTTTTTAAAATTGTTTATTTTCTAATGTTATGATAGAACAGAGATGAAGTATGTTTCTTTCAGACATAGTATGTCTGTAGTATGGCTTATGATACCTGCTGTGCCTTGAAGAAAATGAAATGAAAATTACCTGATGTGTTTTTTTTCACCTTTCTTTTTCCTTTTCTTGTCATCCACTTAATATATGTATTTTTTAAAAAGACGGAAACAATAACCACTTGAATTGCCATGTGTGCTTGTCTGTTATGGCTGATGTAACAAAGTGCCCAGGACTGTGTGGCTCCATCAATAGGACCGTCTTCCCACATAATTCTGAAGCCATGGTGTCAGCAAATTCAGCTTCTCTTGTGGCCTCTTTCCCTAACTCAGATGCCATTCTTTATTCTGTATTTCTATGTAGACCCCTCTTTCTCTATGTCTGGTCCCCAATTTCCTCTTTATAGAGAGACCCTAATCCTACTGTATTTAGGCACATCCTAATGATTTCCTTTGAACTGAAGTATCTTATTAAGACCCAATGCCCAAATGAAGTCCTCTCTTGGGGTATTGGGGATCATAACTAAACCTCTAATATCTATTTTTGGCTGTGACCTAGCCATCTCTCCAGCTCTCAAGCTATAATATATATAAGTCATGGTATAGAAAGAGCCACGATGAGCCACAAGCATAATGGTAATGTGTCTTAAAAATTCCAGCTTTTTTTCTTATAAGCTGTGTGTCTCTCAACAAGTCAGCTAACCTCTCTGATTTCTAGTCTTTCAAACACAACATCCCTGTCTCAATGGATAGTTTGAGTAGTTGTGTCTAATAAGAATGCATACATATCAATCACAACACAACTGACTTATAATACTTGTTCAGAAGACAAAGAAGGCATTTCTTTAGTACCTGTTCTTCTTCAGTATGGATCCAGACTTTAATAGGCTGGGAATAACAAAATCAGCAACTCACTGAATGATACCAACATTAAGAAAAGAAATGAGTATTTATTAAAAACCCATTGGGTATGTCTAGATATAATGACCAAAATTTGTTTGGGGTTGAGTGTGTGTGAGCCGCTCATTCCTTCATCATTCTTTCACTAGTATCTGTTGTACTTGTAATTTGTGTTATACATATTATTCATTCTTACCTATTATGTGGCAAGGGTTGATTTTACTGCCAACACCCATGGTTCTCTGTTGTTCCTCTAGAAAATTACATAGCATTGGGAAATTTCTGCAGGATTAAAAACTACACAGATTTAAGTTGAACTAGTGTGGTGAGAATTTGTTCTGCTCTCTTCAACAAGAGTCTTACCCATGTCCTGTGCAGCATCACTCTGCTGGTCCTCATTACTAATTCAGCTAATTGTAGCAATTATGAGAATGAATTGCTGCAAGCAAGAGAAGCTATTATGCTGTACTGAATGAATAGCATTCCACGGTGTTCATTAATTATACTGCCTATAGATTCACAGCCCCCCAACAGTGCACATGAGACCATGTGCCATATGCACTGAGTTGCTTTCAAAGCACAGTGCCTGTAGTGTTGGCTGGGTCTTTCCAATGCCAATTCTTTGCAACTCTTTTCCCTCTGATTCCTCATCCAGAAATCAGAGTTGACAGTACAGTGTAATTTTCTGAAGAAGAAAAGGCTTGAGTCTCTGTAGCTAGTTCGATGGCCTCAGCTTTACAGGAGACCTATACAGGCAGTCCTGAGCAAAGAAAAGTCAGTAATGGTGGGAGGGGGCAACCAAAAAGATGTAATATATTTGTGTACCAGCATCCTTATCTTCCTGTTTTCTCTCTTCCCTATGCTCCTTGCTGTTCCGTTAACATCAATAGCCAACATCAGATGACCTTGTTTCATCTGCTGAATGTTCAAGTGATGATGAAGACTTTGTCGAATGTGAACCAAGTACAGGTAGGTCAGGTCAGTCTTGTTTTGCTTGCTTCTTTTTTTATTTGCAAGAACCCCAATACATACATATTTGTGATTATACATGTGCTTTATATATATTATAATGTGTTAATGTATATGTATTTTATATCTATATATGTATCTGCATACATATATAAATATTAATTTACCAACAAAAGCATCAAATCCCATGGAAAGAGCCATGAAAGAACAGGGAAATCTAAGTCTCTGATGCCTAAAGAAAAATACACAATATACACATCGATTTTGCACAATCAGGTGCCCAGATTACACACTGGAATCACTGTTGCAAATGTTCATTTGCCAAATGGCAAGTAAAAGATCGGCACGGGCAAAGAGCATGCAAAGCCTCCATTCGAAACAGAGGTTTTTTTGTTTTGAAGTCGTAAACCTAGCAATGGAGGCCAAAAAAAAAAAAAAAAAAAAAAAATGGTGGGTATCATATGAGTCTCAGATTTGTTCTAATCATAAGTGGCATAAATAAGTAAATAACCTAAATTATTTTCCATGGGATGTCAACAGCAGTTAACACGGTATTACATTTGTACTAATTTTGTTCATTACATGTCTAGAGAACTTATGAAACAATGTAGTATAAGAAATACAAAATTAGTACCAAGCCATGCCATGTCAACAGCTGTGATGCTTCAAAATGTATCAACTGCTGAAGTTAAACTGACTTTGGCATTGGAAATCTCAGTGTGTTCCCCATTTGGACCCAGATACATTTTGATATTTTCTGATATTCCTTTCTAGTGAGCTATATATGATATAATGTCCAGCAGTGACTGCCATCCTGATTCTCTTCTCTCGACTTTCCCAAGTTGTCTGTTTCTAGATTTACTCTAAGTTAAGCATTTATATGTGTGTATTAGAGAACAGATATCATCGAATTTCTGTGTACGTTTAATGAAAGCAAAAGTTTCTTCTTGTTTACACAAAGGGTAAAAGAAATAGATAAAAATCCCACTTAATCCTGTGGGTGATTTTATATTGTTTAAAAATTTTAAGGCAAGCCATTGTATATTTTCTCTTTGTAATTGCAGAGAAAATTATGCTTCATGAGAAAAGCAATACATCAAAGATTTAAAACTTGGTTTTCTTACCCCAAAATGGCTTAGAATGGTTCAGATTTTGGTAACTGCTGACTGCTTGGTTTCTTGCAAATGGCTCTGGATTCTGGAAGTTCTGTGGGCGTCTGATATTAGTTTCTTAAAGCTACATACTCATAGTTTGACCTTGCCACCCCAAAGGATGATTTGCTTCCTTGGAGAGCTTACTTCTGTGGAAGGAAGGTGAATGTGACTTTGTTCATCCGATTTCTTGAAGTGATTTGGAAGCATACTGAGCACACATTTAAAAAATGAGTTTATTTATTCCATTTACTTACTATGTATTTCTGACCATTTAGGCACAACACAAGGTGTCACTATCCTCTAGTCATTTATGGTCAAATGTTTTTTATAAGTGATTGCCATAAATTAGAGTAGTAAGCCTTGCTAAATAAGCCAATTCTCCAATCTAATGCAATGCCTCACATTTTTTTGAGGGCACCTGTGTCCTTTTAGGATGTGTTAGGTGCTAAGAACTGAGTATATCCAATTTATAATGTTTTCTAAAGACTGGTTTAAGATACGTAGAATTTAATTAAAATTGTCTGCCTAGCCTCACTCTGGTTTTCTCTACTTTTTAGTATTGATAACTGTATACAGATCAATACTTATCAAATCTCTGAATTGCAACTCATTGAAAATAAAAGCATAACCACTTTGAATTATTTTAACATCTTTCCCCTAATTAAGTCTTTTTAAAAACCACATATCTCTTTCCTTAAGATAAAGGACAGTTTACATCTCAGAACCATGAGGCCCACAGATCCACAGACTAAGAACGGATAGTGCCTTTTGATGTTGAATTTGAACAGCCCAGCTTTAAATGATCCCAAACTAAGTTCACACATGTTTTATTTTATTCAAATCCAGAAGATGTAAATTCCATGACCACATTTTTGGAATGGGATATGGAAGGGATAGTAATATGCATTTTAAAAATTATTTGATCTTCAAGAGAACACAGCAAAGAACACAATAATAAAGCTGATATAGACTATGCTTTTGTAAGAGCTAACATGGAGTGCTTGGTAGGAACAATTATTGAACCTCTCTACCTACAATAATGTAACTCACTATTTTTGAAGAATAAACATTTCTTCTTTCTCGTTTTATTGCCTACTTAACAAAATTCTGTTAAGTGACTTGAGTATACAGAGAAAGATGTCAGAGGTGTATTTTGTATAAAAAGAAAATAAGTGTTCTTACTGAACCAGTGGAAGAAGAGGTTCGTCTTGGAGATGTAATTGACACTGGTGGAGTTACCAGATATCAAACCTTCTTGCATATTACTCTGACAATGAACTCCAAAAATGCCTCATTCTTCAAAGACAAGAAATTAAAATCATAAAAAACCCCACCAATTTCTAGGGCTGGATTTGAACTGCCAAGGACAATTCATCCAGTTACATGTGCAGTAGTTAATAATGGTGACATTCACGTCATAGCACTTGCAATATGCTGTGTGGACACTGAGATGAAAACTCTGGCTTTAAGCAACCTAGTTCACTCCTTCAGTTTCTAAAATTTGATTGTTTTTGAGCCAGATTCTTGATGGGACTACACTACATTTGGGTAGTCACCCAGTGCTTGTTATCTATCGCGACCTTAACAGCCCCTTTCTTCTCATTTTTGGCTAACAGGGTTATTATTCCATCCTTTCTTTGTTGCAGAGGATCCTATCTGTAATGATCATTCTCTGGTTCTTTACATCCACTTGAAACTCTCACATTTCATATATTTGTGTTAACATGTAATTCGCCAACCAGACTTCAGATAGGCATCACCTTTGAAATAAAGTGATGTTTCTAACTAGAAAGGGGGTTTCACATTTCTGGTTTGAAGTGAGATGTAAGCAATTGTTTTCACAACCTGAACCCACCTTGGGATTTGGCTACCATAACTTGGTACAGTTTGGTCATACAATGTTTCAAGGCAAGTTAAATATTTTTGGAGACTGATTGACAATAATCTAAAAATTGAAAATTCAATTGAAATACTTTTTAAAAAAATAGATAAATGAACACAAAATATCTTAACCCATGAGAAAAAAAATGATATAAAATGAAAAACCCATTAAAGTTAAACGAGTTAGGGTCACATTCAATATATTTAATAATCTCAAATTAAAGCTGAAGAATATATTTTCCTAGTTATAACTTTCCCTCCCCCTAAGCAGTTAAAAAACACACCCCTGCTGATTTTTTAAATTTCATGACTTAGAAAAAATAAGCATTAGTGTTGTAAGATCTACAATTCCAAACGTTTACTTCCATTTCCTCCGTCAGTCCCTTCCCCCACCCTGATTTGAGAATTAAGTCCTTTTATGATTGAAGTTATGATTTCATTTTTCTGAATATCTTCTGAACAGTCACAACTCAGATAAAACCATAGTAGACTGATGTAAACTAAAAAATTGAGGAAAATTTTGAGTAACGGTTGTCTGTCTACATGTGAGATCCAGGATTTTAACTCCTGTATTGTAAATGCTGATGTGTTGTCTGCAAAGGTCAGTATTTAGTATCTCTGACTTTCATTTGCATACAAACCTTGTCCTTCAGAACTACAGTTGTATTGAGGCAAGATGCACAGGATCCGAATCATCACTAGGAGATGGGAGTCCTTCATGCATTATGCAAATCAAAAGCAATTAGGGCCTTTAATAAATTAACATTGGTAAAAAATATGGGCATAGATTCTGAAGTTCAGAGAGTTTCATAAAATTGGATTTCTACCCCCTTGCCTTGACCTCTTTATTGTTGCTACTCATATAACAGAGATAACATTAAAATAAAGATATTCGTGGGTTAGCATTTTGCCATTAGATATAATCAATATCCTTGATTTTATATGTCTATATAAGATTAACATTCTAAAAGTATTGGTGACCAGGTTGATAGGCAGACATAAAATAAACAGAAATACCTGTGGCCTCAGAGGAGTGAACATGTCACAACACAACTACCATATTGGTTCTTCAGCCATTATCAAGAGATTTGATTTTCTGGTTGTCATTTAACTTATTTTTGTACTTCTGTTTTTATTGACCGTCCTCTAATTAACTCCCAATTATCAGTTCTACCAGAGGGCAGGAAGTTAAGAGGAAACATCCACCCATCGATCAATCAGTCAGAACTCCTTTTCAAGAGCCTAGACTGAGGATAAGGTTGAAACAGATGATGGTGATGGGTGGTGACAAAAAATGTTACTATTTCTGAAGTGGTCCTCAGGTGTATTTCGCTCCTCAGATCTAACATCCCTGTGTTTGTATTTGGCGGCCTAGTTTTCTCATCCCTCTTTTTATTTTGAGCACCACTGTAAGTCTCAAACTATATTAAATGAAACTAAAACTTACCATAACACCAGTAGCCTACTGCAGTTCTGCTTTCTGGCAAGAAACATGGTCTGAGTCATATCCATTTTGAGATAGCTTCATGAGATATTTGTAGTAAGAAGATATGACACTGAGTTGTTCCACGCTCTACAAATTGTCAGAGGTTTTATTTGCTGCGACACCCTGAGAAATGCAGCCGCAAGGTTATAATTCCCTAAACAAAGAGTGAAGTACAATAGAGTCCATCCCCTACAGATGACAAAAGCACCAATGACTTACTCATAGACCTTCAAGTGCGTTAGTTATAATCCTTTTGTTTATGAAAAGATATCATTCATTTTTGCAGGTTTGAGAGTAATATACGTTTTAATTACAAAGAAGTGACAAACTATTTATTAATTTAACTTTAGAGAGCCCTTTATTAAAAAGACATAGTTGTTTAATAAAACCATACTTAAGTTTCCCTAGTGTTCTGACCATTTTGCACACAGGATTGAAAATACCTGGGTGAAATATCATGGCAATATTGGAGTATCAATGCTCCACTTCAGAAAAAAAAATTGAGAAAATGGAAATTATTTGGGATAAATGGTATAGCTATAGAAAGAATTTAGCAGATAAAAAATTTCTTAATTTGGTTAATCATTTTGGCTACAGATACTAGCCACTTATATATATCTGAGTTGTAACGAAGTCCAACGTATGCAGAAGTTGTCCAGGTGAGCCTTTTGAATTTTAAGTTGCCATTCTTGGCATTCTATAAATGAATGGAGTATGTTCAGAGGACAGTGATATTCCTTTTAAATGCTTCTCATTTTCATTTTCATTAATTCACTGAGTAATATATCACTTTTTATAACCCAAACCTACTCCAACACAAATTAGTTTTCAAGACATTATAAAACTTTTAACCCTAGTGGAATGCTTTGAAATTTGAAGAATGCAATTGAATTAATAAAGGTATAGGAATTAATTAATGAATTTTAGGTAACCGGTACCTCTTGGATAAAAGATATAAACTATATCATCTATGCACTGACTGCTATTATGGATTCCATTATATAAGTGCAGTTAATAACAAAATTATAAAATAAAAAAATATTTGTGTTCAACTCCATTACCCAACAATTTGGGAGATGTTGAAAATTCCAAGGGAAGCACGAAATCAGTGAGTGTAAACCCTTCTGTTTAGAGGTTGATACATCACTTCTTTGTTTAACATTTTTGTGAGGCTCTCTGTAGACACTAGAATAGGTGCTAAGAAAACAAGGCTGACACCAGATACCACGCAGGAGTTCACAGTCTATTAGGAAAGGCAAGTGAGGAAACAAGGAAACTGATAGTAGACAAAGAATAAAAGCTAAGAACCAACATGAGCACTGAGTAGAAATGGTTATGATATTATCCACATTTGGGGGAGAGTTCTCTGACACAATGAATTGTGTTCCCTCTTCCAGCTCCACGGAGCTGAGTCCACTCCAAGGAGCACACTTGTGTACCATAGCTTTCAGACACAGAGCTTGTCATTAGATGTGACTGAGAAAAAAAAATAGTATTGTTCAATGCTAAACTTTAACTTGAACTATATTTATGCAAGATGATCCAGAACCAAGGTATTTAAAGGTCAAGGCATAGTTGACCATGTTAAAGAGAATTTTATACCCAAATCAAGAACTTCCTGATTTCAAATGCCAATGCAAGTTTAAGCTAAGGAAAGAGCTTGCTGGAATCATTAAGCAAATTCTCTTTCAGATGTTTATATAAATAAAGTGGGGCTTGAGTTTTAAAGGAAAAGTTTTGTGGATTTCTTTTCATTCAGTTTTTGTTCTGTATTATTTTTCTCCCATGAACCCCAAGTACATGCACTGTGTATGTATATGTATATATATAAATACAGTGTGTTAATACCAAACTTCTTGTTATTTCATATATTTTTAAACATAGTCTAAGTGATGTTAGACTAATGTAAGTGGATATTAACAGCCCCTGCCATCGGTCATGGGATTACACAGAAATTCACACCATCGTTCTAAGCAGCATCAGCCAACATAGACATGCATGATACCGTTTTAACTGATAAACCAAGCATGTTAATGTTTATTTAAGTTTTTGTTTTCTTCATCCTAATTATAATGGTAATTCCATAATTTGGTTATCCTTGGGAAGGGTGGAAAGAAAAACGTTATACAGATGTATCTATCCATATATGCACATCCCTGTGTATATATATTAATAGATATCTATCTTGTATATTTCCAAAAACATTTTCTGTCGTTTCACCTCATCTTGTGCCGCATGAATTTTTGGTGGTTCGATTTATTTTGTTTTAATTCATATTTAACATTTTGACCATTATGGCTATTTTTTATCTCATTGCTATATTTTATGAGTAATTATAACCTTTATTTTTAAATACTGAGAAATATTTAGATATAAAAATCAAAAAGGCAACAAAATCTTTTCTTGCCATCCTTGTGTTGACTACCCCGCCTGTCAGTACATCCCTACAGTATTTTTCTCAAAGTAAAGCAAATCTCAGCAAAATCCAAGAAAGTTGTGTACCAAAGAATGAAATACTATATTTCCCTCTCTCTTTCTATTCATATTTCCCTTTATTTCCTTCCTCCTCCTTTTAATTTCTCCCTATATCTGCACAGATAATTTCCCTTAACTCTCCTCATTAGTGATCCTTTATTTAATTAAAAAGATAAACAAAGGAGCCAGGGATGAAAAATAAAAAGAAAGATACACAGAGATTATAAACAAAAACATACTCCTCCCCATGAATTTCAGATGGCATAAAAAGACTTTTATTGCAGATACAGGATGTGTGTTTTATATTTTATTTCTGGACAAGCCTAAGATCATTGTGTGGCATGCTGTGACAGTTTTGTAGTACTCAACTAACCATGGCCTCCATCACAAGCGCATGAGCTGTTATGATGCCATCTTGTGTTTCATCCAAGTATCACATCCCAGCTAACCCAGCAAGTTTCCTGTCTGAGTTGTGGGGATAACTTTCCTTTGCAGTTATAGTGTCATGGGTTCTCACTTTTTCTGTTTATTTTTACTGGGCTCCTGCAGCCCTAAGAGCTGCTCTGCCAGCATCTCTGAATGATTTTATTCTGGTATCTTCTTTCCTTGGCATAGCAGTCAAGCATGTGTCTTTTTCGTAGCCATCTTGTCTACGAGTCTACTGTCATGGTGTTGTTCTGTGATTCTGTTCTCTGTTTGTAATATGTGCTCTGAAGTTCTCTCCCTTTATTTCTCATGCCACTGTTGTCTCTTCTGCTAACCTTACCCCCAGGGAACTTCACAAAGAAGCAAAACAAATTTTCACTTGAGTTGTATGGCTGGCTACAATGGTTTGCACCTGGAAGTCATAATCTACATTTTTTTTCTCAACTAACAAGGGGAAACTACTATGAATGTTCAATCAACAATGAGAAACCCTTGTTGATGACTTTGACATGGTTAAATTGGCTTAATGTTTAAGGACTTGAAGGAGGTGCTAATTTCTGAAGAATGTTTTCATAGGTCATCAACTGTCTAGTTAGGGCTTTCCTTCAGACACAGAACAAAAGAAGATTGTTTTGGAGAATGCTAGGAGACAGCATCCTCATTTGTGCTGCGCAGAGCAGAGCCTGCCCCTAACTTGGTGAGGCATTGGTGAAAATCTACATTTATTCTATCCTAAAACAAGTTTGTGCTTACATACTTAATCATAAATTATAAATATTTTCAGCAAAAAAATCTACAATGGGGGAATATAAGCTCTTTTGACTTACTGATTCCACCCATGTATATTGTGAGGTAAGACTATCTTTTTATCATTCTAAGTCAAAAGTATATATTTTATCTCATTTTAGTTTATTTTTAATTCACGGAAGCACTAAAAAGCCAACAGTTTTACTTGGACCTGAATTCTTTCTTTTATCCTTTCAAAAACCTTGGCATGTCCAATAGCTCCATTGAAGATAGTCTAACATCCTTGAGACAGATGTTAGAGAAAGTGCCATGTTCCCTGTGCACTAGGTGAGCTACGCTCTATGATTTTAAGGCAATTTGATAGATTACTTGGAAAGATTTAGGTGTTTAATGTAAACAGTATGAAAATGGCAGTGTGTGAACAACATAACTTCTTTTATCTTAAGGATTGAGTGAAAGAAGGTGACATCAGTATAAAATGCATAGTAGCTGATGGGAAGAGTGGTTTGGATCTGAAGAAGAGAAAGTGAATGAAGCCATTGGTTTATCATGAGGTGTTGCAAACAGGCTAGGAAAATGGATTGTTTTTCCAAGTTAAGATGAACGAGACAAAGCAAGATGAATAGGTTCTGAGAAGCTAAACAGAAATTGGAGATGAAACACAAAATGAAAGAATGGCAGAGGAGAAAGATGGAGGGGAAGTAAAAACTAGGGAGGGTGGAAACAAAGAAAGGAAGGAGGAAAGGAGAGAGAGAGAGAGAGAGAGAGAGAGAGAGAGAGAGAGAGAGAGAGAAGAGAGAGAGAACAAGTACTGATTATAAGTCACGTACAACAATTTGCTGTAGATGTTTTAAAATCGGCGACAGTGAAATGACTCAGTAGGTATAGGTTCTTGCTGCCAATACTGGCTATCATGGTTCAATCTCTAGACCCATAGGGTAAAAGAATAGGACCAATTCATCTGATATGATACTCAAACACTATGGCGTCTGCATAGCCACACACATATACACACAGAATAAGTAAATAATCAGTGCACATGTGCACATATCCTCCCTTACAGCCAAAATTTAGTGTTTCCAGATTTCTATTATGTAGCATATTTCCACAATGGCTGATTTCAAACAGCCGGGATTAAACTCAGAATTGAGTGTTGCTCATTAATATACTATGTAATTTTTAATAAGATAAACAAGACAAAGACCAGTAACTTCCAGAAAGTTGATAATAGTAAAATATACTAAGATAACTGAGAAATGCTGATTTTTAATTCTTAATGTCTCTGTTTTAATGTCATACTTGTAAATTTATACATATTTTTAAATGTTGTGGAGTGGCCATAATTTAATATAACATTCCTTCAAGATCCTAACAAATGGAGCAGTCAGGCTCATAGGCTGACCTTGGAATAACACTGACTCACTG
Organism: Acomys percivali; assembly: GCA_907169655.1. Taxonomy (NCBI): domain Eukaryota; kingdom Metazoa; phylum Chordata; class Mammalia; order Rodentia; family Muridae; genus Acomys; species Acomys percivali. Next base: position 182,233,682 of record OU015742.1, read on the forward strand.
TGTGGATGCATGGCTGAGAATTTTCACTTAAACCTCATTTTAAGCTACTGGTAATTATTGTGGTCACCTCACACCTGAGAAAACCAGAGTTGGATGTTTTCCTTTGCCACAGTCATATACTTGCACTTCAGTGGCAATGCTAAGATTCTACCAAATTCTGTTTGAAAATGGATAACAGTACACACAGGAAACAAATGAAATAAAATTAAAAATCGTTTGATGATTTGTGTAGCTTGAGATGAGTACAGCTTCCCTGTTGCACCGAGGAAATCTTTACTTTATTATCGGTAGAGATACACAGGAAGGCTAATTACACTGTCCTGTTAATAATGGCAAAACCAAAGTGGTGAAACAAAGATGCTCTTGTATCTTGAAGAAGAATGCCGAAAAAATAAGCTCATATCCTCATAAGGATTTCTGCTTTGACTAATTTTGACTCTTCAAAAGTGAGTTGCAAGGACTAGGGAGATATCTCAGCCAATAAAATGCTTGTCTTTTATTCACAAGGACATGAGTTTAGTCCCCAGAGCTGATGAAAAGAGAGAAATCTGCTCAAGGTGGGGAGGTGGAGACAGGTGATGCCAGGGAATTCCTGCTTAGCCAGCCCAGACTAGGCAGCAAGCTCTAAACCAAGCAGAGACCCAGAGTCAAAAAATAAAAATAAGCATTAGACAGTACCTACTGTATGTAGAACGACACCAAAGGCTGATCTCTGGCCTCCACATGTGCATACATGCAGGTTCACATTCGAGCATGCACACATATGCTTAGCAGGCCTTCTCCCCTGATGTTGACCACAGACAGAATAGATCTTACATGTTCAGATGCTATTTCTTCTATTTTGAAAGTCTGTAAGAGAAACTATTCTCAGAACATGATCATAATCTACGACGTGATTCCATTACTCAGTTGTTCCGTTTTTGTAACTTTTAAAGTGTAATGAATTTCATTTAGTTACAGCCGTTGGTGCATGATAATTAACCAGCTGAACCATGAAATATGTCAATGCCCTTTGCTTCCTAGACTCACATAGAGTAAACTAGTATATTAACATTTAAAACAGTACGAGGATCTTCGTATTGCAGAGAATGTCTGAAGCTTATAAAAAGATCATTTTATGGTTAGATAGTTAGGCATTGCTTTGTGAGAGTGTGAGTGATTTGGGAATTAAAAAAGAGAAAGGATTGGGCCTTATTAGTTCTTCTAATTTGACAAGTTAGATTCTGTGATTGAGTTTCTGAGAGTACAAAATGTTACCTTAATTTGATATGAGATTTGGTTGCCCTGTGGTCAACTTTCAGTGACAGCCAAGAAAGGTCCCTTGAAGGGATGTCAAGGCTGTCTGCTACAAGTGTGCTACTTTTACACTTTTGTTCCTTTGTTCAATGTGTTACTCATTTATACTTAACTGTTGTCATGATAATTTAGTACAGTCTTAAGTAATTTATATTTTAAATTCTGTAGTCCTAGCAGCAATCTCATAAAAATGCATGACTATTGTCGTCTCCAACTGGGCAAGGTAAGGGCTAAACAAACAGTCAAGGTCACACACTAAGTAGAAAAACAAGAAATTGAAGCCATTCCCACTACCTCTAGAGCCTACACACTGGGCACCGTGCTGCACTGTTTCATATGTACTAACCACTGCATGTGAAGTAGCTATCTGGCTCCCAGAGAGCCATGAAAGTCAGCTGGTAAGTATATTCCATCATCAGGAAATAAGTGGCCAATGGGGTAATTATTATGTACCACAGAGCAGTTATGGCATTATTCACTTATGATTTGTTTTCAAATAACAATGGCTAAAACAAGCTACCCTGCTCAATCAGTAAAGTGCTTGTGGCAAAGCCTGAGGCCCTGAGTTCAGATCTCTGCCCTGTACCTAAAATGCTCCTATAATCTCAGTGCTAAAGAGATGGAAACAACAGAATTTTAGGGCTTCTGCCTAGACCATTGACCCAAAGAAGTGAACTCCATGTGCAGTAGGAGACTCCCATCTCAAAAACTAATGTGGAAAGTCAGATTCTAAAGAGGGAGCTTTGTCCAGCTGAAAGTGCTTGAGTACTCCCCACCCTAGAATCATCTCTCTGTTTCCCAAAAACATAGCGAGAGGCCCAATGCTGTTTTGCCAAGTCTGATTTGTCAGGCCAGTCACCCTGAGCAAAAGTCCCCAGCTTTGTCTTGTAAAGAGCCAGAATGACTATTTCAGTCCTTGGGGTCTCATGGGCCCTCTAAAAACTAACAGGCTCCACTATTTTACCAACAGAAAACCATCCACGGAGAGTATATACCTGGACTAGTGTGGTTGTGTTCCGTGAAGCCCTCTTTATCCCAGTGGCCACATTGCTGACCTGCATCTAGAAAAATCTGATGGGTTGAGAGGATCTATATTTTTTTTTCAGCATAGAGATCCCTTTTTCAGTGTGGAAGAATTTAGTATACAAGAACGGAAGGGTGTGACACTCAGGGAGACACAATTTTCTTGGCCTGTGCCTTGATTCCTGCTGCATTTGATCGAGTCTTCTTCTTGTTGAACTAATTTTATAAACGTGGCTTCACATAAACTATGCAAATTGATTAAAATGTTCAAACATTCATAATCTCTATAAGTTTTTCAAATTGTATATGACTTTGTGCCCTTTATAGTGAAGTCCAAAAATCATGTGTTGAGTTTTCCATTGCATGTATGAAAATTAACAGGTCAATATTAGACATTAGAAGGTCATGTTTAAAGGTATTTCCTACCACTATTTTATACATACCATTATCTCAATGTAAGTTATGATCCCTGGTTTATACCATGGGTCTTCAAACCTTGTCCTTGCTTTTGCAAAACCATCGTTTGAGCTTCTTGCCTTTGCTGGAACACCATCTACTGTCTCCCCCTCCTAAGTTCCACAGGAGCATCCTTGAACTCAGGCCCCTATACTGTGTCACATCCCGGTAATTTTTCCTTGGGCTTTATATATGGGTTATTGAGCTAACAAATACCTAAATGACTGAGATGCAATATTTGCTGAGAAGCTCATCTCCTGAACACTTTGATCTACAGCTTTGTAAATTTTAAGGAAACAGTGAGAGAGAGAGAGAAAAAAAAAGAGACCACTCTTGATAACATGGGGCACAGATACAGGAGTTCTTGATGCATTGCCATCAAAAGCATGTAGTTCTATCTTGGCCTTCAGGGTGCACTAGGTAAGCTATTACACAGTGTGGGACTGGGAGCAGCACCCTGTGTTAAGGTGAATAATGCACTCTGCTACCTTGCAGCAGATTAGGCTAGAGCAAATTAGGGAAAGACGGGCACAAGCCATCCTTTTATAAAGTAATTCTTAGCGTCTTCACATCCTTAAAATTAGAAATCTGTAGACTGGAAATATGAAAAACTCACATGTGAACACTGTAAACCACACTGTCAGTTCCTAGTGCGTCCTAGCACCAGAGATGTAAGGTTGACATTTGGGAAGCTCAGTGATGACATTAGGTACCCTTTCTATTAGCAGTGCTACCTCTTTGGTTTTGTGCCTAAAGCTGTAAGGTTCCAAAGAGAAGGGGCAAAGAGAAGACGTGAAAGCAGAAAGTGAAGAAGGATGTTTGGAAGTTAATTTCTAGTTTTACCTAATTTGGAATTTTAATAAGACGGTGAGGAGATTAAATGAAGGGAACATACCATTGGTGGTCTGAGAGAGAATACCAAAACAAAGTCATTTGTTTCCTATTATACTTGGTAATAATTTTGCACTTTGCAATATGATTGTTTCAGCTCAGGATTGCTCATTTCTGTTCATTATTAGCTTTTCTAAAAAGCCAAGAGGTAGATTTCATCCTCAGGATTAATTGGCGAAGTAGAGCAGTGTGGTGGTTTAGGTATGAAATACCCCTTGAATGCTCATATGTTGTGACTCGGTCTCCTACTGACAGTGCTATTGTGAGATAACTGGACTGTGAGATGCGCTAACTTCACCAGTGGCTACTCCTTTGATGTGTTCCTAGATGGGTGGGGACACGCCTGTGGAGGTTGTTCTTAGTCCTTTGCAATCTCTCTGTGCTCCCAGGCTGCCTGGAGTTGAGCAGCTTTGTCCATCATGATGTCCTTCTCTATTAGCCTGATAACAAAAAGTCAGGCAAACCTGGAGAGAAATACTCCATTAAACCACGGGTCAGAAAAAAAAAAACCTCATTCCTCCTTTAATGAGTTTCTGTCCTCTATTTTTTGAAGGATTGAAAAAATGCCTAAACCAACCAAGATTATGTAAATTTACAGTAGTATAAACTCTAGTGGAGAAATTATGACTTGACTTTATACCATATAAATTAAACATTTAATAATATTATAAAAAGCTACTCTACTTTGAAGATCAACAACAACAAAAATAAATGGTCAAGAATGATACAGAGAGTACTATTTATTTATTTTTAGCCTTTCAGAAATTTGAGTTCCTGTTAAGGCATTGGTTAGTGGTACTAAAAACCAAATTAAGCCCATCAATAACTTTACAACTTTAAATTTGAGAATTTGGGGGTTTAATGTAATGATTTGGGTTTAAGTAACAACATTGAACTGTAAAAACAAATTTTGATTTGGTCAAGGTCATTGAGCTAATTTGTAATATTGTAAATAAGTCCAAGGCATTTCACTGATTAAAAAACAAAGCAAAACAAAACTTCAAATAATTTTACTCAAAACTGCAGTGCTGTCTACTAGATAACTTACAGGACGTGTGGCAGTTTACTGCTTCCTTTTTCCTGGCATGGTTGATACATAGGGAAAGATGCTGTTGACCTGCTGGAACTGTGGAAACTCATAGGTTACAGGTGAATGCTGAGGCAATTAGTGGAGCCAGAAGTCACTTGTGGGACAGACTCAATGACCATATTCTAAACATGTTTCCTCATGGTCAGAATGTTACTTTCCTACGAAGAGAAGACAGACAGATTATTAGGTGTATAGGGGCAGCACACCTAAGCTCAACTCCAACCTAGGACCAGGCTTTGCCAAGGCTTTCACCAGCCCATGGTAAAGGAAGTGAGTAGGAGAGAAGAAGGAACAATACAGTGAGTGCCTAAGGGTGTCTATTGCTTCACTGTGTCAATTTATTAGAGGATATTCATATTTATATGTACTTGTATTCATATGCTTATGAGCATATTTGTATATAAAATGCTTTTTAAAATTTGCATATGGTTTCTGAAACTATGATTTCTACCTGTAAGAAAATTTTATTTGATAATATATGCATATATATTCCAAAATATTAAAATGATACATTCACAATTCACCTAAATTTCTAATAATACTATAACCTAAGACTTGCCAAGACCAGGGAGTACAACTGAAGGACAAATATTTGTATTTGTGGCCATTAAAAAATTCAATTCCACTTTTCATTTGTATGCATCTGCTTTATGGATGTCTCCTGTCTTGACTTCATTTGTTTACTTAGAGCTTTTTTAGAGGTCCTCTGCCAAATGCCATTACGTAGCTTCCTTTATCACATGAATTGCTGAAGTAATTCTTTAGTGTATTTTTACTGCAGTTCCAATTTTTAAATTGCCTAACATTCCCTCGGGGTCAGGCACTGCACAAATGCTGGTTTGTAACTGTTGAACTTGATAAAGAGTTAACCCTACCAGCGCCATCCTATCAACTCTTTCCTCCCCTCTCTACACCTGTGACACTTGTGAAAAGTATAGACTTGCATCAACGAGGGTAATTTGCCATATTGGACCCAGTAGGGTTCTTCTCATTGGAAAAGGGCTTTATTTAAAAATGGCACACAAAGAGTCATCTCCAGCTCTGGACATAATTTCCCAGTCCTTGATCCAAGTCAGGATTATTGTATTTTGTTGTCTGGATCCATGGCTTTTGAAGCATCTTTTTCTGCTGCCTTCTTCTGTTTTTCTTCCCCACTTATAATGATCGTAGATTGAGGTGTGGATTGGTGCGCTAACCAAAGCTCTAGCACACAAGGAAGCTTTCTCAGGATTAACTGCAATTGTGGCAAGAAAGAAGTTTCATCACAGAAGATAGTCTATCTAACTTAATGTTTCATATTAATGCTTTTATTTAATAAATGCTTATTAAGCATTTACTGTGGGCTAAGCAGAGAAGAGACAGTGGGGATGCGAGAGTAAACAGAAACAGAGATGATCTTGGTGGCTGTAGTAGTGAAAACTCTCTGTCATGTGATTAATGAAGTGATCATCACACAAATGTGTGGTGACAGTCACTGATGATGAGTGCTGTGAAGCAGAGGCAGTTGGTGCCAGGAAGCATATTGTGGGGAAAGAGGTGACAAGGGGAGGGCTGACAGTGGGAGCAGGAAAAGCTCTGAGGAAATTATATTTGAGGTGAATAATCTGAGATAAGTGGGAATTAACTGAGCAAAGAGGAAGCTGAAAGCAGCTGATCTTGCAAGAAATTTTGAACATCAGAAAAAATTTAGTCAACTTGGAAAGGGAGTTGGCTGGAGGCAGCAGGAATCTGATAGGCTTTATCCTAGGCATGAAGGGAAAAACTCTAAATATCTGTGTCCATTAAGATCTTTCAGTAGACATAGAGTAATTTTTTTTGGTATAGCATTATCCCTGGGAGGGTAAGGAATGAACTTTGGGAAGGGTGGGAGTGTATACCAATTCCTACCAATCACACAGAAAGTGCTAGGATTATATATCTTAGACTAGAAGAGTCACCAAAACCATTTCCAGCTTCTCAAATATGAGGTGACACTTCCCAGGTTGCCATATGCCTGTACAATATTTCCTGGGTATTTTTTTTCCAATCTGGATATAGACTACATAACTTAGGAGAACACAAAAGTCCCAGGCATGTTTACACTGTGTTCAACCTCTTAGTGAATTGGTCATACAAGGCTAAAGTAGCAAAAGTGCCCTCCATACTGTGCTAGAGATTAGACTTGCAAGAGACAAAGGAATAGAGATAAAATATTAATGTATTTATTATCTGTGCAATTCCACACACTAAGGAAAACTCAGTAGTTCCTCCCCATCACATCCCAGCCACCACAGTCATTATCAGTTATGGTATCAAATAAGTAATTTTAAAAGAGCTGAATTCCCCACTGTGATTAATGGTCTCAAAGAAAGTAATTTTTGTACATTCTGATTTACTAACAAGCTACAACAAAAGCTTAAACTTATACTTTCTCTGTACCTATAAGTTTAAAAATGCTCTCTACTACCATATATGATAATATAAAAAATAATTAATTTCAACCCAGAAAGGAAATAACTGGATTTATTTCAGAGAGCCTGTTCCTATGGGTTTCTTTTTCATCATTCTTTAGTATGTTAGCAGCATCCCAATACTAATTTGATATTTGTAAAATATCCATCTCCATCAACTGGCAGGAACAGCATGGCTTCTCTCTGTCATTGCTCAGGCATGGTAACTTCACGTGTGTGTGTGTGTGTGTGTGTGTGTGTGTGTGTGTATGTGTGCGCGCGCGCGTGTGTGTACACATATATATTCTGATTCTGATTCCATTCTATAAGATTACTACTATTTACCATTTCAGTTTGTTAAGTGTCGTAGCATCCTTTATGGAGTCAGGATCCAGTAGCTGTCAAGGTCAAGTTATAAGTGAATTCTTTTATTGCCCTCACAATGATCAATAGATGTGCTATCAGAAAAGCTTAGTTCTAGCCCGGATTTTTTTCAGCTCTAAAAAAATAAAGACTTCTCTAAAGTTTTTTTTTTTTTTTTTCAGTGAAAGGGATTGCTGGTGAGTGTGTTTTCAGTAAAATAGAACTGAGTAATGACAGGAAAATCATCTACACACCCAGCCTTCCGTGGCCACAGAATCCAATGACTCTTTTATTATTATTATTATTATTATTAATATGAGTTTCCAGCATAACCATAGAACTGCTGACTGTATTTCATTACAATGCACTGCTTCACCCAACGTGCTCTGAATAAAGTAGATATGCAGGGCGTCTTCAGGTTCAGGCACTCCCTTAAAGCAGGCAAGCTGGGCTTGTTTATCTGTCTGCAACACACTTGGTGCATTTGAAAGCCCAGTGATGAAGTTCATTCAATGCTATGAAAATTTGAGAGTGTCACGGCTGCTTCCTTCACAGTGGTTTGGCACAGAAGGATGGAGAAAAGGTCATTGTATCCATACAAACTCACCTCTACTGTGACTTGTCCAGAGAGGTCGAATCATTTTAGAACGGAGTTCTAATGGGCCTGTACTGTGAGTGTCTCTTAATTACTTTGCTGTAAACTCTGTGAGACTCTTTTAAATGGCTGCAAAGAATAAGTTTTGGATTTACAATGACTAGTTCCATTTCTGAAAAGCAAAAAAGAAGGATGCTTTCTGTTTTATGCATGATTTGTTTTCCTCTGGTTTCAGACTTTCACTATAGAGTCAAGAAGCAGGCTTGAGCTTCTTGTTTCTAAACAATGACAGCAACACCTTTCCTCTTTCAGTTGTAGAATGGTAGTAAGTTTCTTCCTGGAGGCAAACTCATTATGCTTCACACTGTGCAGCATGTGCAATAAAGGAAGGAAGGAAAGGTGGCTTGATATGATGATTATCAGCTTTACATTTGCTGTGGCAAAATAACAGACTATCAGCTTCAAAGGTGGAAAGGAGTTTTTTGCCTATGTTTCCAGAGATTGCAATCAATGGTCAATTGCCTGCACTTGCTGAGGAGTAGGGGGCCTAAAGTGAGAAATATCATGGTGGAGAACATATATATATAGAGAGAGACGAAGGGGTCAGACCTAGATCCCAATATCCTATTCATAGACATGTTCCCAATGACTTTAGTCTCCTTCTGCTAGGCCCACCTTCTAACAGTTCTGCCACTCACACCATGGACCAGAAAACTCAGCCTCCAAATTATGGCCTTTGGGGCATTTGAGTATCTAAACCATGAAAATAATAGACCTTTTTGTTTTCTACAATTATCTGTCTAGAAAAGGGGGGAAGGGTTATGATGCTCACAAAGTTGTTGTCTTTCACTGAGCCTTAAAAGACAAGAATAACTTGCAAGCCAGGAGGGCCTCTCAGACCCTATATAAAAGCACCGTTCCAGAACAAAGAAAGGGTTTTCCAGTTGCTATGCAATGGCACAAATGCACTCATTTTACAATGAAGGAAAAACCTGTCTGTCTTTAAAACAGAATTTGAGTCAACACAGACAGAAGCAAAATGACCCCTCCTTTTGGTCTAAAAGAACTAAGCCACCCTGTTGGATTGCTCATCCCCCCTAATTCATTTACTCTGTGACAAGATTTACTCAGTACATGTACTCAGTACACGATTCAAGAAATCTGGGAACTTTCTGTGTCAATTAGGGAAAAACTTGGTCAAGAATGCCAAGCCTCCTCTGTTCACTTATCTTTCTCATTTTTCCTCACACTGATTGATGAAATGACATGGAGGCAGAATGTGCTCACTGTTATTTCCTGATGGCACAACTATGAAATTGACAGATAAACTCCAAGAAAGTTTTCATCCCACTTGGGAAAAATGTTGATATGAGGTCTTTAAGGATCGGCAGTCCTATTAAAGCAAGAGACCACCAGGGAATCGTGAGGGAAAAAAATAGGGGGAAGCATCTAGATTCAATTGGAAATCGTGGATGCTATGGGCATTTCAAGAAAAATTTGCTTTCTCACCAGCTGAGCCACTTTGTTCAAAGAGGCTAGAAGCCTTTTTCTCCCCCCTCTGCAGCTTCTTACATATATCTGCAGACCTATCCCAGCTTTTATCTTTTGTGCATAGTTTCACCATGGGTTATTGAGTCAGTGTTTTCCCATGAGAAGTGCTCAAGTACAAGAATGTTCACACAGAATGTCAGGCTTGGGGGTGGGGATCACATGTGCAAGGTGGGAAGATGTTGGCTCTTTGCAGACAGTACTAGGCACTTGCTCTGTACTGGGCAAGCCGTGGGTACTTGGAATTTCTCACAGCCCTTGTTTCTGTGGCCATGCCATTGTGGACTGTTTTATTTTTATCATCAGGCACAAGGGCTTCTAGCGTCCTTTTATATGTCTGGGGGATTGAGCTATTTTGGTCATGCACGGCTCCTCTACTCTTAGAGATAGTGAAGATGATTTTCTGTTTGTACCTATTACTCACCAGAGACTAAGCACTGATAATTTGGCTGCTGGCAGCATTTCACTGCAATGGCTAATAGAACATTTGGGAAGGATGCCAAGAGCAGCCAGATTGTATTAAGCACTTAAATTACTACTTAAGATCAGTTCTGCAGTTTTTGCCGACTTGAAGTCAGAAGCAGATCCACCTTCTAATTTGCAGCTTTCTCTGTTCTTAATTGTTTATGTCTTCGGTTATTTCCTCTAGATATTTATTTCATGAGTGTAATCTCAACTATCTCTGTGTCTTTCTCATATAATTATATATGAGATACTCATATTTGTATGTGGGTATTTATATAAAGCTTTGTACTACTATAGAACTTAGCATACATCTTCATGTAATTTCTTGGCTTCTACTTATTTTCATGACCTTCTAATATTATCTTTGTCAGTGGCTTATGCTTCCACAGCATTGCTAAATCATGGCATAGAATGTCTATTAAATTTCATTTTGGATCAAGGAAAAATGAAGTAGAAATTTATTTAGGCTGTAAGCCTTGTCTTTACTATTCTCTATCTTGACCCTGGCCAATGCCTTAAATGCTCAGAAATGTAGTTTTGTTACCTCTAAATCCCTGGTTCTAAAACGAGAGTGAGTCCATCTTCATGGGATGCTTGGAAATATGTGTAGATATTTTGACCTCCACAAGTAGAGAGAAGCTAATAATACCTAGTACAAAGAGGCTAAATATTCTGTCCCTCACAAGACAGATACTGTGACAGAATCATCTAACACAAAACATCAATATTATTGATGTCTAGAAACTCCACCTTAAAAATCCCACCTTAAAATATAATATGTACCCAATCACACATATGGGAGTGTCTCTGCAAGTCCAATATTAACACTGTCTGGAATAGTACACAATTATAACATCTTGAACATTCTTGAAATAAAAAGGAATTTTTTTCTCTTAGATTAAAAAATTGTATATGAAGTTATCAGATTAAGAGATATTGAATTCATGCACTCAATCTTGATCCCTATCTTGTGGTTCTGAATCAATTCTCTTGGCATAAAAAAGGCCAACGTATTAAATGGTGTCAGAAGAAAGTTACTGTTCAGTACCTAATACAGATAAAGAAAATTGAAATCCATGCACCTATGGGCTTCTCTATTAGTGTACGATTAAGACACAGCCTCTCTAATGGAAGCCAGCCTGAAGTGATACGTCATTTGGGTCTCATTAATTAACATCCAGCTCTATTCGATTTGCACCTGGAGTTGGACTCCTTCTGTTAGTACTGATGAGTATCAAACTCAACAAAATGTAGGCACATTTTTATTAGAAGAAAATATGTTCTACATCAAAGGCAACTTTTAATAAATGGCCTTTCCTATTAACTCAGATAACTGGAGATAGTAAGAGCATAGATTAAATTCCTGCAGGCTAAGCTGCACCATTGGTAATAGGAGCAATAAAGCTTGTTCTTTTAGATTCTCCCACTATGTACTCACTACATATCATGCCTCTCATCCGCAAGGCACTGCAATAGACATTAGCTTCTTCACTTGTTTTTATAATGTTGTCTTCTAGATTTTTTTTTTTTTTTTTTGTCTTAAAGTTTGTGGGCAGAAATCTAATTTCTTCTAAAAAGTTTTATTTCCATGGGCATTTTCTTTGGAAACAAATATGGGGTCTTAATTATTACTGGGACTCATCTTAAATAAAAGTTTTTAAAACTTTAAAACAAAGGCAACTTTTAAAAATTCATTTCCACCCAAGTCCCTTTTAAATGGGATTGTGCTTTCTCTGCCACTCTGTTAGCAGATCACCCATTGCAGTGCCAACCAATCAAAACTTTGGTATTCTTCATCAGCATACACACTTTTAAAAAAGGATTTAGTTTGGTAGTTCAGCAATATAACTAAATTGAACAATTATGCAAATATAGCACAGTATTATTTAATTGGGCTTTTTGGAATAAAAAGTGAACCAGGTGTGTTAAACTCTTTGCAATCTGGAGGAAGCACCTTCAGATATACATCTCCCAAACAACTGCATCCTGTAAGGAATAGAGGAAGGCAGTCTTGGCTACTCTCTCAAGAAAACAAAAACAAGAGAGCATGTGTGATAGGGTCTATGCACATATCCAGGTTGTGATATAGGGAAAACATCAAAGTATGAGAACAGTTTTATATGCAGAACTCTCCAAACCTACTGGTTATATTAACACTTTATATTATATTAATACATAAATTAATATGTAATATGTCAGTTGTATATTATAAAGTCTATGTATTATATTGATATATATGAACTCTAATAACTCATGTGATTATTTTAGCTCTTTAAAAGTATAACTGTGAAAATATAGCAATCTGATGAGATTTAATGCACCACAGTAGGAAGCAAACTCCATTGCAAAGGCTGACAGTCCACCCAAAGTCATTCTCCATATATTTGTCTTGCCACCACCTCCCGTGACACAGGCTTTCTAAGCACTGTCCTTCTGCCTAGAAAGAGAGCCTGATATATGTGAGAAGATGCTGCATCTGATTCTAGAGGTAGACTCACTCCTTTGAACCTTTCTATTTTGGGATCATATTTCTTTTTACTCTAAATTATTATTTGATTCTAGGTCACATAAGTAGACACAGCATTTACATAAAATGTACCCACCGAAAATATTAATTATGTCTCTCCAACAATAGCTCACTTTTGTCCTATTTGTTCTCTAATAAAGGCTAGTATGCAGTATGCTGCAGAAGGGGCTGGTGAAATATTTACCAAGTATTGTGTTCTAAGTTTCTAGTAACCTGTTTTAAGTGGTACAGTAAAAATCGAGAACGTTTACATACAGTTCCTAAATATACTTGAAGCCGCCAGATTTGAGCATCCTTCATTTTCCTCTGACTCACTGAGTGCCATTGCTATCTTTCAGAGGACCCAGAATAGAAGTAGCTTGCTCACGTCATAGAAGCCAACTTATAGGGTCCTCTTTAACAAAGAAATTGAGCCGTTTTACAGTTTGTACTTATTTCAACACATTATCTTCTACATCATGAGTAAAAATGAGTTTATTTGCTGGTTTGACACCATTATTTAAAAGTACAGGTAACCAGGACCTTCAGTGATTCGAATATGCAGTTCTCAGTCCTTGATACTTGCAAGGTTTGCAGAATAACATTTAACTCTATATTGTGTTTCCTTTTAATTTGTTATAAGAATGTGTATCTACTATTACTCTAATAATTAACTCCCTAAAGAGTTGTTTTAACTTGGAAAAATCATATTCAAATATTTTTATTTTGCCTACTTACGTATTTTTAGGGCTTTGTTCTGGGACTCAGGTCTTGCATGCCTCGTAGAGGTTCTTCTTCCAAGAGAATGGGAGTTTGATGTGTATGAATAACTGGCAGTCATTTACCTTGTGACTCAACAGAGAGGTTCAAATGAAAGAAACTAGCGTCATCCAGTATAGTTATTTAAATTGGAGTGTGTTTATATTCCTAGGGTGGGG
>OU015742.1:182252281-182259475 GCA_907169655.1 Acomys percivali
AAATTGGGCATTTTATGACTGAAAGTCATCTCTCTCTCTCTCTCTCTCTCTCTCTCTCTCTCTCTCTCTCTCTCTCTCTCTCTCCTTTTGTCTTTTTCTTTCTTTCTTTCTTTCTTTCTTTCTTTCTTTCTTTCTTTCTTTTTGTTTTTACAGTGGCCTACTTCTGAGTCCATTTTGATTACATATCTCTCAGTGCACTTGGTCTTTTCTCCTGGGACCTAATACAGGCTCAGTCCAAAACAAAACCTTTCCATAGACTTGTTCAACAGAGTTCACGTGCAGAATATAATATTGGAAAATAAACAGGTGTGATGCTGTCTTCCAACACTTGGTTTATGGTGCTTTTAAGAACTTTGTAAATAGTCACTGGTGGATTAGGATATAGCATGAATCTTATACATGAAATATAACCAGATAAGGCAGGAACATTCAGAGTGCACTGGTGATGTCATCAGGGAAGTAGCCAAGCAATCAAAATTCACATTATCTCAGTGGGTACTTATCTGACAACCAAAGCTTTCACCATGATAACCACAGAATAGACAGAATGTAAAAATAATACTTATTGTTTGGTTCTAAATTCCATGCATCAAAAACTACTAGACAACCTTTGTTCTGCCAGGACCATAATTATTAGGCTTCTCGTGTTTTTGGAAGTGTGCTTTATATCTTACATCCTGGTCAGGTTCACTCCCAGTGAAGCTTATAGCCACTTCACAAATAAGAGTGCTTATTATTGATGCCAGGCAGCAAAGGGCAGACCACAGCTGACACCCATCTAGCTAGGATTAACAGCTGGTTGTCCTTCTTCACCATTATAAACTACTCTGAATCCTCTCCAGATTGAAAGAGTCAACAAAACAGACTTTAGAACCCTGTTTCCAAACCGAGTTTTACAGAAGAAAAAAAAAATTAGAAAGAATTTTAAACTGCAGCTTCATAGGTTCTCCCTTGTCGTCCTGTCCCCACTGCCTTTACCAGAAAGACTGACTTAGCACGGGACAGCTGACCCTCAGACTCTGGAAGAAATCTTCAGAGCCCCCTGGATAGAAATTCTCGTTATGCTGTTGTGACTCCTAAGATATAAAAGTGTGAAATAAATCTGCAGTGAGCCCCTGACCTTCCCCTTGCCCTGTGGAACTTTTTGTGTCTAAGACTACCTTATTTATTCTTTCCAATTCTCATGGAAAATGAAAAGTTTCTTTAGAACATAAGACAAAAAAAAAAAAAAATCAACATTTGTTTGAAAGTGGCATTGTAGTTTCGTTGAAAGATTATAGGGCCACGTTCAGTTATGGCTGTCAAGCTACACAGTTGTGTGATTTTAAGTGAATAATTTAGCTTACTGAATTCCAGTTTCACTGATATCTAGGATGTAATATTAATCCATAAATAAACCATTTACACTTATCTTGACAATATCTGGTAAAGTAAATTGTCAGTACTCTTAATAACACTTTCCCCTAGAAATCTTAATGCTAATTAATGTTTTAACTAAATGATTATAATTTATCTGCAATTATAATTTATATTTTGTTTCATATGTTAAAGGAAATCACTCTGCCAACAGTTTTCTTGTTCAGGTATATTTGTCCTAGACACCTATCCTAACTAATCTATACATATTTGTTTATTGATCTTTCAAAATAATTAAGAACTTTTTCATAAGTTCCTTCTTGGTTTGCAGCATCCTAGATTTAAAAAATAATAAGTGAAAATACATATCTTGCGAGCATCTTTGCAGTCTCATCTCATAGAACACCTATGTGAAGGTTAGTCTGGATGTAGTCAAGGCCATAAAGTCATGGTACTTCCCTTTTCTGTCAAGGGCATGGGTTTTTTGAAAGATTTTTATTTTGTGTTCATAGTGCTAATTTCCATCCACTAAGAAAGGACAGTGATCTAATTGATTTTGTGACCACGGCATTCCTTGCAATGAAGATAGATTACAGGGTAA
Source organism: Acomys percivali (assembly GCA_907169655.1). Classification (NCBI taxonomy): domain Eukaryota; kingdom Metazoa; phylum Chordata; class Mammalia; order Rodentia; family Muridae; genus Acomys; species Acomys percivali. The sequence goes on from OU015742.1 coordinate 182,254,239, forward strand.
ATGATAAAATGAGTTTTACTGTGCTATGTTGTCCAGATCAATTATTTCCAATGAATTACTTACAGAATTCAGGATGCTAACTGAATAGTGGTGTCACACAACTTTAACCCCAGCACTCCAGAGGCAGAGGCAGGAGGATCCCTCAGTTTGAGAGCTTGATCTACAGAGAGAGAGAGTTCTAGGACAACCAGGGCTACCCAGAGAAACCCTGTCTGGGAAAACAAAACAAAAATCCAGGATATTTCAATGGAATGGCAACATATTGGCAATATCTAGCTGCTATCACCCAGACAACTACCAATAAGAACATGGCCAAAATTCTGGTCCAAAGGGCAGAATAGATCAGTTCTGCAGAAAACTGAAGCAAAGTAAGCCTTGAATAATTCATTGATCTGTAAACATAATCCTGAAGTATAATGGTACCAGTACAGAGTAAATGTTCCACTGCTGCCCAGTTTAGGGCTGTGAGACCTCCGCAGGCAAGGATAACAAAGTCTGTGTCTACCACCCTGATCAGCATTTCTCCATTGATAATTTTGTGCAGTTAATTATTTCCATTGCCCGAAGACAATCATCAATGTTATACATGGTATACATCTATATACCATGTTATCATCTCTTTATTTTGCAAATTACACACAGGGAGCAAGAGCAAAACCCTGCACACCCTTGCTGCAAAGGAGACCCTGAGGTTTTAAGTAGCCATCCCTGTACAAGTTAGTGAAAGTGACAGGAAGTTGGGAAGTGCATATTTCAGAAGGAATCTTATGCTACCTGGAGATGAGTGGCTCTGGTTAGCAGAGCACACTAAATGAAAAAGGCACCAACCAAGGACAATACAGGTGGTAAGCTTTAAACCCCTACCCAGATCTAGCCAATGGGCAGAACATTCTCCACAGGTGAGTGGAGGGTGGGATATGACTTTCTCACATACTCTGGTGCCTCATATTTGACCATGTCCCCTGGAGGGGGAGACCTGGTGGCACTCAGAGGAAGGATAGCAGGCTACCAAGAAGAGACTTGATACCCTATGAGCATATACAGGGGGAGGAAGTCTCCCTCAGGAACAGTCATAGGGGAGGGGAATAAGGGGAAAATGGGAGAGAGGGAAGATAAAAGTTAAAAAAAGAAAAATAATACATAATTGTCAATGCCTCGATGATTTGTTGATAAACCATTGCCTCACTGCATTCTATGGGCAAAGCACCAAGCTAAAAGCTGTGAAAGGCTATGCAATAAAAGCGAATGGTCTCCCATGGAAAGGGGTTTTCAGGCTCTGCGGGAAGCACCATTCCCTATCACAGCATGATTTTCTATATGCCTGTGACTGAACCAAGGATATAAAGTCTCCGCTCTTGTAAAACCTGTGTTCCCATAGGGAAGTAATGGACAAAGACAGATGGGCAAGGCTTAGCTTGTAAAGGCTGAGCATATTAAAAGTGGGCTGCCATTTTACTAGCAAAGTTGCCAAGGGCTCAGAGGAAAAGGTGAAGTGCAGGAGAGGCCTCAGTCACTGAAGGGGTCAGTCAGGAAAGGTTGAAAGAGATGAAAGTTTATCCAGAGACTGAGCATCTGGGGGAGGAGAAGCTTCAGGAAATGAGGCTGGAGGCAGCTAGCAGGACTCTCAGAACTTTCATGGTGGGTAAAGGCACACAGCTTTGGTTTGGAGAAGTTTGTTGGACTCTTAAGGAGGAAAGTCACTTAAAATGTGTTTTAAAACCATGTGTTTTGATATACTGAATGTATATCACATGCTTTCACAATGTGTATAGAAAATGTATTAAATTCATATTTATAATACATAATTACTTAAACAGTTACTCAAGACAAACATATCTATAACTTAGTTACCCAGCTCCTCCTATGACAAGGGAACTTATAATGTATTTACTTAGATAAGATGCAGAGTATGATACACTATCATTAATTATTGTTCCCCCTATTGATCTGAAACTTCTAGACTTGATTCAACATATCTGTTACTTTATATTCTTTGATCTATATTGTCTCATTTCTGTTCCCATCTCCATGCCCTTGATAGTCACCTCTTTACCTTCTAACTTCATATATTTGGGTTGTTTGTTTTTATTTAAGAAAATACTTTTACATACAAGTGAGGTCATGCAATATTTTGCTCTCTTTTTCTGTTTCTGTCTCTCTCTCTGTGTCTTTCTCTCTGTCCATCTCCCGCCCTCCCTCTCTCCCTCCCTCCCTCCCTCTCTTTCTCTCTCTGGTTTATTTAATTTAGCCTAATTTTCTTGATATTTATCCTTGTGACAAATAGCAGACTCTCTTAATTTGTGTTTGAATAATATTCCAATCTATAAACATATCACAATTTATCCATATATCTCTTAGCAGAGATTTAGATAGTCTTTGCTATGTTGGCTATGGTCAATAATTTAACAATGAATATGGATATGTTTTAAAACATGAAGGATCCATTTCTTCTGGAATTCATGGAAGAAATTTTGGGGAAGTACAACCTGCAGGCAAATTCAGGCAGGAACTCAAGTGAAACAACTGCCTGGGGTGCCGGAGGCCTGAATCCAATCCAAAGATGAGAGGCACTGGGTTGGGAGTGAAAGGTTAGAAGGGGTAATGCCGAAGGTCAACTGGACCTGAATTTATCGGAGTTGAAATACTGTGGAGGCAGGCAGATAGGGCAAGTTGGAATTCTGTCCAGAGTTCTGAACTAGAAATTCCCATCCTATATGTGAGGTTTAGAGCTAAGGGGCTAGCCTGGATCACTAGGAACGTTAAGAAACCCTAAGTACATTAGCTACTGTTTTACTTCTGCGACCCAATCCTTTAGAGAACCAGCCCAGGGGAAAATGGACTCGTTTTTGGCTGATGGTTTCAGGGCGCTTGGTGTATACTACTCCTCAGATCAGTTGGATCTAGGCCTGTTGTGAGACAGACATCATGGAGGCAGAAGCACATCAAAGAAAGCACTGTTAGCTCACAGGAGTAGGGCAAAGGACCAGCTAAGAGTTGGCTAGATGATCGAGATCAGGGCAGGAGAAAGACAGACTGAGAAATCTACTACTACTCGAGCTGGAGGGAAGACACATCTCAGACAGAGGAACATCCAGTTTTGACTAGCACAAGATGATTATTAACTATGAATTAAGTAGGCATTTTATTTCATCTGTACTATAAGGGATCAATATTAGCTATATACACCCAGGAATCCTAAATCCATGCAGAAGCAAGACAAGGGAAAAGAGAGAAGCGGTCAAGTCCACAGCTTATAGCCTCTTCTCACTTTTTTCCCTCCTTTTTCACTTTATGAAGGTTTTCCTTTTTGATTGAAGGAAATAGTATTGGAAGAGATGGCATTTTTACCCCTGTCCCACTCTCCTAACTTCCCAAATCAGAGCTCTAGACCTTACCAAGCCATTCTACTTCTTTAGTTCAGTTCAACAAAATACGTATGAAATGTTTCCATATTAAACAGATTAGAAATAGAAGAGAAGCGTAACAAGTAAAACTGTGCATCCAGGAGCTTATAATCACCCCGGGTGAGGAAGAGCTTCCTTATATTAACATCTGATCAGCACTAAAACAAAACAACAACAACAGCAACAACAAAAGAGCTTGTCCATTTTTAAATGAATTCTTGTTTGTGCATCTTAACTGGGATTCAAAGCTTAAAAGAAACTAAAATGCTGCCTCAACCTTTATTCTCTCATGGTCCCATTTTACCTCACTGTTCCAGTGTTCATCAGGATTGTTTCCAAATGGCTTGCTGGGGTTTTTTTCTCTCTGGTTTCTTCTCTCTTTGTGTCTTGAATAATACCAGGTCTCAGTCGACATAGCTCAAAAGACAGATGATCAGACTCTTCCTCCAGTTCTGTTGTCTTGATACACGATAAGTATATTCTGATGGAGATATAGATAAGTATGGCCTTGTTAGAGTTTGGTTCTAATGTACAAGAGTAAAATAAAGTTACATGTATAAATAATGTACACTCATCATTTAAAGATAGGTGAATTAAGCATGAAGAATGTAATCTCTCAATGCTTAAGGAATTAAAGATTAAAAGGCAGTGCATGCTTGCAATCCCAGCACTCATTACCAGAGGCAGGCAGATCTCAGTAAGTTCTAGGCCACCCTGGTTTATAAAGTGACTCTAGGACAGCCAAGGATACACAGATAAACCCTCTCTCAAAAAAGCAAAAGAAAGGTAAGTCACTAGAAGAGGCAAAAATAGTTGGAAAGACGTCATCGTGGCAGTTATAGTCAGGGTTTGCGACTGAGGTCAGACTTACTTCTTACTGAATAAAACACTCCATGGATCACATTTGAAATATGTTCAATCTTGGTTGCCTGGAACTCAGCTTTATCTGTTGAATATGTTGCTGCTAACAGTCTTTGAAGATAATAGTAGCAAACATATGCAAAGCCCTTTAAAGTTTATAAGCACTTTCACATTCAGAATCTTATTAGTTGTCCAATATACTCTGTGAAGTAGAATAATTGAGCAGACATCATAATCTTTGCACAATACGTAAAGGAAATAGACTCAACAGCATGAAGGAATTTGTTAAATATCTAATAATGTATTGTGCAACTAAGTCTAAGATTTATGGTTCTCCTGACTCAAAGTCTCTATTCTCTATGTGAGGGTCCAAGCATAAATTGAGGCATGTTAGTGATACAAACGTCAATGTTTTTATGGAATCCAGAGGCTAGTTAGAGGACAAGGAGGTAAGCAGCTCAAATTATTCAAATATATATTTGAATAAGTATTATTCTACTGAGTTTGAAAATAAATATAAAGGAAAACACGATACTTGCCCTCAAATTGTTTATGATTTATCTAATATAAATAGGAAAGGAGACTTGGCTTACTGGAATACTGAATTAATAGTTAATAGTCAATTCATGGTACAGTATGGTCACAAGAAGGATGCAGATCGTGGGATAGACCTAAAGAAACATGTTAAAGCTTAGATGAATATAGTCCTTATTTTAAGATCCTTTTCCCTCCCATGTCCAAACATTTGTTGCTATCTTACCAATTTCTAAAATATAATACATTCTAAACTATCTTATCTATTCTTCCCTACACTCTTAATTTGGAAAGAAAAAGGAATAGTAAACATGACACCATTAACACAGAATTGCAGTTCTAAGTATTGAATTTGGTAAATGTCTGGACTCTTGTTTCAATCTTAAAAATTTACTCTCTCTCTCTCTCTCTCTCTCTCTCTCTCTCTCTCTCTCTCTC
>OU015742.1:182259575-182269869 GCA_907169655.1 Acomys percivali
CTCTCTCTCTCTCTCTCTCTCTCTCTCTCTCTCTCCCTCCCTCCCTCCCTCCCTCCCTCCACCCCCCTCTCTCTGTTTCTCATCCTACTTATAATAAATAAGTGTGGAAACTGATTCTGGAACAAATCATGCATGAATGTTTTTGTTCATCATTAAAAACAAAATATTAAACATTGTATTTAGAAACAAGCGCCATGTGTAAAGCAAGCTTTATCACAATGTACCTGGGAAAGAAGCTACGACCTGTCAATGTATAGGAAGTTCATACTAACACAAAGATTGCAGCCATCCTCGCATTCTTATGACCCCATATCTGTACAGAGCCAGCATTTCAGTCTAAGCAAAAGTGTGATACAGATTTCAGCTGTTGGTTCTCCCACAAGAATCTTCCTCTTCATGCAAACTCATAAAATCATTATCATTCAATAATATCTCTGTATATCCGTGGGAGGGAGGGGTATGATGGCTTTCTTTATAAATCTACTGCAAACGTTTTGAAGATCTCCTTAAATGATGTGATTGCTCAGCTCCTCTGTGCTGGTGCTGCGCTAAGTTTCCCAGCTTGCAGTGAGACTCCTGAGTCAGCTGCCCCCTCCACCACCCCCGCCCCTGCCCCCCCTCCAATGCTTTAAGATGGAAAGTGAAATACTTACCAAACTTCAGCGCCATTCATTTGAGCTTTGCAATTGACTCTTTATCTTCTCATGTATAAGACATGTCTTCTAGAAGGAGGGTCTGCTCCCAAGGTAGGTGGGGCTTGTGCCTGAGCTACCTGACTACATCTTTGAGCTTCTCCAGGTCCACATCCACCCGTAGTTTAGAAACATTTGCCTTCAGTTCAAGAGAGTTTTCCACAATGAATTTTGACCTGTGTAATTTCAGCTTATAGTACTCTGTTTGTAAGCATTACATTTTATTTTAGATAGGGCTATTAGGACATGCTGTGATAAAAAATGATTGTATCAGAATATGCTGTTTTAAATCAAATTACTGTATTACTTGTTCTCAAAGGCAAACCTAAATGAAACATATTATTAACATTTAGTAGAGCAATAAATACATAACATGTAACTTGTTGAAAATATAAAATGAGTATAGATAAATAATGAACAATAAAAATGAAAGTGTGACATGATAAGAATGATTAATAGTATTATTTTGTTTATTTCATTAGAGATCAAAGCAGTTTTTTGCATACTAATGATTGGATACTAACTTATCTTGTAAAAATTTATATGGTCTCTACATCTAGGGTGTGTTGGCTTCATTTGTCTCTACATCTAGGGTGTGTTGGCTTCATTTGAAATTATGGCTTCCGTGGATTAAAAAAATACATATACTTTTTTTTTAATTTGCAAAGTAGCAACCCTAAATTTTACCATGCTGAACTTTCCAAACCAATGATTTCTGAAAAGTAAGTGGTGTACTACTTGTAAGAGTTTTGAAACAGGCATTTTTTAAAAAATAGGCAAGTTATTACACAGAAACCCCTGGGGCCCAAATTGCTGATATATTCCTGAAAACACCACCCATTATACTAGAATCTAAGTAGCCTGGAAAAAATCTTTCTTCGGCTTTTGCACACAGACAAGCTTTGCTTCCTGTTTTTCAATAGTTACATGAGAACAAAGTAGTCTGTGTGAATATTACCAAATGGATTCTTATGAAAGTCATTTGATTGACGTCTTATAACCAGTCACTTTAGCACTCTCCTGATCTTCCCATGAAATAAATTTACTGGTAAAACTACCATTAGTCAAAAGCTCAACAAAATGACAATAAGGGTTTTTCTTCTATTATAATATTGGCGTTGTCTTCCTTCCATATGAAAACCTTCCAGCTGCACTTTGTGAAGTTCCAAAAATAATGATTAATATTATTAAACCAGAGACTAAAAATCTTGGTACGGACTGACCCATGGGGACACATTACTACAATCCTGTTTAAAATAAAATAATAAAAGGGGCGTCTCCTAGGGGGCAGAAGTTGGCCTCATTTTTAAAACTTATTCAGTTTGTCAAAATCACCCAGAGGGGTTCTTTGAAGTTGTTGCAATTGGCTTTCAGAACTAAGTGCTCTTGAGTGTCTTGCCTTTGGGGTTTGCCTACCCGGGTTTCCCAGTCCTTGGTTGAACAGGGATATAATGAAGGTTATAACTCCAGTGATCTCTTCCAGTAGGGGATGAGGCCATTTCTAAAACATTTTTTCCTTGTGTCCCTTTTATAATATCTTTCTCCCAGTGCTCCCGCACATGCCACACAAAGACATGTGCACACAACCTGCATTCACAGGCTCTTGTCAACTTTTCTCAATGTAGACTGGATGAAATGGTTTGTGTCTCAGATTAGTCTTTAAAAGACTGAGACCATTCCCCTCAGGAATAATGTAACATGGTCATCATTGTAGATATGGATGCTGATAATGTCTTCTTTGGAGCAGAGAGAAGTTTTGACACCATTACTAAAAGTAACACCAGTTATTCTTCTACTGAGTAGTTTAATGTCCTATTGTAAACAATGGTGCTATTTCAGTTTGAAAAAATAAAAACAAGAATACTCATGAAGCAATATTACATACAGTAGTCCTGGTACACCTCACAAAGCATACCTTCTCAGGCAAGTCCTCCAAAGAACTTCCGAATGATCCGTCATATACTTTATTCTGATTCCTACGGGCTTCATCTCTCTCTCTCTCTCTCTCTCTCTCTCTCTCTCTCTCTCTCTCTCTTTCTCTCTCCCTCCTCTCTCTTCCTCTCACACACACACACATGCACACGCACATGCACACACATGCACACGCATGCATGAACATACACACACACACACACACACAGAGACACACACACACACACACCTGAAACTTGAAAGGAAGTCCTGTGGTGTATTTCACCCCTACTGGAAAAGCATGAAACAAAACTCAGTTCCTCTCTCCCACCCCAAATTGGTTTTGCCTCGCTGACCTTTCTACCTAACCCAGTTTGTTGTTCTGTTTTCCTATTTTCCCTAAATGCAACTTACTTTAAGCATGCGTTAACTTGACTGACATCCCGACCATTCCGGGGTGATAGACAATACCCGCCTTCTCTTTTAACTGGCTTCTTAGGACGTACATCCAGACCGCACGCCCTTTTTATTTTTTTAGAGAAACAATATCAAAATGCAACTTCCAAAGAAAAACTGGAATTTGTTTTCAATTTTGGCTGTCACAAAAAGGGGAATCAATGGTCTAAAAAATAAAACAAACAAATAAAAACCAGCAAAAACTACAACATGAATATTAAGCCGTGTTCCCTGACTGCTCTGTCTGTGCCTTCTCAGCGTATGCGTCTGGTTGTTCATCTCTTTTTTTTTTTTTTTTTTAACTTTTTTTGTTGTTATTTTCTCTCTTCTTGTTTGGAAATTAAATGCTTTTATATTATATATAATCTCTTTATATATATATATCTCAATGTATTTCTTTTTAACTGCTAGATCTTTATCTTTAGACTTGATTTTATCCAAAATGATGAGAAAGAAGTTATAAATTGTTTTCTGCAGTTTTTTCCCCCCACTCTTTCTTTAAATCTGGAACAACTTCAGCTGCAGATCCCACATCCTCATCTTTCGGATGAGCCAGTCTCATTGGCAGTAGTACAGATCATGGGTGGTTTGTGGAAGGTGGATGACGTCATTCGGAGCATACCTTTTCTGTACAGAGGAGCCATTAATAGCCTGTACATAGGCGCCCTGATCAGCACTACCTCTCCTCATCTTGGTCGAGCTCTCCACTCCCAGTGGTAGATGGGGCTGCATGGCTGCCGATGAAGTTGTTCAACTTAAATGCATAATTCTAGTCTCCTTGATTTTGATTTAAACCTTTGATCTTGAATATTAGCAATATAATTTTATGTACTTTGTCTATTTTGAGTAGCAGAAAAACAGCTTAAGTGTTTTTATGATTTGAAAAATCTTACGATGAAACTGTAATGATTTGTAGCGATTTGCATGTTGAAGAAGTTGCAGCTTAGGGTGTGTGAGATTGTCAGTGTTAAGAGTTCTGTTCTTGATTTCCATAGATGGGCATGTGTAGGCTCATTTGTTTTTGTATATTGCCCATCCCTTCCTTACAGCCAGAAGCTCTAATGCAGCTAGATCACTCCGTGCCGCCTTTACATGGACATGGCGACTCACTTACACATTTGCTCCTCTCATCTTCATCTCCTGTGTAGTACAATCATAGACACGACCCTCCCCTTTTCCGCATCCTTCCTTCCCTTACTCCCCCTTTCTTTAGCATTGTTAAAATTTATGTGCTGTCATCCATTCCCCTAAATTAAGGAAAATCTAAAATCTGTCAAAAAGACAATAAAAATCTAAATATATATATATATACATCTGAAACTTACAATGAAGAAATTCATTCCAAACCCTATAGACGCTTAGAATTTTTTAAAAGGCAAATTATAAAAGTACATTTTTTTCCATTTCCAATCATAGAATCAGAATTATTTTAAATTTAAAATCAATGCCCTCCTAACTCCCCCCCCAGAAGTATAAATTGTTAAAGTGCAGATTTTTTTTTCTTTTCATGTTATGTGGTGTGAATGTATGTGTTGTTGACTCCCTGTATCATCCTCTGTTGTAAATTACTATATTTAAAAAAATTAGACATTTTGCTCAAAAGTTTTTATGAAATAACAACAACAACAACAACAACAACAACAACAACAAAAAAGCAAGTTTCAAGAATGTGGCAATTCGATTTGTCCAAGAGCATTCTTACACAACTTTCTTTTGTAAATTTTTTTCTTCCATGCCAAAAAACATGCGGGCAATTTGTTGATGTAAGTTGACTATAAATTAATATGGTATGCTCTTCTGCTATAATTTTACTTATTTTGCCTATGTTGAAATTCTCTCCTCTTCCTCTCTCTCTCTCTCTCTCTCTCTCTCTCTCTCTCTCTCTCTCTCTATTTCTCTCTCTCTCTCTCCACCAAAACAGTTTCTATATTTTTATTTTTATTTTCCTTTGCTTTGTGTTCTTATATTGTGAATGCCTTGTTAGTATTATTTGCTGTCCTTCTGGCTTCTGCTGAATTTGATTTGGCTATGATGTTGATTTTATCTTCTACTATATGATTTTTAAAACTATATTAAGTATTTTTATTTTATTTAGGCCTTTTTGCTTTATTTTCACTGTTCTGATTTGTGCAGAATTGCATTGAATAATCAATAGGAATTCTACTTTTAGTTAAAGAGGATAGCGACCTACTCCTTGTCAACTAAAGGAAGCCTAGTCTCAGCCTACACTTATTTTCAGTCACCAAAGTTAAAGTCTTTGCAGTATTGGCTTCTCTATGGTGGGATATTAAGATTGGCTCCAGCATATGGGAGGCAGGTACCCCACCCCAAAATTGAGTTGAGGTAGTTCTGAGTATCATATGTGGTAATTTCATCCTTAATTTAATTCCTTAGAAGTTATTCAGGGAAAACAGCCCTGTGTTTTCTTTTCTTTCAGCAAAGGGGAAATAAGGTACTCTCAAGTGACTATGGTAGACTGGTTCTCCAGGCTTACGCTATCATCTTCACCACAGGCTACAAAATCAATTTTACTCAGAATAAAGACATCAAGAATCCCAGGTGTTTACAGTATTGAGCTATGATATTGGTGCCTTCTAATGTATACGCCTATCTCCTGGCAAAAGCACAATGCATCACGAGCACACATAGAGAAGGCTCGAGCATCCTTCCTCCCTTCCCTTTCCCTCTTTTCTCCTTTGTTTCCCCTGCCTTACCCCTTTCTCTATTCATCCTGACGGATTTAATCAGGTAAGCTTTGAAGGAATCTTATGATTGTTTCAAGAAGATGCTAGAGATGCTAGATGCTTTTCCTAATTCAACTTTTACTTAAAAAAAAAAAATGTCTGGGTAGGTGTTGCCATTATGTAACGCTGGGTTGAGACAATGCCTTGACCTTGAGGTTGTTTGCCTGAGTGTAACAGCTGCACATCAGAAGCACAGAGCTGGTGAGAGGTACCATGCAATATTTTTTTTTTAGCAAAGAAGTCACTTGTTTCAACTTTAATTCTAGATATCATTGTTCCCTGGAACTTGTATAAGAAATATCAAACCCCATGGTGAATAAAAGATGTATTTTCAGTCTGGGAAGTTAATGAATGGGATCTCTTCACCTCAGTTCATGAGATTTTGTGCTGTTGACCTGTTGAATAGTATTTCAGGTTTAAAAAATAGGATTCTCTAGAAAGGATTTTAATATACCTGATTGTATTAAAGGCTTTTATACTTGCTAAAATATATTTGTTTTATTAGAGGTTAGTCAGTTTTTTTCAAAATACAACATCTTTGGATGATTATGAACCTTCCCACAATGCCCGTGATTAAAATTGCCTCTAGCCTCCTCTGTATTTATATCTCTAAATATGAGACCATTGTACTAAAAAGGGAAGAGAGACTGATCAATGATTGGAGTGTTTATAGGTCAAAATATTAACAAAACTAGTAAAGCATTTTTGAGTGGCAGCAGGCACTAGTAGAGTAAATATTCAGTGTGTAGTGCGTAGTGGCTTGGAAAAGATGCCATTATTATTCTCATGTTCCTTGGAGTTGAAGAAACGTAACCAAGTCATGTGCCTTGTAAGCGTAATTCCAATGCTAACATGGGTCTAGGCTGACTGACTTCAGAACAAAAGCTCTTAATTAATAAGCAAATGAAAGCTCCGTGTGGCATTCTCCAGTTTACACCACATAATAGCATCAAGCATCTGTGGTTTGTCTTTCTTGGACTTATGCAAAAACACAAAAAACAAACAAACAAACAAAAAAACCCCAAACTTTCAGAATTAAATTCTTTGCACACTTGCTAATTTTTAGGAGTGTGTGTGTGTGTGTGTGTGTGTGTGTGTGTGTGTGTGTTAGAAGGTTTTCCTGAAGAGTCTCATCATGTTAAAGATAAATTATGCTCCTTTGAGATGTTCACTTTTTACTGGTGTTTTCTCTACCAAGCACAGGCTATGTTTGTCCAAGGAAGCTTCTGTTGAAAGTCATCAATGTAGAACCATTTTATGGTTAAAAGCTTCATTATATCTGTGCCTTGAAGTACTCACTCTCATGACACGAAATATGTAAATGAGTGTCTTTATGTAGTGAGTCAACTAAAATAATGCAAATTAGTGATAAGGTAAAGAGCCCAAATAGGCATATATAGAGATAATTGAATTCCAGAAATTGAACCATGGTATCCTCTTTAGAGTCTCTCTGTTTAGCATCACTGTTTTTGAATATCAGTGATCTTTCAGAGTAAGTTGTCTCCACAGAGGCAGAAAGGCCAGGCCGGAGCCACATTGAAACTTCATTCTGGTCTTCTTCTTCTTCTTCTTCTTCTTCTTCTTCTTCTTCTTCTTCTTCTGTGACCCACTATATTCACCATCACTGACGACATCCTCACAGTTCAGAAGAGTTCTATTGAATTTTTAATACACTGTCTTTTGCAATGGCAGACAGACCCTTTTGCTAGATATCAGCCCTAGAGGCATGAATTATATATCTATAAATACACTCATAGAGCGAGAAAGCAGGGCAGCCTTCACGGCTAAAATAGACCTTTTATGTCCCTAGTGAGTTCTCTAGTTTAAAGGAAAGCACAGTCTTGTCAAAAAAAAGTGTGTATTCCTGATTTTAAGATGCTAACATTAAAGAATACAGATAGCTCTTATTCTAAACAAAAGAAAAATTCCAAAGATGGCATAAAATATTAGGATTTTGATGTATTCCAGCTTTCATATAACTCTGCCTGTTAGTTTTAAACTCAATTGTGTGAATACTTTTCTAAGCTTAGAAGATATATGTTTGATCATTATATTGTCTTTGGGAAGGAAGGGTATATTATTAGCTCTTCTATCACTCCTAAGAAATATATCTCCTGGCACCTTAAATCATAGGAAGTATGACCTTGGATTAGTTGACATGGAGGGTTGGTTCTGGGTACCTCTCTGATACCAACGTCTGTGTGTACTTAAGCCCTTCGAAGACAGGTTTCTCAGCACATCTGTAAGGGATTATTTTGAATAAGTTAATTGAGATAGGAAGATTGGTCCACTGTGGGTGTCATCATTCCCTGGGCAGGATCTTGGATATAAAAAGAAGGAACTGAATGGAACAAAAGCATTCATTGTTACTGATTGTGAATACAATGTGATAGGCTACCAGAAGCTCCCACCTGCTGTGACGTACTTCCATTATAGACTGTAACCTCAAATTGTGAGGCAAAATTGAACCTTTCTGTTTTTTTTAAAAAACTGCTTTTGTCAGAATACTTTATCACAGCATCAAGAAAGAATAATAAGACAATTGCTTATACAAAATAGCATAGTCAGCCAAGTGTGTTAGTATATGACTATTATCCTGGCTCCTTGGGAAGCTGAGACTCTTGCTTGAGCCCAGAGAACAACTTGGGCAACATATCTAGATCCGATGTCCAAAACAAAGCAAAGGTGTAATGTGCATAGAACCTGTGCATAGCTTTCTTAGTCTTTAAGTCTTCGCTGGATTAGTCAAAATAGCAAATACAATGTATATGCTGTGCAAAGTTGTTAGACTATACATTTTAGGGGTAGTGATAAGAAAAACAGTCTGTACATGTTCATGGCAGGCTTTGGAGGCAGGGGAGACATTTCTATTTGTAGTCACTTGAATCCTTAACTGTTGAGCCCCAAAATACAGAGTTGACTACATAGTGTACTCATCTCAATACTTAAAGACAATAGTTCTTATTAAAACTGACTACAGAGCTAGGAGATAGGCCAGTGCTTACAAGTGCTTGGTCTGTGCCTATGAGGATCCATGTTGATTTCCCAACACTTACCCAGGTTGGATTAGGTCCCACTCATATGTCTGTAACCCCAGGACTGTGGAAAGCAGAGATGGAGGATCTCTGGGGCTTGCTACTTGCCAGCCTAAGAGGGGAAATAAGCTCCAGTTTCAGGGACTCTACATCAGAGAAATAAGGCAGTTATAGAGGACATCTGCATTTGTGTACAGATGTTCATTCCCCTCCATGCAAATAAATATATACATACTCAGATACATGCATACATGCTTTAAATAAATACATTAATTAATTCAGTAAGTATTAGAATATTTAAACTTAATTATATGTTCTAACCCATCTACCTATTCCAGGAAGTTCTTATGTCTACAGTTACCTGAAAGTTTTCACTTATCCTATTATAATTCCCATTTGTAATAATGGCTCTCCCATGCCAGGCAGCTTCAGTTCAAACTCCACACAGCCTTAATTCCTGGCAATGTCAAGAGAGACAACTATGAAAAGCTTCTATGATTTTAGCAAGTAGAGAGCAGCATATTTTGGCCTCAAATATTCCTGGCAGAGGGTATTGTTTATAATGTCTTATCACTATAACCAGGATAAAAAACAAAATGTTGGAGAAAAGATAGTTTTGAGAGATTTTCAGATCTTACTTAGGATAAGATAGCCATTACTTTATTTTAAAACTAAAGTGCTCTCTCTCTCTTCACTTTGGAACTCATTGGCGTTTTAGAAGCTGCATGTTAGCAACCCTTAGAGACAGCTATCTAGTCTATTGGGAAAGGTGAGTTTTCACTTTGATTTGAAATCAGAGATGCTTGCTGGGTATTGAATGAGAAAAGAATAGCAAAGGGGACAGGAGTGATTAAACTGTAAAGTGAACAGGTTTTACAGATTGCTAAATAATAATGTGAAGTTTTATCAAGGAGAAAAGAAACAAACCACATCAAATTTAAGTCTCTGGATGAGTATTACAGATAATACAGTAAAACATCAAACCAATGTCCTCTAGTAATCCTGAAGATAGGAAAGGGCCAAGAGTTTAGGTTTGTATTTAAATGAATTACTTCCCAACAAGTCAGATATTCTTCCTCAGCCTGTACAGTGGCACAGGCTGTAATCCCAGCATTCAGGGAGGCAGATGCCAGGCTGCTCTAAGAAGGGAGTCCAAGATAACCAAGGCTACACCGAGAAACTCTTTTTCGATGCCTCCCATCCCCCCACCCCCGCAAAAACAAAACAAAACAAAACAAAAACAGAACAGATATTCTTCCTCTTCAGTATGGTTTTCTCCCTCGTTTAAGAGACATGCTTTTGTTTTATATGTATGTATGGAAGATACAACTCAGTTTTTATGTTGGAAGTGAAGTTGCACTGAATCCTTGTTCCAGTTAACTAGGACTAAAATCTACCTAACGCTAACAAGAGAGATGCAGGTAACAGCACATGGTTCATAGGCCTGACAGCCTAA
>OU015742.1:182269969-182310000 GCA_907169655.1 Acomys percivali
AAAAAAAAAAAAAAAAAAAAAAAAAAAAAAAAAAAAAAAAAAAAAAGGACTCTTTCTCAAAACTGCAAAAATCCAGAACCAGTTCTGAAAATTGTCCTCTAACTCTAACTGCAACCCATAGGCTATGGTACGTGTGTGTCACATTCACAATCCCTGCAAATACACTCACACACACACACACACACACACACACAAACAGAAAGAGAGAGAGAGAGAGAGAGAGAGAGGCAGGCAGACAGACAGACAGAGAGAAAGAGAGAGAGAGAGAGAGAGGGAGAGAGGGAGAGAGAGTGCACAACTATTTTTTTTAAAAAAATAAAACCTAGTCTTGTTCTCTCCTGAAAAGTTGCACTTCTCCATGGCTGTGAGCCTCCATCCAAACACTGTGCTCTTCCCAGATCACCTTGAATATAGCACATGCGCTCATCTCCCCACCTCTAGAAATATAAGAAAAAATACGTTGTGCAGGATTAGTTTTTAGGGCTGGCTTACCTTTAGGGAATTGCGCTCCAAATCCCATTTATAAAAACCAGCAAAAGTGTGTAAATTATGTATTAACTTAGTCACAAGGTATATGAATTATATATGTTCACAATGTAAAAAAAAAAAAAAAAAAAAAAAAAAAAGCATACTGGTCCAGCAAAGCAAACCTGGATCTCTGAATACGCTGCAAACACCATTTTGCTCAATTGGTTCAAACAACTCTGAGCACTATAATAGAAACTTCAGGCTCCAGACCCATCTCAAGGGTCTCAGGAAGATACTTGTTTCCTTCCTTTCATAAAATAAAATCATCTGATGGTTATAAATAATCATACAAATCTCTGCTGTCCTTACCCTTCTGAATGATTGACATAACTTACATACACATCTCCTTGACCAACTGTCTCTTGCTGGGTAGCACAGTGATAGCTAGAGAGGTAGGTAGCCAAAGATTTTTGCTGTGTTTGCTACCAGGCTCTCCTCTTAACATAG
Source organism: Acomys percivali (assembly GCA_907169655.1). Classification (NCBI taxonomy): domain Eukaryota; kingdom Metazoa; phylum Chordata; class Mammalia; order Rodentia; family Muridae; genus Acomys; species Acomys percivali. Next base: position 182,270,945 of record OU015742.1, read on the forward strand.
CTGGAACCTAGACAGCATAGGTATAGTATTTCTGAACCATGGTGATGTTTAAAGATACAAGCCATGGGATGGAAGAATGAACTGTTATAGGAAGGATCTTGACAGACAGTGTAAATAAACTTAAAGATTTACCTCTCTAGAATCTCCATAGAACTCTGCAGTATTGAACCTGGTACAAGCCCCAGTCTGGCTTTGTTGCTGATAGAGCCGGCTACCTGGACACTCATCCCATCTCAGCAAAGTAACTACCAGCAGCAACACATACAAGTGCACTGAGTGCAGCTCAGAAAGAGCCTTTTGACAATGCTGTATCAGCATCATCAGCATCATCTCAACTTCCTAACTTGAAAGTGAAATTCCCATTCCCGACAGCAGCTTTGGTTAGCTCACAGCTGCTCATGTAGAGGGAATGAACCACACCATATATCCCAGTACCTTCCCTAGCTTTCTAAATCCAAAGACCCCTCTCCCTTAAGCCCAGAGACTTCTCAGCTCAGAGACTGCTTGCCTCTGAGGTAGATAAAAGTAGAGGCTCTCATTTGTTCCATGGGTTGTTTGCTGTGGAAGGTCCTGTCTCAGCTGCAAAGAAGCTGCCAGAAGCCAGGGTTACTAACTGTCCCAGTGCACCTCTCTACAGAATTTGAAAAGAATCTATGATTTAAACAATTTTAAGTTATGGCTAGAATATATTTTTCTAGAATAAATACAGTGAGGGGACATGAGCTGTGACTTCTTGAGATAGCTCTGCTTCCATTGAAAAGAGATGCCAATGAGACCTCCTTTTATTGGCATGGGAGGGAATGTTCCTTATAGTTAAATCATCAACTTCCCTAGCAGAATATTTGTTACATCTGATTTTCAAGGCACTGTATTTTTGTGAACTATTTTTAAATTGCTTTTTTACTCTGTCCTTGTGTTTAACAATCATATACTAATGAAGCTCGCTGGCTACACTAGCATATTTTTGCTATTCTAGTAAATAATCACTGATTTCAAATTTCACTTTGCTAAGTCAACTCTTCAATGTAAACATAAGTTTCCAGCCAGTCACGGATATCTAAGCTTGACATTTTTTTTAAATGGAGCTTCCAGCTTGCTGTATATTGCATGTGTCATAAAAGCCTTGAATAGGCACAGCATATGCTAATGGAAGACAAGTTGTCATTTTAAGAATCAAGGATAGTCAGAATGCATCAAGATGGATATTTAAACCTATTGGTTGCCTCCATCCCCTCCCATCATCACATCACTAGTGGGAAAGGAGGGCAGCTGTAACACAGTACAGGAACCTCTGGATTTCTTAGGTCTTGATCTTGGTCTCAGTAATACGGAAAATAGATCATTTCCATGCTTTTGAGAGCTAGTAGGTAGAAACCAAGAAAGCCATAAAGAAATGTTGCATGCATGTTGATACAGCCATAAGCAAATGTCATCGTGTATGTGTGCACCGCGCACACCAAGTCTTTGGACTGTTGCTGAGACATGATTAACTGGAAGTCACCACCTCACCAGGAGATCCCGGAACCAGCCTGTTGGAATGCTGCTGCTCTAAGTCACTTGAGAGTATCTTTAAAAATCTAAGAGTCTTAATTCAAGGCTCCAAATTGTGGGTGGGCAGAGGCATATAATTGGCTCTGTAGCAGCCCAGATGAATAAGACAATAGCCAGAAATACCTATAGGCAGATCCAGGTCATTTTATAGTACTTTCAGAAGCATAACCTCTGCCCTGCTATGTTTATGCGTGTACTAATTATGTCTTTTTTCTTTTCAATCCCAGGAGGTGAATTAGTTATTCCTCTTCTTGTAGAAGACCCTTTAGCTTCCCCTCCTATTGCTACTCGTGTACCTTCCATTACACTCCCCCCTACCTTCCGCCCCTTCCTCACCATTATTGAGACCACCAAAGATTCCCTGTCCATGACCTCTGAGGCGGGGTTACCTTGCTTGTCGGACCAAGGCAGCGATGGTTGTGATGATGATGGCTTGGTGATATCTGGGTATGGCTCAGGGGAAACCTTTGACTCTAACCTGCCCCCTACTGATGATGAAGATTTTTACACCACCTTCTCCTTGGTAACAGATAAGAGTCTTTCCACTTCAATCTTCGAAGGTGGCTACAAAGCACATGCGCCCAAGTGGGAATCCAAGGACTTTAGACCTAACAAAGTCTCGGAAACTAGTAGAACTACAACCACATCTTTGTCCCCTGAGCTGATCCGCTTCACAGCGTCCTCCTCGTCTGGGATGGTGCCCAAATTGCCAGCTGGCAAAATGAATAACCGTGATCTCAAACCCCAGCCTGATATAGTCTTGCTTCCGTTGCCCACTGCCTATGAGCTAGACAGCACCAAACTGAAGAGCCCACTAATTACTTCCCCCATGTTCCGTAATGTGCCCACAGCAAACCCCACGGAGCCGGGAATCAGACGGGTTCCGGGGGCCTCAGAGGTGATCCGGGAGTCCAGCAGTACAACAGGGATGGTCGTCGGTATTGTGGCTGCTGCTGCCCTCTGCATCTTGATCCTCCTGTACGCCATGTACAAGTACAGGAACAGGGACGAGGGGTCCTATCAAGTGGATGAGACGAGGAACTACATCAGCAACTCGGCCCAGAGCAATGGCACGCTCATGAAGGAGAAGCAAGCCAGCTCCAAGAGCGGCCATAAGAAACAGAAAAACAAGGACAAGGAGTATTATGTGTAAACATAACACCGATCGTATGCGAATTTCAAACAGAACTATTTATACCTGAGTACTTTGACAATGAGATTTAACTTTTCGGATGTGTTCTGTGAGATGGGGTATACCACGACTATGGTGGGGAAAACCATTTTGAAAAGGACACATACGATGGTGTATCTCTCTGTAATGATCAGCCATGCTGCAAGGTTGCATCCATGGCCCGGAGACAGAAATTTCTCTCTGCCCTGCTGTATCATAAAGCACACACTTAGTGCCCTGGAGCAAGTCCACATGACCTTGGAAGCTTCCTTCTCTCCAGGACCTTTTGAAATGGGTAGAAGACTATATGACTTACTTGTTCCATAGCTCCAAGTGAGTCTGTAATGATGTTTGTGAATCTTGACTGTAGCAATGTTGGGTTATTTTTTGTTTGTTTGTTTGTTTAATTATGTAAAAAAAACAAAAACAAAAAAATGAGAAAAGAAAAATGCTTCAAAAAAAAAATCAAAAACAAAACAATATAAAAAACCCAGAAATACTCTTATCTGGTTCTGGCCAGTGGGAGTGTAACTTTCCAAGATCTGAGGGGAAAATGGCTTTTGGGTTTTCGTTTATTTTTTTGACAATGACTACACATAAGAAGAAGAGGAAAAAAAATACTCAGAAATCAAATGTATAAGACTCTTGCCATATGAACTCAAAATCCACCATGGCATTCACTCCACGTAGCAGGTTGTGGTGTTTCTAGAATCGGTTGTTGTTTCCTAATGCTTTGATGAGCCCATGTGGTAGATGATAATCTACTGGGAAAGCAGGTCCCCAAGATCGAATGATCTAATTCCAATATTTGCCACTCAAGCCTATATAGCAGATGGGTTTGGGGCTGGTTTTATCAGAGCTATTGGTTTCATTTAACAAATTGTCCCTGTCCATCTACCCAATTGTGTGAAAGGGGAAAGATAAGCCCCACAAATTAAAGCAGAGCCTTTCCAAAGGAAGGATAAAGAAGGTGGGGTGGACTGGACTGTGATCAAAGTGCATGCAAATAAAGAAGAACAGAGAAAAGACAATGCTACTGTCTGTTTCAACAGACTTCAGGGGAGTTCCCAACTTGTAACACAACCACAAATGGTCACACAAGCCATGTCATGGCCAAGTGTGAAAGTCACCGTTATTTCCCCACCCCCCCAACATGACAATGGTTTCCATAGTGGTTTAATTTTGTAGATGTGAATAAAGCTCTCTTTCCATCTCCTCATGTCTCCTTCCACCCATCTTTTTTAAAAACAAATAAATAAATGAATAAAGCTGCTGTGACACACACAAAATGGAATTTAATAGTATAATATATATAAATAAATATATATATATACAGATATATTTATCATGGTATGTTTGATGGGATGACTGACACAGAAATCTGTTAAAGTCTTGAAGTGGAATGAGAATGTTATTTTAAAAGAAAAATAACAAAACAACAAAAAAGTAAACCTTAAAATGTGAAGAAAGTGTGAGTTTTCGTTTTGTCACAGTTAACTGTGTCAAAGAGAATTTAAACAACAACAGAAACTTCTCAGATTTTGTTTACATATTTTACTACATTTTTGCTGGTATAATTCCTTAGTCACTTATGTACATACCGCTTTAAGAACTGTTATTTCCTTTCTGTCTGTTTGGTTTGTATGCCATTCTCTTTCTGTCTTCTTTTTGTAAAGAGGAAACAATGTACAGAGTAATAATAAACTGGTTTTTTGGCTATAGCCATTCAAAAAGCAAGAAGATAAAACAAGACACATATTCGCATGGAGGTGAAGTGTGTCATCTGGAGGGGCAGGCGTATACAATTTCTTTTGTACAGATGAAAACCAATCAGCTGTTTAGATTTAGAAATCTACTCTTGCTGGTCTTTGTAAGTTGCATGAATATTTGACTTTGAAAAAACATATCTTAAAGACATGGGGCAGAAGAAGGCACAATCTAAAACAATGGTAGCCTTTTCTGATGTGTATGGAAAGCGATGTTCCTCCTTATCTGAGATTTCAATGTGTTAAGAGTTTTCATTTTCTTTTGATGTCATTAAAAAGACAGGACTGTAAAAGGATATCAAAGCACGATTTTAGATAAATGGCCCAGCCTATACAAAGTTGATTATATCTCGATGTCTGTGACAGATTGCTGTTCTTGGAGTCTTGAGGTCTTGTGAACTGATCTCCTGTTTTCTTTCTTTATATATTTTTTTTGAAATCTGAGTAAAAACTCATTTGTTATATTCCTTTTAGTGTAAGTTTCTATTTGGACAATTTTATGGGAACTTGTGCATTCTGTATGTGAGCTTTCATCATATTCCTGTTGTTTTCTTCGCAGACCCTAAAGGAAATTTTTTCATAATGTTGTGATGTTATGGCTTTTTCTTTTTCCTTTTCTCTTTTATTTCCCATTTGCTTTTTCGTTCAAGGATATGCTTAGCAATAAAATGTTCTTCCCAAAACCTTGTGTTATGATGCAATTTTATTTTGGTAAATGATCTTGCACATGACTAAGTGGTCATATGTTATGAAGAGTCAAGCAAGCTAGGACCACTTTCACATGCTACTGGCAGTTCTGACCACTTACTAAATACAGAGTGACCGAAGGGCATATTTCTGAGATGAGTTACCTTCACTCTACCAGAGGTGTTTGTGTCTCCATTGCTCTGATGGAAGAAGAAGGGGAGAAACTGCATTCCAGAAAGGTAAGATGGCAGAAGCACTGTACTCTGCAAAAGAGTGCTGGATACTTTGCTATCAAAAATGTTTGGTATTGTTTAGAGTTTTCTATAAGTCAACAAACTTTGAGCATTATTCAAGAATTGTGTTCAGGTATATCCTTAAACAGAAAGTTTCAAATATAGTTTTTTCCCCCCTAAGCTTACCATCACAGTGAAAAACAAAGCAAAAGAAACAAAAACTCACTGAATTCTAAAGTGAAACTTGCATGAGTTTTTAAAAAAATTTTATAGTTTCTTCCTAGAATTTCCACACATCAGATGCTTCATCTACTCAGTTTAGCTTGTGCTTTTCTCAGAGCTCTGGAACCCTAGACACACACTTCACTTTCATAAAGTCAGTATTTTGCCCTGTTATTCACCATCACCCCCAATTTTATATTTAACTAAGTAGCTGTCATCCATCAAGCTTTAAAATATATCATTATATGCTTCCAGGTTTTGATAGTAGGAGAGTTATACTGTTGACTATCTTGGGAATGGGATGAAATCAAGGTCAATGATGCCAAATTATATGAAAATTCATCCATGTTCATGATGTGCCATGTGATCTGTTGTTTTGCTCTACGCAATCTGTTTAATCTACTTTAAAGAAGAAGGAACAAACCACAAATAGTCTTAAGGGAAGCATGCTAATACCTTTCAAACCATGATAGTAGTAATGTTTCTTTGGCCTGGAGGTCTCTCTAAAGTTGGTGGAATCTAAAGTTAGGTGGAGTTGGTTGGTGCCCAGAGTGGAGTACTGAATATACAGGACTCAATTTCCCAGACTCTCTAAGATCTCTTTTCTGCAAAAATAAATAAGTAAACAAAAGTATGAAAACTCAGGGACTTAAATATGAAAGGAAGAAATTTTAGGTATAAAAACACTTAAGATAATATAAATATCTTTACCTGTTTTCCATATAGAGAAGATTATTCATATTAGCTTGTTCTGTGATATTTGATTTGTATACTCTTTATGTAATAAGTTCATTCTCTTCTTGGATATTCTACATCACAAATGATACACATTAAAATAATTTAGTTAGTTATTAACAAACTATAGCCAAGTCATTTCAAGGCTTACTAGGTATAATTGAGAAGCATAGTCCCAAATATTAAACATGTATCATTGATGTTTTGTATCACAAATCTGTCTAGCACACTTTAAACAAATTTCTAGAAGTCTGGTTTAATAAAATAAGGGAATTTTTTGGGAAAATATTAAAGTTAAGGATTTTACAGGTAAATCTTGCATTGAAGTTTTCAGACAGTAGGTTCTCCTACAATTCCCACGAAGACTGAAATGGTGCTTGCTAGAAAACATTGGTCTAAGTGTGTTCACAAAATCAATTTCCCGTTGTCTTTCATTGAGAATGTTACCATGGCACTGCTCCTATCCATTGAGTTTAAACTGGGCCCTCGGTTTGGGAGTAGGAAGGTGGAATTCCAATTCTGGTCCTCAATGCAAGGCCTGCTCTCTGTCAACTGTGACACCTTGAGTATTCTTGCCTTTTATGGGAAAATATATAGGTATCACATACCTCATAGTGTTGTTTTCTAGCTAAATGCTCTAATGTGGTTATAAGTTCTGAGCACAAATCCTGGTCCATAGCCCTGAAGTAATAGTGGCTACTTATTTTTTTTTAATCAATTATTATCACTCAAAAAAAGAAGAGAATCTAAATTTTTTTCTGAAAGTCAAGAAATGATCAATTTATTCCATCATGTGAGCTCACTACTTTCTTTACTTCATTACAATTAAAATGGTAGGTATGCATGTTTGTATGCATGCATGTATGTATGTATGTATGTATTTGTTGACTCTTTGATCCCCTTTTGAGTCTTTCATCAGGTCTGTACACAGCTCTCTAAAAACCCAATTTTAACCAACCTCTTGGGTGCACATCCCATAAGCAAGGCTTATGTGGCAATACATTCTGTGTTTCAGTGGGCCATCTTCTATGCTTCCAAATAGGCTTACCATCTCTTTAGAGCAGTGGTTCTCAGCCTTCCTTTAATACTGTTTCTCATGTTGTGGTGAGCCCAACCATATTGAGTTTGTTGTTACGTTTTGTAACTATAATTTTACTACTGTTATGAATCAAAATGTAAATATCTGATATGCATATAGTTTTATGTGACCCCTGTTAACGGATCATTTGATCCCCAAAGGTGTTGCAACCCACAGGTTGAGAACCATTGCTTTAGAGATTCCTTGAAATTCTATATTAGGTCTCTTCCTGTGAATTCTCTAAATCTCTCTACAAACCGTGCCCATCATAGACCATTGTTATGTCATTAATTCTTTTGATAATTTAAGAAACAGTTATTGAATATTTTGTCCCATCACAAACAACCTACTATAACCTGTTATTGCTTGGATTTATTAAAGAGAGGAAATAGCAAGTAGGATTTTAACCCCTTTGTTTCTCATATAACCTATATAGAGTTCTACTCAGGGAATTTGAACTTAAAAAAATCTAAATCTTGTATTTGATTTAATAAAATCAAATTATTATACTGTGGTCAGGTTCATCATTCATATATTTATTGAATGTTTTCTAAAATAATTAGTGTAACTGAAATTAAGGATGCTACAAAGATTAATATACTAAGAAAGTCTAAATACATATACTGCAGTGAGTACAAATCAGCTATTAAAAGTACAAAGGCAGTCCTTTGAGGATTCAGAAGACTTTACTTAAAGGAGTGATGATGTACAGGAAGACCCTGAAGAATTACAAAGGTCCATAGGCTTGTTGCAAGCTAAGGAAGGCTCAGATTTATTGTTTCAATGGGGTGTAGGCCATAAGTAGCACATCAGCAAAATATGACTAGTAATTATTTAGAGTCTTGTCAATGGGAGGGAAGAGAGGAATGGCAGACTGTCATGGGAAACTCTAGTCAAGCACCAGTATGCCACTGGAAATGTTTGAACAAGGCCATAACTGATCTACCCTCAGTCAGCCTAAAAAAAGAAAAAGTGAATCAAAGTTCTTGATCAGGTGCTAACTGAAGAAAAGAGGAAAGAAGAGGACTTTCTCTTCTCAGTGAATAAGTAAATAAGTGAGTATAAAAGAAAATAAATGCAAAGAATTTAAATGACTTCTCTGAAGCCACATAATTTTTAAAAAAGGATCATGATGGGAAATACAATCTTGTAGTTATTAATTTAGAACCCTCCAATTATATAATGGTTTCTCTAGAGAACCCATTTTCTATTTTCTCACGAACATTTGAAAGGAACCCTCAGGGATAGCATGATAGAATTCTGTATTCATTCATTCATTGAAGTGCTCAGGCTGTTATGACAAAATACTATAGTCTGAGTGGCTTTGCAACAGAAATTTCTTACAAGTCTAGAGGCTGGAAGCCTCACATTAAAGTCCAAAAGACTCAGCTTTCTGATTTATAGACAGCCATCCCTTTGCTGTGTGTCCATATGGCCTTTTTGTCCCCATGGACAAGGAGAAAGAGAGACATCTAACTTTTTTCTCATTACAAAGCTATACTCATTGGATTGCATCCTTCCACGATGACCCTATGTGAAAATACAGTTACATTTGGAGCTAGTGTTTGGATGTAGGAACTTGGTGGGGCCAGTTTTCAGTCTGTAGAAGATATATGTTAGGTATGTCTAGAAATTGCAAAGGATCAAGAAAGTGGCATATAGAAACAACTCTAATATTGAGGTGCTACCATGGGGTAGATGAAAGAGCAAGTCAAACCATAAGAGACTAAACTACAGAGTAGGATAGAATTTTATCAATAAGGCCCAGGACAGGACAATAATATTGGACTTGTGTAATAGTCAGAACATACAAAACAAGAAGCTATCAAAGAAAGCCAGATTGTTGAGGGGCAGAAAATACTGTGAGTCTCGAGCGGTCCTGAACTATTCTTAATGCTTAGCGAAGTGAGTTCTAGAATCAGTATGCCAAGGCTTACATTGTGATGCTACAGCTCCAGATAATTAGCTCACTAAAGGCTCAGGTTTCAAGCCTGTAATTACATTATGCCGATCTTGTGGGTATATTGGGAAAGATTAGATGAAATAATCTACATAAATGCTTAGCATATGCCTGTACATAATAAATCTTTATTTTCCCTCAAAAACTGGGGTATTTATTACCAGATTGGATTTTGATAGACCTGAGTTGGAGTTAACAATATAATATTAAAATACTACAAAATAAGACATAAATAGATATTTAAAGAAACATTTTGTCAGCTTTGTATTTTAAAGCCTTATTTATTTTTCTGTCAGTGTAGAGATTTAAGGAAATCATGAATGTAAAGAGATAGCCAATGAATAGAATCCATTTAAACCCTTTAAAAATATTTTATTATGTTTCTTTTTTAAAATATACATTTATGTTATTACACGTGAGTAAAATAAACTATATACAGCAGGAAGAACCATGAGACAATCTGGAATTATATGAATGTTACATTCATATTGATTTGGCCATTTGTATTTGGCAAACTTGAAGTAAACATTTTTCCTATCTTGTTGGGACTAAATTTCTGAATAGAGATTAATATCTATCATATCTCATCTCTATTAACTTAAAACATCTATCTTTATCTAAAAAATCTTAACCCCTAATCTACTAAGCTTAATTGAAAGAATAAAAAAATATTGTGTATTATTACAATGTGCTATTGTCAAGCCAGCACCAAAGACTTCAATGTAAAAGAAAGAAGAAAAAGAAGAAATGGGGATAGAGAGATGTCTTGGGGTGGCTCTGTGGTTGAGAGCACTGGCTGGTTTTCCAGATGACTTGTGTTCAAATGACAGCACCATCTATTTGGCAGCTTACTACCACCTGTTAGCTCCTGTTCCATGGAATCTGATGACCACTTCTGGGCCCCATGGGTGTTGCATACAAATGATAAATTCAAGCAAAACACACATACATATACAATAAAAATAAAGGAACATATTTTAAAATATAGAAGTTATACAATCATTTTGGATATTTCCTTGGTTCCTGACTTTACCAAGGAAATATGCATTTCAATTACCTCTTATTAGCAAAACTTTCAGTGTCAACAATAATATGGCTCTAGGCTCTTACCTGGCTGAGTCCAAGAACAATGCTTGTCCTGATCATTCAGACCTTTCTATGCGGCCCCAACTCTCGGCTCAGCTTTCTTGGGGTAGCAGGTCAGCTAAACACTGAAAAGACAAGATGCCTTCAAGCAACTCTGCCCCTAATATATTCGTTGTATTTTTATTTTAATTTAATATTTTTGTGGACATTTTTAGATATTCCCCAACTAAAGAGAAGAGTACAAGATCTGGTTTACCCACTATTTACTTTCAGTATTTGTTTCTATTTTTATAACCTTGTTTTCTCTGACCTTACCTTACAATAGAAAACTATAGTTCAATATTGTTCATTGTTTGAAAAAATGTAACAACAACAAAAGGGAACATTCAAAGAATTGTCACTGTGTCTCTGGGTCTTAGCCTTGTTCACTACTCTTCTGTCTTTGTAAGCTTTCATTCTTTCTGGTTAACAATTAAAAACATGATTCCATTTCTTTATCCAATGACAACATAAAAGAGGAGATTAACTGAAAACTGGACTCTTCATCATTTAATGAGATTGCCTGAAAACTGAAAGGGATATTCCACTGGTCGGTATTTCAATTTCAGGGTGCTCAATCACCTTTAGAAATGAATAAAAAGTCCATAGATTATAGATCGCTGCTATGTCTTTTGTAAGATGTGGCATTGTGTGTTAGAATCTTCTTCAAGGAGATAGGTAAATAGGAATACTAATTCACACACATCGATATTGACGACCATTCACTATACCTTTAGAAATGCAGGCACCAATTTACTCCAGTTTCTCAGTAGTTAATGCATTTGCATTAAATATTACCACACTCACTTTACATCAGGCTACACTGGAGAAAGAGTCATTAAGCAGATTTTAAAATAAATGTTCCACTCTCTATTGACAATGCTCATTTTCTTTTCTTTACTCTCATTGCCCTCGTATTTTTTGACCTAGAATTTTTCTCAGTGTTATGAGGAGAGAATGAAAGACAGAAAAAATTTAAGTTGGCTATTAGATAGCACATTATTAAAAATCACAGATAAGGTTAAGTATTAAGAGAAGGCACAGTCTGACAGATTGGCAAATGTTTGGTTTCATGGGACAGAATAAAATAGAACAGTTGGGTCCAATCAGTTAGTAGCTTTTCCATATCTACTCTGTTCTGAGCTCTTTGGCTGATTTTATTTTATTTCAGAGTTTTTGGAGATCCAGCAAAGCACATCCAAACACTCTTAAAGAAGCTTACTTAGGCTTTTAAGAACACACAGTCATGTAGAAAGAAGGTAGGATAAAATGGGCTCACTAAAACTGGAAATGCTGAGAGTCCCTGACATTCTAATGTGGTTTGGGGAAATGTGCCTTTGTGCATTACATGTGTATGATAGGCAACTGGATTTATTCTGGTTTCAAACTTGAGAGGAGAAGACATGGAGGAGCTGCTCCTAAGCCCGCGCATTGGTTGTGCTGGCTCAGAAGATAGGTCCAAATCAATGGTATAATAATGAGATCCTCCTTTCTCTCCTTGTTCTCCTTCCCACGTCCTGTCTCTCCCTCAGATATACCCACACATTTCAGAGGTAATAAGCTCTGAATTATATACTCATAATTTTTTGCATTAGAGAAATAAATTGCTATATTTATATGTATAAAGCCAGTAAATTATAAAATATTTTAATCATTGTATTGGTGTTTTGTCCTAGATTTTTTGTATCTGTTTTTTATTACTTCTTAAACTTTAAACTTATTTAAACTCACATAGAGCCTGTTTTTCTAGACTCTGCTTGGAGAGCCTGATCCCTGTGGATACATAGGTGGACAGGCCTTTCTTAACTTCCTCATTTGGCTGGCAACCATTAGAACAATATGATAACCCAGATGTGACTGAAGTGGTTGATTATTTTTCTACTGATAAGACAAGTATTTATCAGAAGTTTGCGAGTGTGTAACATTAATAACTTCAGATATAGATAAATTAATGGGATTTAAAAAAGAAAAAGAAAGAAAAGAAGGACATTTGATATAACCCAGAGTTAATGCTGAAACTTTTTTTATATTTTTTATGTAGAGGATTGTATAGATTGACAATAAATAAATATGTGATTTTTATATTTCTCACTCATATTCACACCAGAAAGCCATTTGTGCATACTCAAGCTAGGAAATGTTGTCAATGCTAGAACCTGTTACAAGATGTTCAGAAGAAACAATGGATCCCAGTGGTTTCTGCTAAGAAAGTCCACTGTCCTCTGGCCAGGGGTGTGTACGCAGTATCCACTCTGGCAGACAGGATCTGGATAACATAGTGGGGCTATTTCCCATCATGTTACCTCAAAGGAGTTTGGACATTTCTGTTTATTTTTTAAAGCACATACACAGCAAACACCAGAATGTGAATTTTGTGCTAAACACATTTGGTTGGAGAGCAGTTATCTCATGCTGCCAGAATTGCCCTAAGGATTAAGTTAGTTTATTGGGATCAAATGCCATGGAAGATTTGTTATAGCATACGCTGTTTACTCCCATCCATTAAAATGTAGACTATGCTTATTTCTTTGCCTCTCTCCCACCCCCTTTCTTCTTTCCTTCGTAAGCCATATTCTATTATGTTCTTTCCCTGCTTTCAGGTAAATCTACTTAGATTTTTAAACCTTATCAAAAGTGAATTCTTGGATGCCCTTCTGACTTGATGGTTACTTGGGAATTGCGATGACATACATAGCCACTCATCTCCATTTTGGGAATGTTAAGTCCCTGAATAACAACCCAAATCTACAGAAATAAAATTGTAAGGGACTGTCTCAGGATGAGGGGAACAGAAGCACACTTTGAATAATTTAACTTGAATGGGCACAAACACCCTGGTAATCACGATATATATAGTGTAGGGCCAGGTAAATGCAAAGCTCATTTTCTGCTAGGCATGTGCATTTCTTGGATAAGAGGGGAAACTATATGCTTTATAGGCAAATTCTATGCAAATTCTATGTAAAACGTTCAACAAGGCAGATGAGTTTACACACCGGCTTTCAGGAAAATAGACATGAAACAGACAATATTATCACTTAAGCAAGAAAGTCCGGGAAATGCTGCTGTGGGAGGATGTTGATAATGTACCCCATTTATAAGGAAACTAAGCGTGGAGTCCATTAGGCTGGGTGGCATGATATTATGAAACCTGAGGTAGGCCAGAAATGTTTGCTTTGCCCAGATAAAGCCATCCTGAATCTTTAATGACGATCACGAAGCATGGCCCCTGAGAAGAGGTCTTATGTGGACATATCTTTGTCATCCTCAACTCTCCATGCACCATTTGGTACTACTTTTGAGAAATCTGGGTCAATCATTATCAAAATTGTGCATCCATCACCAAAACAGCTTTTCACCACAAATGAACCATCCCTCTTCTTTTCTCTTCCCTTCCCTTCCCTTCCCTTCCCTTCCCTTCCCTTCCCTTCCCTTCCCTTCCCTTCCCTTCCCTTCCCTTCTCTTCTCTTCTCTTCTATTCTCTTCTCTTTTCCTTTCTTTTCTCTTTTTTGCTTTTCCTTCCTTCCTTTCTTATTTCTTTCATTTTTTTCAATACAAGATCTCCCCCTCCACCACACACAAAGAGACAAATGAAATTATTTATAAAACATAACGGAGTGGTCTATATTTGTCTAGTGTCTGAAAAAAAATGTGAGTCTCTAGTGAATTATTTGGGTACTATTGGGAGGGTAAAAAAGAAACTGGCTTACTAAGCGCAAGTGATAAAATAATACTGAAGAGCACAGTGAATTGAATGTTGAGTGTTTGCCAAACTGTGTTTTAAAGGCCTCTCCACTCCTCAGAAAATCCCTTTGAGCTCAGAACTTTAATTAGTCTTGTCACAGCTGAGAAAACTCAGGCCAAGGATGTTTGAGTGACTACACCAAGGTCACACATCCAGTACATTATAGGCTCAGAATATTATCTTTTCCTAATGCCCTAGAACTTAAAAACAAGGTAAATTCTCTGTCAGTCTCCATAGCAGTATTTTCTTAGTTAGAGTTTTATTTCTATGAAAAGACATCACAACCACAGCAACTCTTATGAAAGAAAGCATTTAACTGGGGCTTGAGTAGAGCTTTAGTCCTTTATGTAAGGAAGCATGGCAGCATGCAGGCACACATGGTGCTGGAGAAGGAGCTGAGAGTTCTACATCCAGATTGGAAGTAAGTAAGAAGAGAAATGAGCTACTAGGCCTGGCTTGAGTTTCTTAGATGTCAAAACCTACCCACCAGTGACACACTTTCTCCAACAAGGCTACTCCTCATAATAGTGACACTCCTTATGGGCATGTGGGATTATTTTTATTCAAACCAGAAATATAACAGTGATAAAGCTCTTTAAAAAATATTGTGTGTATATGGGTGATTTGCCTCTCTGTACGTATGTGCACCACATTCATGTAGTGCCCATGGAGGCCAGAAGAGGGGGTTCAGATGCCCTAGGACTGGAATTATAGACAGTGGGATGTGACATATTGGTCCTGGGACTGTAACCTGGGTCCTGTGGAAGATCAGCCAATGCTATTAAATACTGAGCCATCTCTCTATCCACAACAGTCCCAATTTCATTACACTAGAGTATTAATCCTAAAAGTACCTTGTTATAGAAACCTTACTATTTTTATGGCATATCTGAGAAAACTCAGAGGTAAGTAATAAACATAACTGCATAGTGGCCAACAAGACAGGACCAACGCTGTAGATTGTAAAGTCTACATTGGTTATCCCTTACCATAGAGATCTCAGACCAGGACATTCTCTCTTACTGTTCTTCATTTTTTAAAACACTGTGTGTTTCTCTTTGCTTATTTCTTAACAAGGCTATCACACAAATAATTGAGACTCTTGTACTACAACTCTTCACAGTATAATCTGAGCAGTTTAAGTCTGTTCTTAACACTCTATGCTGTTTTGCCTTACTCCCCGCAAACATCCCAGTGCAATTTGTACTTTGTAGCTTTCTCCTACTCCAGCTTGTTCTCCCTGATCTTCTTTGGACCTCTCCCAGTGGCTAAATTCCTGTTTCCTCTCCTGACTCCTCCTCCCCTGACTGGCAGGAAGTCCAGCCCTATTCTCTCTCCTGCTCGTTGATTGGCTATAAGCTACTTTACTGAGTAACAGGGAGACAATTGAGGAGCAGAGTTTACATAAAATTTAGACAGGAAATCAAAATGTAAAATACACAAAAACCTTATGCCTATATTTCTCCATTTTAGTCTAATAAAAGCCTCCTTTTCTCTCGATAACAAACTATATGTACTATAACAATTAGGAAAATTACTAGGTAAGACATATTTGTAAAAGCATTTTATATCTATCATTTTCTCTCATGCTAAGTAATGTAAAATTAACTGTAAGATTATAACTATCTAGTCTTCAATCCCATCAGAGATTTAAGAAGGAATAAATATTATGTAGATATATAGGAAGTACAGGTAAGCAGCTCCCAAAAGTATAGACATGGCAGAGATATTTAGTTGCCTGAAAAGTCCCTAACCATTTTGCAAAAATGTTGGAGCATCATATTTGGCTTTCTGCCCCAGAATATTTGAAAGACTTTTCTGTGAAGCACGAATTATAAAGTAATTGTTTACCTTGTCCTTGCGAAGCTCAGCAGGCAACTCTCCTGAATCCAGTTTGTCCTGTTTGGACAGTATTGTGTCTATAATTGACATAAGGCCATTGTCTCATCCAGTTGTTAGCTTGCCATATATGCAGAAGCCTTTGATGATCTTTGAAGTAGAATGAGATGCTGCCAGAAGCAGACCTGTCTCATGTCAAAAATAGCTTTAATTTAATAAAATCTTTAAATGTCATATTCTGTTGATCTCTGAGTTGTTTGTTTTTAGCTACTTTCTATCTCTCAGTCTAGGAAATATCTTTTTGTAATTAACTAAGCAAGTATCTAACATGACTCTGAGTTTGATTGCCTAACTAATATACACTTCTTACATATTCTAAAAAGTTTGTGATGGTAAATTTCAAAATGACTAGAACTGAACATTGCAGTATTAAGAATTACACGGGTACAATACCTTAGCATGCTGTAACCAAACATCACCTTAAATCAGTCTTAATATAAAAATATCTATACCAGTGTAATATCTTTTGCTTATTAATGTTACTTGGCCTAAAAATAGATTAAATAGTCTACCCTTCTACTTTTCATTCCTATAACCAGCCCCTTTAAACAATAACAAACATCTATCATCCATAGAATGACCAAAAACCATCCACCACCACCACCCTCATGGGAGTGGCATGTAGTTTTCTTTATGGGGGCCCCAACAAAATTGGGATATTGCCCAGTCTTGAGATAACCAGCTGAAACTTTTGATAGCCAGCCAG
This sequence comes from Acomys percivali, assembly GCA_907169655.1. Lineage (NCBI taxonomy): Eukaryota > Metazoa > Chordata > Mammalia > Rodentia > Muridae > Acomys > Acomys percivali. The sequence continues at coordinate 182,287,823 of OU015742.1, forward strand.
TCTTGGAGTGCTGAGAAAGTTCAGAGCTTAACTGAAGTCCTGAGTAGAACAGTCTGTAATGCTAGATGGGCGAGATAGCCATTTTAAAATTGTCCCAGGTAAAGATTTTCAAAGAAACATTGTCGTTAAGGCAATCTGTGAGGTAGGATCTCTTGGGCTACTTGTCTTGTCGTGCATGTGTGTGTGTGTGTGTGTGTGTGTGTGTGTGGTCTTCTTGCTCTGCAAAATATGTAAGCTTTCAAAGGTATTATACATTTTGTGTTAATATATGTATATGGGCTGTGAACTGAGCACAGTTCAGTTAAAAATGATTCCTTGTAAAATGAGTTTTTATTCATGACATTTAAAAGAATGGCATGGTAAGTCCTGAGGATTTTGTATCCAAACCTGTATTGGCCATGTGTAGCTGAAGTCCTGACTGGAGACGTTTTCATATCTCAGTCAGTATCCGAGCTGTTCCCATGTGGAGGGATCAGCAAATTATGTTACCTGTCCTTTTTGGTCTTCTTGATTTCTTTCCTTCTGCCTGTAATCAAGATCTTCAGGAGGTCTTCTCCTGTCAAATCGTCTTTCCAAAAGTTTGGATGGGATACATAGCTTTTTGTTTCCTGTTGAGACAAGAGCATATTCTCCTCCCCAATGCAGTACATTACCTGTCCTCCATTTTGTAGTTAGGACCTTTTGTGTTATCTAATTTATCAGTCTTTTCTAAAATCTAGTGTATCTTAGCATGTGTGCTATTTGTCTCCTTTAATAATATTGAAATCAATAAATCATTATTTAATCTATTTGAAGGAGATACTATATTCTCCTGTTTTATGATCATTGTTTTAATATTGTTAGATCTTTTTGTAATTGTTTGACCTATAGTATTATAATTTATATCTGTGGCAGATTTTATGTCATATTGTCTAAAAACTTATTGTATTCCAATGGATAAACATGCTGAAGCACCATCCACACCAATGTGCAAAGGAATCTCCAAGACAGTCACCATCTCTAACAAATGTGTAACCTTAGAATCAGGCAAAACTCATTGGAGTTCTGAATATGAACCTATAGGTGTTGATGTATATATTTGAGTTCTCCAAACTCTGTAACATAAAGCACATAAGCCATTGTATGACTTTGTTCCAAACACGATCTCCATCTCTGCTTTACCATAGAGACCTTCATCCAATAATTGAAACTTGACAATATACACATAATATCCAGTCAGGTTATCCTGTAGTTTAAATGCTATACAGCTATAAATTTTGCCCCATGTTGGGTCTCACTTGTTGTTGTTATTTTTATAAAACAATGTTTGTTTCTGTTTGGTTATTTCTTAACAAGGCTATCACACAAATAATTGAGACTCTTTTGTAATACAAGGCTTCACAATAAAATCTTATCAGTTTAAGTCTGTTCTTAACTCTCTATGCTATTTTCTCTTACTCCTAGCAAAATCCCAGTGATACTTGGACTTTATAGTTTTCCTTGGCTCCAGGTCCTTCCTTCTTGATCTTCCTTGGACCTCTCCCAGTGGTAAAATCATTGCTTCCTCTCCTGACTCCTCCTCCCTTGTCTGGCAGGAAGTCCAGCCCTATTCTCTTCCTTGCTCATTGATTGGCTATAACAAGCTTTATTGACATAACTGAGAGACAATTGAAGAGCAGAGGTTACACAACATTTAGACAGGAAATCAAAATTTAAAATACACAATAACCTAATGCCTACATTCTCCCTCGCTTTTTGGGGGACATGTTTAAGACAACCATCACACTTCTGGTACACCACAAGGGGAAAGTCTTTACTTTCCCACCAAGGAAAGAAGAATGTCACGATGAATTATTAGTAGCCTTTGTAGTTCATTGACTATATGTTGGCTGAGACATGTTTGCTTTTCTTATTTATCAAAACAGTACAGGCTCATAGATCAGGGCAAATAAAAACTTAATATCAAGTACTTTCCCCAGCTTCACCCTTATCCTGCTTGTCAGAGGTAGCCATATTTTCTCTTAGCTGTTTCTTCTGTTAATTACCTCTTCCTTTCTTTTTGCATATGGACTTTATTTATTTATAATAAATGACATAAAGTAAGAACAGTTAGGAAATAATCAAGAAAACTATATGCAAATGTTACATTTAAAATGTTTAGCTCATTTGTATTTGGCAACTTTGAAAAAATTACTATCTATCCTATCTAGGTGAGTCTAAGATTTTGTTCTAAATAATTGTGTCACATCTTCTATTTATCAACTTAAAATATCTTTCTAGACCTTAAAACATTTTCTCAAATACTAAACAATTTAAACATAATTGTAAAACTATAACTATCTAGTCTTCAATCTTATCAGAGGCTGTGATGGGATATGAAGGTTACTCTTGCTGAGACTCCTAGCAGTGGGGTACATGGAGACTGAAGTGGTCACCTCTCCCTTTCTGAGCAAAGCAGGCTTCTATCATTTGAATTATTGTTTTCAAGTGTGTTTAACCAATCTTATAATGTGGAACATGATTTTGTCTCTTACTTTCTAATTCTTTATTATAGTTTTTCCTTTTTTACATTGTATGATCAAATACAGGGTTTTTGTGTTCTGTTGTTTGGAAACAATGCAAATATTAGTCTTTGATGAGTAAAGCAGTATATGATGACATCATTGCATTTGTACTAACTTTTTGGTAAATGAGTATCAATTTCTGGGAATGATAATAAGTTTTTCTTCTATGTCCTTGAATTTATTTGGATCCCCAATAATTCAATGAAAATTAATGTCAAGACAAAGTTTTATATTGCTAAATATGTCTAATGATCCAGCTTGATTAATCCTTGAGATGCCTCTAGTAGACACATCTACTTCCTCTGACTTGTGTGAATTGCTCTTTACTCCACCTTAATATCTAGCATTCTTTATTCCCAACTTGGCATTACTCATCTTTTTCCATGATATATTTCTTGTTTCTTGAGGTTCATAATTTCTTTTTTAAGATTTCATTCCTTTGTTGCTTAAAGCATACTCATAAATAGAAGAGGATGCATAGAATGTACTTTTCTTGATCTTTACATATCTAAAAGCATCTCTATACAAATGAATGGCAGTTTTTTTAACTACAAAATTCTAGGTAAGAAAAATCATTTTCTGTTAACCATATTTCTTATTGTTCTTCTGGTTTCTAATGTTTTTATTGAGAAGGTAGATGTCATGTTAGCCTTCTCTCTTCTGTGTTTGAACTGGTTTGATTGGAATATTCCCTGCTCTAGAGTTTAAAATGCTGTGATCCTATCCTTTGGTGGCTATTGATGGGGCAGCTACTCTGTGGATCTTGTAGTATTTTCAGAGAGAATAAAATATATTGTGTCCACTGGAGTTTATCAAATAAACTCACCTCTTTTTTCCTATTTCTTCAAGAGAGAAAGGGATGGGTCATGACTGAATGGTCTGACTAAATTTTTTTAGATATTAATGCACAAAGTCTACCTGCTACATGTTTGTCCTTGGAAAGACTGTGCAGACCAAAGTTTCCTCTTCAAGGCTACTTGGAATTTAGCAAAAGAGATGTGATTTAAAATTTTTTCAAGATGAACCACAATAGAAGGAATTTATAATGATGTATAGAAACAGTATAGCAATGCCTGAGGGCAATATTATGAATTACAGATAGAGAAGTGGGAACAATGCCAAGAGGAAGGTGAGTCTAATGACTCGGAATGTCTGAAGATCAGCAAAACTGGGGAACGATGTTACAGTGAGGATCTCTGAAGCCAGAGCCATTTGTGCCAGTGTGTGGCAGGATATGTCCAGCCACGGGGGCCAGGGTGTGAAAGGCACAAAGTTGGGACAATCAGAAACTTCTTCCCAAAGAAAAATTTGTTTAACCACCAGAATGATTGGCAGGACTGATAAGAGGAACTAACATGACTGGTTTTAGCCGAGAGCAGTTCTTGAGGCTGGTGGTTTTTACTCATGACTTCACATTGCTAACCAATGACCCATACAGTTGAAAAACCATAGTGGGTTACTGATGTGTTGGATCAGTGTATGTGTGTTTATGGGACTATGACCTCCAGTAGTTCACAGAGTGTCATGGTGTGAACCTCACAGAACTGACCCTAAGTCATCACAAAAGATAAAATGCATATGTATGAAAAGAAAGCAGAGCATTTTGTTTTATACCTCATATTACAAAGGAGATGGATTTCTCCATAATTTTTCCTTTTCAATTGATGATGATGATGATAATAATGATGAGCAGTAGTAGTTGTTGTTAATAGTAATATTATATTACTTCCTAGAGAGAAGACGAGAGTAGAATGGTCTCTTCTGTGTCACCAGGACAGAGACATGATCAAATGCTATGGTAATTGCTAAGTGAGAGCAACAACATGGGTGGATACCAGAGCACGTCATGTAACTCACATTGCATGTTGGTCACTATGGGTTACACTGGTTTTCACGTGTAATAGTGCATAATTACAGACTGTGTTTGCCCTTCTACAGCATATGGTGCTGTTGTTTCACACTCTCCTTTATAACTTTCCCCCACAGTTACCTTACACTTGTACTATCTTTTGTGGAAGAAAATACACTGAAATAAGTATCAAGTGATAGAGACCATGGATTGTATAATAATAAAGCATAACCTGCCATGTGGATTTATAGACTGCAGCCAAGGGGTAGGATCTAGAACATTATTGGTAATTCTTTATATAATATGATAATCAACGTTTAGTCTGGGAACAGGACACAGTAGCAGATAGCCCTGTAAATGACCTACCTCATGTGAAGAGTAGAAAAGTTTATTACTTTTCCATGAAATATGTTCATATGCATATGCTTTGCTTTTCCTTCAAAACATCATTAAAGTTTTATGTAGTAAACTCATTCACAAGGTCAAGAAATCTGTTTTCAATTAAAGTTAATTACTTTTTACTGTAAGTCCAGCCTTGCTCAGTCTACACTCAATGGCAGAATGTATCAGAACTCCTGGAATTTCTCATCCTCACCATTCTGTACCACCATGGTGGAAAATGTGTGAAGAGAGGTATGAGTTAACTTCAGGTCTGCAATGGACTAATGAGCAGAAAGGTAAGATCACTACAGTTATCAGCTTAGTTGTTTTTGGCCTCACTGAAAAAGTATACCTACACCAATAAAGAGAGAAAACTATTTTAAGAACATGATTAGTTACTCCATCTTTCACAAGGGAAGAATGACTAATTATCAACTGAGTGATATCCAGGATAATGGCTAAAGAGTTGCAAGTTATGACATTGGGTAGATGGGGAATGGAAGATTAGAATAGCAATTAATACATGAACAGATACTTTGATAATCCTTGGAGAACAGAAAGGACATCTACCTATAAGCACAGTAATTTGTATTCAACGCCATTTAACTGAGTACTTTCCAGGGATTGAGAATTGGACTTCAGTCCTACCACAGAGATAGATACTTGACCATCCATGCTTACTCCAGCATTATTCACAGTAGCTAAGAAATAGAACAGGGTTAGTTACCCATCTACAGAAGAATGGATAATTAAATGTGGTACACGAACACATGGAATTTATTCAGCTATAAGGAAAAAAGAAATTATGACATTTGCCAGAAAACGTAAGTCATGAAACTATAAAAGGGACCATGAGCATGGAAAAAGACATCATGAGAGTGTAGGGGATAAAAGGGAAAAGTTAATTAAATGAATGTAATATGAAAACAACTATTGTGGGAGAAGGGAGACTAGAAGAATTAAGGTAGGAAAGCTGATGAGTATAATGGGGAAGAGAATTACATGACAAAGTCTGTATGAAATACCAAAATGGAACCACTGCAATAAAAATATTGTAATCTCAAAAATTAAACCCTGTTAATAAAAAAGAAAAACCAAAAATATATAAAATTAAAACTTAAGTTAAAAATATCATATCACAGAACTTGTCTTTGCATTTACGAAAAGCCATGTATTTTATATTTTTTATTCAGAATGTAAAATTAGATTTTATTTTTATACAGATTTTATAAAACTTTATCTCTTCCTTCGTTAGTTCAGATTTTCTCTATGGTGTGGTCAGATTCCTAATACTGGTATCTGTGAAAATCTATTGAGGGAGATGAATAAAGGAAGTTTGAGTTTTCTTATAGTAGAGAATCATGAGAGCTGCTTGTACTCAAGGTGATTCATGCTACTGAACTGTACTTGTGTTGAGACAGTATGCCAAACACAGGGCCCACATGTGTTATCCTGTGTTTCCAATTCTGGGGCGAGAAGCATACATCACTGTGCCATGCTTTTTGCATGGGTTCTGAGAATCAAAATCAGGTCCTGTGCTTGTAAGGCAAATACGTTACCCACTGAAATGTCTCTCCATCCCAAACTTTATTAATTCCAGTGTAGCCTTTGTAGAATGCCCCAATAAGAATCCCAGCTTTGTTCGTTATTACAGTTCAAGTAGCTTACTTTGGGAAATGAGAGTTTTAGACCTCTTAAAAATTTCCCCAAGCTAATGGCCTTTTGGTGATGTTTTGTATTGATATTTTCAGGTTTCGTTCTTTGAATTACTCCAATAAGTTCATGTTTCACCTTGATGAACTTTTCTTTCTCCTTCCTGTTTGGCTTCTTCAGTCTGTTTCCTTAAGAAAGACCAATGGGGCTGGACACTAAAGCTTTGCGTACTGGGGGCTCACTGCCCTTGAGGCACGATTACAGATTCTAGCAGTCTGTCACTTGTTCACTACACGGCCATTGTAATTTAGGGACATCAATTGTATTTTTATGACTGGATGATAGTGTTTCATGAATAATAATGAAAGAAAGAATGAAAGCATATCCTATCACAGCCTTCTTTCTTAAAAGTAGAGACATACAAATACAAAGATAATTGCAATTGAAATGCTCTTAACTTTTTAAACACACACTCTGTAAAAAAAATAAATAAATAAAACTAGTCAAAAATACATTCCACTTTCTGGCATTTAAAAGGGTTGGCCTTAAGGTAGTTAATGTAAATAGTCTTTGACCCATAGATTTCTCACTTAAAGAATGCCACTGGTGTTTAGAGCAAAGTAAAGTAATACAATTTTGGCTGAAAAAAAAATGGCAATATTACTTTGATGGAAGAAGATACCTAATAAAAGGAGATCAGCGGATATAAAGTTAGAGGCTCAAGGATCAATTGCACTTTTAATTACTCAGCACATCAGGGGCCTATCCAAACCACATAGGCACGTCTTGAGTCTATGGCAAAAACGATCTAAATAGTAAGAATAATTAAAAACCACAGATAATCCCAAACTCTTATGGCAACAATTCATTAAACTGTCCTTCCTTGGAGAAATGGTTTTATAAGAGCTACAGATCATTACAAAACTGTCTGGCTTAAACTAGTCTCCTTTGCTTGCCCTCCTGCAGTCTCTGGGGAAGGCCATGCAAAGCAGTGAAATAGCTAAATGAGGAAAGAAGAGGAACAGAGCCTCAGTGAGGAGATTTGAAATTCCCAACAGGCCCCAAGCACAATGCACAACACATTTGGTGGTGAGTGTAGGCTGGGGAGGAGCTGTGGCTTGGATAGCAGCATCAGTGAAGCTGTGAGAAGAGAGATGTGCTGACCCAGTTCAATCCCCAAACAAGTCAAAGACGTTTCCCAGTATAGTTAGCAGGTTCTGCTCTAACATAACTTTTCTTTGCTGTCTTCAATATAAGTGTATATTTTCCATTATACTTTTATTAGCCTTATTAATTCTAGCATGAGTGGTATACTCTTGAGACTGAGGCTGGCATTTAAAAGGGTTGGCCTGAGGGTGGTTAATGTAAATAGTCTCTGACCCATAGATATCTCACTTAAAGAATGCCACTGGTATTTGGGGCAAAGTAAAGTAATACAAGCAAGGCTGTGGATTTGATCATTAGAAAACAATAATAAGGGATGATATATATATACATATATATACAAATATCACTTTGTCTTATTGGAGTTTGAGGATATTGCTGTACTCTCATCTTGGTATTTTTCACCAGCTTAATCTTGTTGGTCATAACTTGGTGTATTAGTCAGTAGTTTAGAGGAACAGAGCTGATAGAATGAATCTAAGTATATACAGAAAAGAAATTTATTATAATTCTTTACAGGCTATAGTCCCAGCTAGTCAAATAATCACTGTCTACCAATGGAAGATCTAAGAACCCAGCAGATGTTTAAATAGCTCATAATTATGCCTAGCATGATTTAACTATCCCTTGTACAACTGTAAACACATAATAAATTTAGAATTGGTGGCTGTGTCCCTTGAGGGACATTCTTTTAACATCTCAGACTTAAATATTATAACCACTGATTCTCTTAATTGATGCTATTAAAAACAAGGAAATCCCAAACTTTGCAGACAAATGGATGGAACTAGAAATGATCATACTGAGTGAGTTAACCCAAATGCAGAAAGAATCACATGGTATATACTCACCTATAATTGGACACTAGACCATAAGGGATGTCCCATGAAAGTCTCCACTTGCCAGGAGATTGGAATAGATACAAGGACTTCCTATTGGTACTCTAGGTGAGAGAAATATGGGAAAATCAGGAAATAGAAGGACCCAGAGCATCCTAGAAACCTACAAGAACACCACGGATCTGGACCCAGGAGGCTCTGTTCAAACTACTACACCAACCACGGCCAATAAATGCAGTAAACATTAAACACCTGCTCAGATATAGGCAATGGGCAAGAAGACATTCTCCACAGTTGTGTAGAGAGTGGAGACAGACTCTGACATGAACTCTGCTGCCCCATATTTCACCACGTCCCCGTGGTGGGGAGGCCTGGTGGCACTCAGAGAAAGGATGAGCAAGCTACCAAGATGAGACTTGATAGGCTGTGACCATATGGTGGGGGAGGAGGTCCCCTTCTGTCACAGACTTAGGGGAGGGGAATAGTGTGAAAGAGGGAGGGAGGGAGCACTGGGAGAATACAAGTGAGGGGAAAACAATTGAGTTGTAATCTGAATAAATTAATTAAAAATGTTCTCACAAAAAATTTTAAAAAGAAAGCATGATTATATTTTCAAAGCTCATTTTTAACAAAATATGACAGACACACTCAGTCTATTATAATCCTCATTTCTGCAATTGGCCATGTGGCCTTAGCTGGTATTTATGGCTATCTTCCTCCAGCACTCACTCTGTATTCCCTCCATCCTCAGAAAGTACTTCAGTATGTCTTCTATCTTTTCCTGGAAGAGTGAAGGGTCTGTGCCTTTTCATCCTGCCTGGATTAGACTGTGGTAGTTTCCCATTGGCTTTAGTGACAGGACATTGTAGCACCACAAGACTTTCTAAGGCATCTGCTCCACTCCAGACATAATCATTCTTACCTCCATTGTGGAGAAGCAATTCAATTTCTCCATGGTAATCTGGCTGAACAACCCTCCTAACACTATTATTTCTTTCTTACTTTATTGGCTTAAAGGTATCCAAAGCCTAATATTGCTGGGACATCTGAGCTTCTAGTTCAATGGAATGTTTGTTACATCTCTATGATGAAGCACTTTCCACTCTAAAACCAGAATTTGTAAGTTAGCAGACCTTAAAGTCACAGGAACAGGAAGCAAACATTTTCCTAGTGGGTCACTAGGGTGATAGTAAGAACATTTCTCTTTCTACTGTTTGATTCCTAGACCCTTGAATCCTGGCTATGGGAAAAATAACACCTTCTAGAGAACCCTTTCCCAGCCCTCCAGGATGCTGACACTTAATTGGCACTGTGACTGTGTCTTCAAAAGGATATTCCATCTTTCTATCAGGACAGGTGTTTCAGGATGGTGGAGAATGTGGTAAGACTAGTGGATTCCATGATTGTGGGGCAACTGCCATACTTCTCTTGAGTTCTTTGGTCAAAAGTAATACTGTGTGGAATACCATGATGGTGGATAAGGCACTCTGTGAGTCCCACAGATGGTAATTTTGGCAGAAGCATCATGTGCAGAAAAAACAAATCCATAACCAGAATAAGAATCTAATCCAGTAAAGACAAAGCATTGTTCTTTCCATGAAGGAAGTGTTCCAATATAGTCAACCTGCCACCAGGCCACTGGCTCGTTACTCCAGGGAATGGTGCCATATCTAGGGCTCAGGGTTTGTCTCTGCTGTTGGCAGATCTGACACTCAACAGCATATGTAGCCACGTCAGCCTTGGTGACTGGCATTCCAAATTGTCAAGCCCATACATAACCCATTTTAGCTATTATGGCTATTTTGGTTATAGGCCCATTGGGCAATGACAGGGATGCCTTTGGAATAAGTTTAACTGTCGACACAATTGAGAATCCTATCTACTTAACTTTTGAACTCCTCCTCTGCTAAAGTCACCTTTTGATGAGCATTTACATGGGACACAGGAGTCTTCACATTCTTATCCCATTTGGAAAGATCTCCCACATCTTGGAAGCCCAGATGTATTTCTTACCAATTGTCAAATTTCCAAGTCCCTGAGTACACAGCTAACCCATTGGCTATAGCCCATGTATCAGTAAAAAATTACATATATGGCTAATTCTCCTTTCAAAGAAAATGTATGACCACATTGTACTACAAGAGATTTTGCACACTCTTTCTCATCAATTGTCCAATTTCCAAGTCCATGACCATAAAGTCAACCCATTGGCTATAGCCCACATATCAGTGAAAAATTGTACATCTGGCCATTTCTCCTTCAAAACAAAATGTATGGCCGTATGTACTGCCAGAGGTTTTGGCTACTTTCAAGATTTCCTTTTACAGGTATGTTTCAGAGTTGTCCCAGGACAAGGTTGTAATTCTGCAGTTGTTTGCTTATAGGTAGTACATACATAACAGGAAGAGCCATCACTAAACCAGCCACAAGTCTTGCCTTTATCAGTCAACTGATCATAGGGAACACCCCATAAAGTGACAAGTGTATGCTTGGCAGCAGACAACATTGTCATGAGAATTGAAATCATAGACTTTTGAGAAGCCTCTTCATGTAACTTGCTTGTGCCTTCAGGACCTGCTCAGGACTGATCACGTATATACCACTTCTATTTGGTAATGGACTGCTTCTGTGAATGTACAACTTTATGACTCACTGGGTCAGATAACACCCAGCACCTGATGGGCAGCTCAGGTGAAGTGGTAACCTGGTGGCCCATTGTCAAATGTTCAATTTCCACTAAGGCCCAATAACAGGCCCAGATCTGTCCCTCAAAGTGAAAATAGTTGTCTGCAGATGATGGTAAGGCCTTTCTCCAAAATCACAAAGTCTCTTCTAGGATTCTAAAAGAGCCAGCCAAGGGCTCCAAACAGCATCTCTATCTGCAACTGACATCTGAAGTACCATTGGGTATGCTAGGTCATGTGGTCCAAGTGGTAGAGCAGCCTTCCCAGCAGCCTGGACCTGTTGAAGAGCCTTCTCCTATTCCAGGCTGCAGTCAAAGCTGGAAGCTTTCCCAGTCTCTTGGTATTTGTGCCCGAACCTAAATAGGCCCATTAAACATTGTACTTCTTTCTTGGTGTTGGGAGGGGCCAGATGCAATAACTTATCATTTGCCTTAGAAGAAATAGCTCCATGCCCCATACCAGTGTGCTTCTAAGAATTTTACAGGGTATGGGGGTCCTTGAATTTTGGTTGAATTTATTTCCAATCCTCTGTTGCCGAGATAGGTTACCAACAAGTCTAAAGTGGTTGCTACCTCCTGCTCATTTGGTCCAATAAGAGTAATGTTGTACAGTAATAAAAACAACATGATACTGGCATTGAAGTAAGCTGGTTGATCAGTGGAACTGAGTTGAAGACTCAGAAAAAAACCCATATACCCATGGACACTTTATTTTTGACAAAGAAGCCAAATCCATATGACGGAAAAAAGATAGCATCTTCAACAATGGCATTGGTCTAACTGGATGGCTACATGTAGAAAAATGCAAATAGATCCATACCTATCACCCTGCACAAAACTAAAGTCCAAGTGGATTAACAACCTCAACATAAACCAAACACAAAATCTGTTAGAAGAAAAAGTGGGGAAGATCCTTGAACTCATTGACACAGGAGACAATGTCCTGAACAGAACACCAATATGTCAGGCTCTAAGATCAACCCATAATAAATGGGACCTTACAAAACTGAAAACCTTTTGTAAGGTGGAGGACATTGTCAACAGAACAAAATGAAATCCTGCAGACTGGAAAATTTTTTCACCAACCCTACATCCAACAAAGGGCTAATATCCAAAATACATAAAGAACTTAAGAAATTAAACCCCAGCAAACCAAATAACCCAACTAAAAATGTGGTACAAAGCTAAAAAGAGAATTCTCAACAGAGGAATATCAACTAACAGAGAAACTATTAAAGAAATGTTAACATCCCTACTCATCAGGGAAGTACAAATCAAAATGACTCAGATTCTATATTACATCTATCTGAATGGTTAAAACTCAGTGGACAGCTCATTCTGGTGAGGATGTGGAGAAAAGAGAACACTCCTCCATTAATGGTGGTAGTGAAACTTGTACAACCACTTTGGAAATCAATCTGTTTTTTTCTCAGAAAGTTGGAAATAGTGCTACCTCAAGACCCAGCTATACAACTCCTGGGCATTTACCAGAAATATGCTCTACCATACAACATGCTCAGCTATGTTCATAGCAGCTTTATTCCTAATAGCCAGAATCTGGAAACAGCCTAGATGTCCCTCAACTGAAGAATGGAAAAAGAAACTCTGGTATGTTTACACAATGGAATACTATTCAGCTATCAAAAACGAGGAAATCTTGAAGATTGCAAGCAAATGGATGGAACTAGAAATGATCATCCTTAGTGAGGTAACTCAGACCCAGAAATACACACGTGGTATATACTCACTTGTAAGTGGATATTAGTCCAACATCTATGTCCTCTGAGAGATTCACCCAATGGGAGGTCAGGACAAATACTAGGACATGCAGCAGTACTCTGGGAAAAGAGATGCAAATTGTATTCAAGAGTTAGAGGATGGAAAGATGGGAGCAGAGGAATTGTCAGGACCTCCACAAGGAGGCTATCAAGGCTGGCAGACAGATCTGGATCCAGGGTGCGCTACACTAACTGATACACCAACCAAGGATATGGTAATCAGAGAAACTAGATCCCCTGCTCCTATGTAACTAATGGACAGCTCATTCTCCACATAGGGAGGAGGGGGAGGGGGTACTGCCTCTGACAAGTATTCTGGTGCCTGTGATTTGATCACTGCCCCTTAAGAGAGAGGTCCTGTCAGATGATAGAGGAAGGGGATGCAGGCTATCCAGATGAGACCTGATAGCTATGTCAGATAGTGGGAGAGGAAGACCCCACCTGTTAAAGGTCAAGGGGAGGTGAATAGAATGGAAAAGGGAGGGGGTGGGAACAGGAAGATAAGATAGATATTGTCATTCAGAATTTTAGACTCACCAAGATAGGAAAGATATTTTCTTCAAGTTTGCCAAATACAAATAGCCAAATCATTATGAATGTAACATTTACATAATTCCTGATTGTTTCATGGTTCTTCTTGCTGTATATAATATTTTTATATATTTGTAATAAAATAAGTGTATATGTAAAAAGAAATATAATAAAAAAATAAAATAATAAATAAATAGAAACAGTGAGGGAATTACAATTGGGATGTAATATGAATAATTTATAATAATAAAAATTTAGAAAAGAATAATGTTGTCAATATTGAACTAATGTGTTATTTTGGAGAAGAGACAGATAATCAGGATCCCTTCTAAGTTATGACACAGGGCAAAAGAGCTAATATATCCTTGAGGTAATATTGTAATGGTATACCTTTGGTCTTAACATCTGAAAGCAAATTTCTTCTGGTGGTCCTTATGGACAGATATCTAAAACAAAAACAATAAAAAAAAGGTATTTTATAAATCAATATCTGCAGAGTACCTGGAGATGTGTTAGTTTGCTCAAGTAAGGACACTGCATCTGGCAGAGCAGTTGTGACAGGAATCACTACTTGATTGAATTTTTGACAGTCAACTACCATTCTCCATGGCTCATCTTTCTTCTGCTCTGTCCAGATAGGAGAAGTAAAGGGAGAAGTGCTGGGAACTACCTACCACTCCTACATCTTCAAGTCCTTGACAGTGGCACTAATTTCTTCCAGGTACATGAAACTGGTTTTGATTCACTATTTCTCTGGCAGGGGGAACTCAAAGGGGTTCCATTTGGCCTTTCTAATCATAGGTCAGGAACCAATGTGAGAATTCTGCCACCTTCCAAGGATAACAATGCCAATTATATATTCTTGGACTACAGAAATAACCACAGGATGATGTGGGGGACCACAGGACCTACAGAAAGTTGGCCTTCAGACAATACCTGAAAAAAAAAAAATCACCTGACCTCCATGAGCTCCTACTTTAACTGGAAGGTCACTATGTTTCTTAGGGTCTCCTGGAATCAGGAGAATCAGTTCAGAACCAGTATGCAATAGACCTCTGGAAGTTTCCTTTCCCCAGGGTAAAGTTACCCTGGTAAAAGGCCACAGGTCCCTTTGGGGAAGCACCAAAAAAGGCTAATAGTAAAACCCTTAGGTATTTTACAAAGGTCTTTCCTCAGGAGAACCTGGTTGTCCCTTTATTCTGGGGATCTGTGTCTGCAAACTGGCTCAAGTCGGGAAATTAGTTTATAGGCCAAGATTCCTTTTTGCCATGATCCAATGGAGCCATTCTCTCATTTTTTGGAGAGTCTTTCCTCTTATACAAATCAAACAAAAACAAACTAATCTTTGTTTTTAGTTCATGGCTGGAAAAACTATGTTTGATTAGGCAGTACCAAAAGTTTATGTGAGCGGTGCCACCATAAAATTAATCTTGCCTGTACTCACCTTTATGGGTCAGGCCACTATGGACATTGCTTTCTCTGTGTCGCCCATCATGATAACCAAGATCACCTTGCCTTTGGCAATTCAGTGCTGCCACCTGGCCCTTGCTACTTGGGGCCCCATTAAACACATTGCATTTAATTTACACAAATTAAACACATTGCATTTAATTCTCTCCAACCCTGGAGTCTGGCACAAGGAAATAGAAGACAACGAAGTTCCTCATATGTATTGGTTCCCCTCCCCAACCACTTTGTGTCTTATAAGATTAGTGAAGGGTATGTCTTCTGGGCTTACCTATTGTGGAAGATTAGGTTTCACACAGTGTACCCACTCTAGCACTGCAATTTGCCTGAAACTTAACATCCCTTCATCAACACTAAGCCAGGCGATCTCAGGCATCTCCAGCTTTTTTTCAGTAGGGCATCTTTTGACAAATGCCTCAGCCAACCCTTCAGACTTTTCACACCTTTTTAAAACCGTGTGAACTTCTTTATTAAATCTAGAATCTCTATTTAGTGGGCCCACATCCACAAACTCGGCCTGATCCACGGTTACGTTTCTTCCACAATTATCACATACCCTTAAAATCCACAAACATTCTTGAGTCATTTACTTGAATTAATTAGCAAACTCATTAAGTTCTTTAGTAGTATAGCCCAACCCCTTATGGATCATAATATCTATCTCCCCTCTAGGAGCCTGCTTAGGCTTTAATCTGCTCAGAGGTCTGGAGGCTATTTGTGGGCATCAGTATTTTCATTCCTGGGGTCTCCTTCAGAGAAAGTCACTGCTGTTTTAGCATATAACAAAGACTTAATTTCCCCAGTCAACAGTAGAAAAGGCAGTATTTCAGGGGGTGCAGTGGAAGTATATCTCCTACTGAAGTGGAGAGACTAGTTCCTTAGGTGAGATATACCCTTGAGAATTGGACAGTTCAAAGTTCTCAGCTTCAACATGATGCTCCCACACATCTCTACTCCTGAGTTACAGGATCTCATTCTTCACCAATTAATGCCCTTATTTTAACTGATGACACCCTCTGATGGGAGAAATTGAACGTTTGTTGTAATTCAGCCAACTGTACAATGAGAGCCTCAGTTTGTTTTCCCATAACTTGAGCTCTGTGGCTGCTGGAGAGAAGATTCTCTTCTGCGGAACATCTAGAAACTTTCAGGCTGTTTACGCACATTTGGAGCCAGTCAGGCTTATCACTGAGTTCACTGTCTTTCATCATATTCAGAAATGATAGTAGCACCTTGTCAATTTACCAAGAAATGCTAGCAGCAACTGACATTTTTCTTATTTTCCCACAAATCCCACAAATTCAAATGTTTTATATTCAGACTCACCAAATCCATATCCTCTCACAATCAAATGTATTTGTCTTCTTAAGCTTGCAAAATCGTTCAAACCATGGGTTTTCAGTATGTTCTAAGCTCCCAGGAAAAGCTTCAGTAACTGTAGGTGTTGATACATTGAGAGCCTACTCCAGATACTTTTAAAAAACTATTCTCATACTTCTGTTGCTTCAAAACTACATCAAGTACCAAAATCTATATTAGTTGGGGTTCTCTAGAGGAAAAGAACTTATAAAATCAAAATATAGAGAAAAATTAATCAGATTTATTAGAATGACTTTCAAGCTGTGGTCCAGCTAATCCAACAATGGCTGTCTACCAATGGAAGGGCCAAGAATCCAGTAAATGTTCAATGTACAAGGCTAGTTGTCTCAGCTGGTCTTCAGTATATACCAGAATCTTCAAGAAGAATCTGCCAAGTATCATTATTAATTCCACTGAAGGAATGAACGTACTAACTAGAGCAAGAACAAGCAGGCAAAGAGAGAGCAGGATACTTTCTTCCATGTTTTTTCTATAGGCTGCTAACAGAAGGTGTGGCCCAGATTAAAGGTGTATCTTTACACCTCAAGGATTTGGATTATAAGTGTGTATTCCCACTTCATATGATTTAATTGAGGAAAAACTTTCTAACAGGTATGCCCAAGCATTTGTGCTTTAATTAATTTCAGGTGTAATAAAGTTGACAGCAAAGACTAGCCATCACAGTTAGGCTAAGTTCTTACCTACTGTAGAGTACCTTCTGGAAGTCTGCTATAAGTACCACTGCTACAGCTAAGGCTGTCTCAGAGTCCAGCTATAGAGTCATGATTGAGTTACAGTAGTGAGACTGCAGGACCAAGCCCAGGATAACACATGGGCAAATAGGTGAGTGAGGGATGGATGGATGGATGGATTGCAAGTAAAGATGGATGAGTGGAGAGATAGCAATTAGAGTGTTCCATGTCAACAGCAGAGTTAAAATGAGTTGCAGTTCCTAGGACAAGTGAGAGTTTATTTCATGAACATATGAGCTGTTTAGATGCCTGGAACCAGGAAACAAATAATCTGAGGGTTTTGTATTTGTAATATAAAGATCCAAGTTTCTGAATTATAAAATATTTAATGTTATTTTGCCTTAACCTACTTTCACACATACCTTTTTCTTTTCAATTGAAAGCCTTGATGATGTCTTTATAGCCATTTATTAAATATATTCCCCCATTATCCTAGCTATGTGACTTAATGCTTTCTGGTCTCCTTTGTTTCTGAGTTCTGTAAGGAATGCAGGAAGGCTAAGCATCTTCCAAGCTTAGGCCATTCATACCTCTGCAATCCTCCACACGCTTTTTTCTTTGGTGAGATAGTTAGGGACTCATACTGACAGTGACTTCGGGAGTCACTTGCAAAAATCTGTTTTCTTCCAGGCATAGCTCCCCCACATATACCATCAATCAAGTTAGTCTAATAAGAAATATGTCTCTGCTGTGCTCTGCCTTGCAGATTTGGTTGTCTATCCTACCAGTGGGTCTCAAGATAGTGTTTAAGAGCAATAGCAGAAGCATCTGTAAAATTGTAGGAAATTCAGATTCTTGACTCTGATCCAGAAAGATGCTAACAACAGGATTGTGGTTTCACAAATCTTGCAGCTGATCGAACTTGCAAGGAGTTAACGTTTGAGAAAATTCTATTACATCATTTTACGTCACCTTTACCTACCTGGCTTCAACAAAAGTAAAGTGCAGCTAATTGAGGAAGCTAAATCCAACTTAGGCTTTCCTTCTGCAACTGAACCCGAATATGGCGCCAAGGCATATGATTCCATCTATGTAATCCTTACATACTACATGTATCCTGAATTTCTTTTACTTTTCTCCTCTCCCTTCTCACTCCATCCCTTTCTTTCATTACCTCCAGGTCACTTATATTCTGGTTATTTCTCCCTGTTTCTTTGTTTTACTCTCAACAGGCTCTAATTATTTTCCCATGATAATTAGTAATTATCTTTCATATGGAACCTAAGAAGTCTCAGAAGAGAAATCCTCCAGATATTTTTGCATCTTTAAAGGAAGCCAAAACTGTCATGGAGTTCTTCCCGTACTGTGCTGAGGTTGGAACTCTCTTTTCTACCTCCTCAGACTCTCCCGGGGTATCAGAAGCCTGGCTTCCATACTATCCCATGACTTCCTCCCCAAACATATACAAATTGTCTCTTCTCCTATCACTGTCTGCATTGACTGAATGTGCAACGTTTGAGGGAAAGCACATGCAGTTGTGAGAGAAGAAGGTTGTCCTCATTAAGATTACTATGCTGTAAAGAAACACTGTGGACCAAAAGCAACTGGGGGAGGAAAAGGTATATTTCACTCACAGTGTCATATAACATTTCAGGTCAGGTACCAAGAAGCAGGAGCTCATGCAGAGGCCATGAAGGAGTGCTTCTTACTGACATCCTCCTGCTGGACGCTCAACCAGAATCTTAACGAACCCAAGATCACCACCTTCAATGGTTTAGGCCCTCCCCTATTAATCATTAATTACGTAAATGCTGTATAAGCCTGCCCACAGCCTAATCTTATGGAGACATTTTCTTGATTGAGGTTCCCTCCTCTCAGATGACTTCAGCTTGTATCAAGTTGACATACAACTCTCCAACACACCTGGCTATGCAGGCAGATCAGCCAAATGAACTCTGGCAATTAATGGCTTGACAGATGTCACAGCCAGATCACCTTCACACCTCATTCTTTGTGCTATAAAAGCTCTGTCTCTGTTTTAGTGAAGTCAAAAGATTGTCTATTAAAAATAATGAGGACACACAGCTAGTGAACATAGAATTGGAAGGAGATGGGGGGAAAATATGATTAAAATACAATGTATGAAATTCTCAAAGAATTAATAAAATAAATAAATAAAAAGTACAAGGAATATATGGCAAGCAACTGACTAGAAGACAGTATTTGTTATACATATAACTACAAAAGATTATGATAATATAAAGATAAATATACACACACATATATGTATACATATAAAATTGTATGATACAGTACTAATCCACAGGAAAAAAACAAACATGCCAATGGAAAACTGGGAGAAAACATATAGAGGTCAACATAGTTAGCTAATAAATGTGTTTAGCCACATTAGCTGCTTTGAAAAAGCAAATCAAGGCCACATGGTGGCATAACTAATTTCAGTTAATTGACAAAAAGAAAAAAAGGAAAGGAAAGTAAAAGTGTTCAGCAACACCATAGAAGAAATCCAGGGCCTCTTACACAGTGTATGCATTGGCTTACAAAATTATTTGGCATAACATGATATAGTTGAATACGTAATATTATTGCTATGTCCCAGAGATTTTTATCCTATGCCAGGAGCAAGTCTTGCTTTTATGTTCAAATGCCAAAGTAAAAGGAAATAAGAAAAACATTTGGGAGTAGATAGCTCTGTCAAAGAGGTAGAAAGAGTGAATAGGGATGAATGTAAATAAATCTAAGCCATGGATAAGGTTCCTGAATTAAAATTCAATTGTAAGTAAAACACAAAATAAATGACTTCCTCTTGATGGGGACGCCTGGTGGCACTCAGAGAAAGGATAAGCAGGCTACCAAGATAAGACTTGAAAGGCTGTGAAGTAGGGGAGGAGGTCCCCTTCTGTCACAGACCTAGGGGAGGGGAATAGGATGAAAGAGGGAGGGAGGGAGGAATGGGAGGATACAAGGGAGGGGATAACAATTGAGTTGTAATCTGAATAAATTAATTAAATATAAATAAATGAAGGTATTGCATAAGCCAATGGCTGTATCCTGTGAACAGATTTCTAACTCAATCTTCAACACATAAAGTTCATAAGAACAAATAAAACTTATTGTTTAGATTTGGTAAATAAAAACCTATGCTTTTAAACATAACATTTATCCTAAAATTATATTTGTTATAATTAGTGAGAACATTTTTATTGGTTCTTTTTGACAGATTTACTTTCCCAAGTCATTGGATGGATTCCATGCAGTGAATAAAATAAGAAATCACTAGTGAAAGCAAACCAAGCATTTGGGCTGGCACATGAAAATATTATCTCATGATTAATGATAAGATATTTAGATTTACATTCTCAAGAGCCTTTCATTTAAGGAGAATTACAGAATTTTCATGAGTTATCTTGGCTATTAATAAATTAAAGCTCATTTTTTTTAAAGCTAGGTCACTTCACATGATTAGCTACTTTACACTTAATTATCTTGAGATGAAACAATTGTTCCCATTTAGTATTCAGAAACCATGCATTAAGTACAATCTGGTTAATTTTTTCATGAACATACAAGGGGAAAAGAATTTGCATGTCTTCAAAGAAAGCTGATGCATGGTGAAAAAAATCACAATAAAATACAAGAATTCATCCAAGAATGATATTTTTACTGATGTTGGTTGATTTTACCCCAGTGAGATTATTTATAGGTTTTGGCCAACAAGATGATAATACATTCTTAAACCATAAATTATTGCCCTTAGTAAATAGCATTTTAGTGATTTGGATGGATGGAAATAACTTAATAGTCTTTAATTTATAAAACAGTACAAGTAATATACAGATAGAAATATGAATTAAATTAATGGATCATAAGCCTGTGCTGTCCATTATATGACGAGCATAGTATTGAAGTAATAAAATTAAAAGATCAGCCCTATGGTCCAGGCCTGTCTTTTTTTTTTTTTTTATGGTATGATTTTCTTTTTCTTTTTTTTATAATTTTTTTTATTAATTTATTCTTGTTACATCTCAACGGTTATCCCATCCCTTGTATCCTCCCATTCTTCCCTCCCTCCCATTTCCCCCCTATTCTCCTTCCCTATGACTGTTTCTGAGGGGGATTACCTCCCCCTGTATATGCTCATAGGGCCTGTCTTAATTCAAAAATTCAATATTTGCTCATGCAAGCTATCTTTACGTAGACTTGCAGGAAAAAAGGAAACAATATGAAATCCCTAAGTAAATTTTGTTTGAAAAAGAATGTTTATTTACATAAATAGATTAAAGTTACTGTGCTTTACACAAAGTCCTTGCTTTGTGCTTTGCAAGATGTTATTTTAAAATATGTATATTTTCAGTTTTAGAAATCAGTTCTTTATGTGAATATAAACTACTTGTAGCTATGAATAGAAATAAAAGGTATGTTTATGAAAGTTCTGATGGCTTGTATCATTTTTTATATTTGCCAAAATAAAGCATATATTGATAAAAGAATCACTTAACTTATGCAACATACGTCATTTAAAATGTAACTAAGATGACTATCATTCTTTGCTCTACTTATTTCAATCACTTTATAGGCATTAACAGTCATGTTCAAAACAATTTTAATTATACGAGAAACAGCTTCTGACATGACATTAAGTGACACACAACAGCTACTACTTTTAAGAATAAAATATTAAAACAGGTCTGCCATGTTTTGTTATTGCCATTTATCCATTAGGGTTAGTAAGAAATATATTTAGGTCCTAGAAAACTTTTATTTTATTTTTGTTGTTGTTGTTGTTTTTCTTTTTGTTTTTTGTTTTTGTTTTTTCAAGACAGGGTTTCTCTGTGTAGCCTTGACTATCCTGGACTCACTCTGTAGACCAGACTGGCTTCAAACTCACAGCGATCCACCTGCCTCGGCCTTTCAAGTGCTGGGATTAAATGCATGCACCACCACCACCTGGTTGAGAATTTTTATTTTATATAAATTAGATCTACCACTATGTTTTGGTTTGAGTGTGGAGATGAAGTCTTGCTGGAGGAATTGCATCACAGTAGGTGGGCCTTTAAGATTTGACAGCAGGGCACCACTTGTTAATTCTACACTTCCTGATTATAGATGAAATTCAATGTTACTATTGCCTCTGAAACTGTGGTCCCAAAATTCCAAAGTCTCAAAATAACACTCCCCAACACACACACACACACACACACACACACACACACACACA
>OU015742.1:182310010-182320753 GCA_907169655.1 Acomys percivali
TGCTGCTGCCCCTGCTGCTGCTGCTAATAATAATGGTAGCTGTTATTTGTTGACGTTGGTTGGATTGCTGGTTGCCGGTAGAAGATATCCTGACTATGAAGATCAATCTTGTCCTAAGGAACCCGACACAGGAAGTAGCCTAACAATATCAAGGCCCCCATTCCCCTTTGACCTTCTTTCTCTCATTCCTAATGTTGAGGGGTTGGAAGGGACAGAGGAGGTGTAGGGAGGTAGGAAAAATAGTCCAATAAGGTAGCCAAAAGTCCAGTTACAGTTTCTTTTTCCCTAATATGATTCTTTTTTGTTTGTTTGTTTGTTTTTCAAACATTTACTGAACACAACACCATTTTTCCTTTTACACACCAAAGTTGTTAGTTTCAAATTAGCTGAGCCATTAGGACTGTCAATTGCCATGAAATCATAAGGGATCCTATATGTCAAACTCAAATAGAAGACATCATGCAATATACAAGTCAGTGATAAGCCTTGGTACAGTCAGCAAGGTTACTATGCTTATTAAAGTCACATTGTGTTCTATGAGCACAGTAGAAATTACATGAAAGGGTTGAGAGGAAAGCATTGAGTCACTGCTATTTCTAAGCAAAGCAATAAGTGAATGTGGAAATTTCCAGGCACTTTCTCTGATTAGGAAGCTTTGGAGAGGTCTCCAGGAAATGTAATTCCCACTAGTTTAAGTAGCTAGAACTCATAGCTGCCTGGACCGAGGCAGCTCTGCAATCAACACCACTCCTAAACGCTGGATGTGAGGGAAAGTAATTTATGTGTAGCTTTTTCTACTTCAAAAGTAGTTTTTATTTTTTCCCATTTTCATTCATTTTGTCTGTCATTCGTCGCAAATCTCCCACTCCTGTGGAGTAGGTCCAGCAGTCAGAAGCCAACTTGTGGGAGTCAGCTTTCTTTCCATTATGCAGTTCCCAGACACTGAACTCAGTCACCAGGCTTGGTAACAAGTGTAGTAACTGCTGAGCACCTCGAGAGGCCATGCAAGTGGTTAAGTACAATAAAATGTTAATCAGATTCCTATTTAAATGTTTTAATAAACTATGGAAATTTTAAAATTTAATAACAGTAAAATCACTTTTAATCTAGTCATTTGGTAAATCATAGGAGGAGAACATGTTCTTATTCAAATATGTTTCATTTTTTTCCTCCTGTTGGATTATAATTGCAACACTGACCTTTGCCTTGGGTATACCTGGCTAAAATTTTCTGTAATTAAAACAGAGTCATGTAATGTGAGGTGAATAGGCATTATATTCTCTGGTGCCAGCATAGGTGTTTGTGATCTTTTTCTTTATGAAACTATAGGTCCTTTTTCAGGTTCCTTTTTCAATAAGTACAGAAACAACTTCATGGGGGTACTTATGAGTTTAATCTAGATAGTCTTTTTAGACACTTGCCAATGGTGCACCCTTCACTGTGAGACAGGCCCTACTCTCATCATCATCACCACCAGCAATACCACTACTGCTACTACCACCACTATCACCACCACCACCACCATCACCATCACCACTGCCACCACTACCACCACCACCACCACCATCACCACTACCACCACTACCACCACCACCACCACCACCACCATCACCATCACCACTACCACCACTATCACCACCACCACCACCATCACCATCACCACTATCACCACCACCACCACTACCACAACTACCACCACCACCTGCACAATTACGACCTCCACCACCATCTCACCATCCAATGAGTCATTGCTGTTTCTTACCATGGCATTAATTGCATGTGGAAATTTTCAAACAGTTTTTCTGATTAGCAAGTTTTGTAGAGGTCCCCAGAAAATATTATCCCCTCTAGTTTAAAAGTAGCTAGAAGTCACAGCTACCTTCTCAATGTATAGCATTCAAACACAGCAGAGTTCCTGGGCATGACAACTACTGAACCCTACTCTACAGATGCTGCACTGATGTTGTAGAGAGTTGGTACCTATTGTGCATTAGTCACCTACTTCTCCAGGCTTCCTGACTCATCTGTAAGAGAAGGAGTTACTAATACCTATCATGTCATGGTGAAAGTTAAAAGGTAAGAATTTGGAATCATATGACAACAAGAAAGCTGTATCTTAATTAGTCATGTCTGTCTAATTTTCTTCCTCCCAAAGAGTTAGTAGTCATTGATCAGACATGTCCCATATTTTCCTCTCCACAAAGATTGGAATGATAAAGAATACAAATAGAAAAGAAAATATGGGTTCCTGGTCCAGCAAAACATATTATGTTGCATGCAATTTCCCCTTCTCTGCTTCAGATATTAAAAACTAATTCTTTTGGTTATTCATGGCTAGCAGAGGTGATTAATTTAATCATTTTAGATAAAGTAAAATGTTTGGAAAAAAGAAGCAACTACTCTACTGAAGATAATTGTAAGACACATTCGGGTGAATAATTCATTGTATGCAGTATAATAATATCATAGATGGTTAACCTAGAACAAATATGAATTCTATAAAGAGAATTAAAATTAAAGTTAAATCAACCCTGCTGTGGAAAACGGTTAGAGCTCTTTTTGTTAAAGTGTGTCTCACTTTGTTGAGACCTGCCTTGGCCTAGAGTCCATTTTGACCAACTTGTGATAGCCCATCATCTGTTATGTTATTTCTTATCAAGCACATATCCTAGACAGTAAGAAAAAAAATCACTTAGAGTAGCTGTGCTGGTTAATCTTGGTTATCATCTAGAACTACCTGGGAGAAAAGGCTTGGGACATGCCTTGATTGGGATAACTGGGTTGGAAAAACCTGGTCAGCTCTCATTATGGGTGGCACCATTCCCTGGGCTAAGATCCTGGAATATAAATAAATATATATATATATGAAAAAGTGGGCTGAACACAGGCATTCATCTCTTTCCTAACATTAGATGCAGTGTGACCAGCTACATCAAGATCCTGTTGCCCTGACTTCTTCATCCTGATGGACTGTAGCCCAAACTGTGAACAACAATAACAACAACAACAACGATGACAATGACTAAACCAAAACCTTCTTAAATTGCCTTTGTCAGGTTTACCACACTATTCACAGGTATCTAAGAGAGAAACCTGGGAGTGGTGTTAAAATAATAGAGATATGTTGGTAAAAACACACCACAGCCCAACACTACTACTGTGCTACTATGCTTGGTGGTATTGGGTTACTTAACCTCTTAGCCTGTGTGGGTGTGTCCATGCATATGTGCGTGTGTGTGTGTGTGTGTGTGTGTGTGTGTGTGTGTGTGTGTGTTTGTGAAGGCTAGAGATTAACATGTTAACCTCTTTAATCATAATATCCTACATTTTGAGACAGATTCAATCACTAAATCTAGAGCTCACAGATGCAGCTACACTAACTACAGCCAGCAAACCCAGCAATCCTCCTGTCAGCCTCCCGGCTATAGGATTACAAGCATAAGGCACAATGACCAGCTTTTGAATATGGATACTAGGGTTCAAATTAAGGTCTTCAAGTCTGCACACTAAGTCATCTTCCATGAAGTCCCTCCTTCGCCCTCTTGAACTTCCTACTTATCATGAGAAAAAAATTGAGGAAAACAAATCATCAAGCTGTTGTCAGGGTTACATAGATTTATTTACACATTTAATACACTGCTAAGTGTAAGGCAAATAATGAGGAAGAAATATATTATATTTACACCACATGTCTATAAATACACACACATATATATGTGTATATACATTTTTTCTAAATAACATTTTTATCCATTTCCTCTTATCATTTACTTATCATCACTTCTACCATTCAACTCGGTTTCTTACTTTTTAATGAGGTATTTCCTTTCTTTCCTCTGTTTGCTTTATAATCTTCAATTAATACCAAGAGAAAGCAAATGAGAAGTTTCTATTTCTCATTTATAGCTAAAAGTGAGAATCATAGCACACCAGGATCCTTTTCCTTTAAAATATAACAAAATGTGAGATGACACAGCTGAGATAAACTAGCTCCTTTCTAGCTGGTAATGCTGACACATGTGTGCAAACTTTCAGTTAAATAATGACTTCTTCTCTCCGTCCACCTTCTGTTGGGTCTCAGGGATGGAATTCAAGCTATAATGCTTGTGCAAATCCTTATACCTGTTTGCCATTTTTTTCTGGCTCGTAAAATATTTTTACTAAATGGGAGAACCATGAATTTGCCTATAAGCATCCCTCTTTTAAAGGGATTCTCCCAAGAAATGTTCCACTAAAACAAAAAATAGAGAGACATGATGAATGTGAAATGCTCATTAATAAGTCTAAAATACAATAAGGATAATAATTTTTCTTGTGTAAGTCTGGGCCATTTTAATGCTATTTACAACACAACAAATAGTTCTTTTGATGATTATATACATGCAGTACTGTTGGCTTATATTCAGACATATCATCGAAGTGGTGCATTATCCCATTGGATTGCAGTTTTCAGCAATTGTAAGGAGTGAAAGATTGTGTCAGGCCACTAACATTGAATTTATATGCCAGTCATTTGGGGGGTTGTTAGTAAAAATTATATGTTTTCCCCAAATATCCCTGTCTGTTGTGTTGCTGGATCAGTGACCCCACATTCAGTTCAATGGCTGAACCATTGCAAATCACACCTAATGTTGCATACAGAGACAGTTACTGAGGCTTTCTCAGACAGGCAGAAGGTGAATTTCCATTCTCCATGTGTAACACAGGTCTTCTCAATATGCAAGCCCAGTATTGTAGTGAGCTTTCATTATAACACAATAGAACTTCTGGCAGAGGGACTTCTATATTTTCTCACCTGCTCTACATTTTGTTTGCTTGTGCTATAAAGTGTTTCTGCCAAGGGCTGTCTCCATTGTCATAAGACAGGCAGACACTACCTGCATTTTCTTGCTTTTTAAATTATTTTATATTTTAATTGAAATATAATTTTATCACTTCTCCATTTTCCATTCCATCCTCTAACCCCTCCCATGTCCTCTTCCTTCAACTCCTCCCATGTCTTCCCTGTCAAATTGATAGCCTCTTTTTCTTTATTACAGTTCCATAATATATATCAATAGAATGTATATATTATGTTAACATTAATAATAAGAGAAAAGAGGCCATCAATATACATAATGTTGTGGTTCTTTGTGTATCTAGGGCTTACCACTTTGTACTGGATAACTTATCAGGGATCTGATCCCTAATTCTATTTTTAATTCTCTCCTTCAATACTTCTTAGCTTCTTGTAGTTCTTGGTCTAGGGGAGGGGCACATGAATTTTTCCTTTTCTGAATTACCATGTCTATTGATATTGTCATTATTCAAGTCCTGTTTATGCAGCCATTTATAGGACAGGAAGTCTCATAGCAATCTGACTCTTGCAATCTTTCTGCTCCCTTTTCTGCAAAGTTTTCTTGAGCCCTAGCTATAGAAGTTATGCGACAGATGTATACCATGGGACTGGGATTCCCACAATCCAATTTTCTTTGTATTGTCTCCAGTGGCTCTGTAATGGTCTCCTTTTGCTCTAGGCAAAAACCTTTTCAATTAGAGGTGATGCATATTTGGATAAGTAGATACTTATCTAATGGTATGAGGATAATATTTAGAATGTAGCGTAAGAAATTATGCCAGGCTACCAAAATGATAGTATGGTAGATATGGTAGATTCACTTCTAAAATCCATAACCTCACTAGCCATGAGTAGTTTTAGGTTCTATAACCAGGCATGACTTTCCTCCTGTTCAGTTGGTCTTAAGTCTACTTAAACAGCTGTTGGTTAACAGCAACACATGAGTGTCACTGTTGCCTGTTTACAAATATCATATGTATTACAACTAGATAAGACTATTAATTGCTTCTCTCCCTTGGCAGCTTGTATAGAACTTTCTGGATGAAGATAAGCCTTAATGGCCAAAGACATAGCACACTTAGCACACAGGACTCAGACTTTTTGAGCCAGCCCTTACCTGAAAGCCTCCTTCATGTGATCTGGCTTCAATAGTGTCTTCTCGTTTTCACTAATACTTCTTCAGCATGGGGTGTTTATGGTAGAGCTTAGTCTTCACCTGGGTCTTTTCTTGCCTTCTTTGAATATTACCCTTTAAGTTTCCTTCTCTATAGTGCTCTTGGGGTATTCCAAGTGGGGTCCATATCATATATAATTGATTCAATGTATTCATTTTATGATGGCCATAGGGATTCCAGGTACAGTCTTTAAGGTTCAAGGAGGCTCTGAATTTTTAAGTCTTTGAGATTTATGACCTGACACTACTGGATAATCTAAATCAAAAAAGAAGGAATGTTGTGAATCCCAAATGGAAAGTTATATAGCAAATAGTTCAGCCAAACAATGGAATATAACACAATCATTAAAAACAAAATTATATTTTTTAAGTTATAAAATCATATAAGTATTTGTGACAACACAAAACAAACATGATAGACTGTGACTATGACTATTTTATATATATGAAATGGTGCTTTTAGCCACAGAATAACAAGCAATTTTTACAATCATGATTTTTGGCAACATTTTTCTGTTGCCTGTTTTTTTTTAAACTGGAAAGTGAACATCAAAGTCTAATCCATTCTGCAAAGGCATACCCAAATTGTAGGCATTTTCATACCTCTGTAAAAAAGAATACAACGCCCTTAGTTTTAGTGCTCATTCTGAACTTTGCATTGTACTGCTTTTATCACCTCTACTTGCTTCTCCCATGTTAATTTTTCTTCCCAGAAAGACTCTGAGGTCTTTTAGGACACAATTGTTTAAAATACATAACATTACCTAGCCCAGAACCAGAAACTTTATCATTGTAAGCCTCGTGTCACAATGCATAAAGCCTGATGGGGCTACATGGTCCTTTTATTCCCATATGATAAAATTAGGGTTAGCAGTGAACACAGCTACATTGCCTGGTGGTAAAAGTAGCCCACTAACTCTGTACCCATGAACCTATATGAAAAGGAATGGAAAGGGGCTGACATATTTATTATTTGACTTGTGTTGCTGAGCACAAAGAAATAAATGAGTTTGCCATGTTGTGAGGAACACACGATAATTTCAACAGTGCCTAGAAGGAAGATCAGAGGTAGATATGACAATGTCATATAGCTCAGCTGTCTCCAATGTCTTAAGGGGTAAAGTGACATGTTTCCTAAAATTACTCTTGTTTCTGTGACCTAACAAGACGGGCAAAAGTCTGCCAAAATAAATAGCCTCCTCTTTGCGGGCCACCTCCATACAAGAGGATGGCAGATTGTCCACTTAGCTAAATAAGATTCAAATAACATTCTTTTTTTATTTTTACTTATTTACTTTTTGTTTTTTATTATTAATTCATTCATATTACATCTCAATTGTTATCCCATTCCTTATATCCTCCCATTCCTCCCTCCCTCCCATTTAGCCCCTACTCCCCTCACCTATGTCTGTGACTGAGGGGGTCCTCCTCTCCCTGTACATGCTCATAAGGTATCAAGTCTCCTCTTGGTAGCCTGCTACCTTCCTCTTAGTGCCACCAGGCCTCCCCATCAAGGAGACATGGTCAAATATGGTACACCTGAGTTCGTATGAAAGTCAGCTCCTTCTGTGGTCCGTGGGTCCTGGTAATTTCTGTGGTCTCTTCCTTGCAGATCAGACAATCCCCAGTCCTTGTCAGAGGGGTGAGTCTCTGTGTCTCAGTCACTGTGGGTTCAGAGCAGTGAAGCTAAGGAGCAGGGTGCAGGCAGGTGGCAGGCTCAGCTTGGCAGCCCAGTGGTGCTCCTGCAGGACTCTGCTTTGTGGAGCTCCTTGGGTACCTCTCTGCCTCTCTCCAGCTTCTGGCTCCTCGGGTGAGCCACAATGTGGACGGGGTTGTAGAACCCCTCGCCTGAGTGCACTCACTATGCCTCTCTCCCGCTCCTCTGATGAGCCGCGGTATGGGCAAGGACCATGGTTCCACTTGCCAGAGTACACCCAGTACTCTTCTCTCCAGCTCCTTGCTCCTCCTCGTGTGAGCAGAGGTGTGGGCAGGGTCTGTGAAGCCCCTGTCTGGAGCGCACTCACTATGCCTGCCTCTCTCGCTCCTTGGGTGAGCCACAGTTCGGGCAAGGTCTGTGGACCCCCTCATTGGAGCGGGACTCCACTCGGCTTTCCCACTGTCTCTCCTATGCTCCTACACTGTGCAGTGGGCGTTGTTTTGCTACTCTGGGTTGTCGATCTGTCTTTTCTACCCATACCTCCTTTCGGTCACCCAAACAATCAACTCTGCCAACCTGGGACAGCCTCTCTCTCAGCTGCCTACCTTAGCAGCTATGGCTACTTTGGCTACTGCTGCCGCTGCCTCGATGGTCTGCTCTCCAGCAGGTCCATGCTCTTCCAGGGTTCAGGGGAGCGCAGTTTTTCCGAAGTTTTTCCCCTTGGCACTTCGGGAGTACTCCTGCTGTAGTGGGGTGGGGAGCTTTGTGTTCCTGGCTGAGAAATCTGTCCAAATCCCTGATTTGATTACTCTAGCTTCCAAACAAGGTCTACACGGCTCGCTGCCATCTTGGAATCTGCAACATTCTTTTTTTTTTTTTTTTTTTAAGCTGAATATCTCATTCAAAAAATCTGTTTTAAGACCAAAGGTAGTCATAAAATGCTGTGATTTCTAATTAAATAAATATATTTTTTATCCCATTCCCAGTAAAAATAGCTCCTATTTCCTTTGGAATTGGAAATAATGGTTAACAAATTCAAGTGATCACAAAAATAATGCCAAGGAACTTTGATAGTAACTGGTTTGTTGCTGTTATTGTGTTGTTATTGTTGTTTGTCAATTTGGATCCTGATTAACTGGATCAAAGTATTTATGAGCCATCTTCTTAGACTCCTTCTCTGGACTCTAGGACTTGGTTTTAATGATCATTTTAAGGTTCTTCTCCTTGCTTCCATTGCCAAGTACAAATCATACTGTCTGAGTCCTTTGATGTAGTAAGCCCTGACTCAATGTTATTAATTGATTCCCATTTGGCTGGTGTCTAGATTGCTACAACAGAATAATGATAACAAATTAGATACACTGACATAATGCATAGCTAGATACTAGAAGCAGGCACCAGATTCTGGTTTTAAAAAGACAATGTGAATAATAACAACAATTAAAAGTTGAGATTACATTGGTAGGAGATACCTGAGGCAAAGTTTGGCACATCTAGCTGATATTAGGAAATAAAAAGGCTGTGTGGATGGCAGGGCTTCTGCCTGTGTGTGGCTGTTGCCCCTCACATGCTGGAATATATAAGCAGATAAAGTTAAGACTTGTTCTAGATATTCAAACAGATTAAAACTGAAGGCACTAATAGGCTCTATTGAAAAGAAGGACAGCAGAGAGAGAAAGTACATTTTAGATTCATTCTGCTAAAACATAGCAAAGGCTGATGACAAAAAGAAATCCATTCTGAAGCCTCCTTTGGCCACCACAGCAAAGTTTACTGTAGGACAACAAAGCAGAAAGGCAATAGCTTGATAAGTAGCAAACCTCCATCTTTAAAAGAATATTGGCCACTCACAGTCATCACTTTCCATTTTATTCCCTTCTTTTATTAAAAATCTAATCTTATTGAAGAATCTTAACTACTTATTTATTATACTGTCCCCACATAAACAATGCCCAGAGAAGCTAGATGTTTATATCTTAAATCAGTCAAAGAAGCCTCTAAAGTGAAAGAGTGCCATTCCCTTTGTGAGACAGAAGCAGCTGCAGCCAATTGGGATTTCTAAATGGCTCTCTGTCCTTGTTTTTTTGCTATGCATACTTCTATGGTATCTGTGCGTACGCACTGGCAGATGCCAGGGTGACTACAAAGGTGAGGATTCAGGGAGGAGGTGGGCATTTTACAGTCTCACTGTGGGGAAAGAGTGTGTTTAACAAGGGCAAGGGCATGACGACTCAGTGGCTGGGAAATATGCAAATGCACGAAATGAAGCCAAGGTTCATAACTGAAAAAGTATGTTTTCTTCCTACTTTTTAAGAGCAATATAATTTGCAAAAGTAATGCATATTCATTTTTTTTTAAAACTTCTCATATATTACTATGTCAACATGAAAACCCTGCCTGGTCCCAATTATTTTAATTGTTCAGCTCCAGCTACCCTTCATTGTGGGCTGCCTATTAGGTGTTTTTTCTTCAGATTGGCATCCATACAGATTTTGGGACAGGCTACATGACTTATAATGGATGGAGTATAGAAAATCTGATGTTGGTGCAAGTGTAAAGCCATTGTGATTTGCCATCTCTGGCTGCTGGAGATCTTTCTACCACCACATGGAAACTCCTTACCTGGTCTCCTGGAAGATAAAACCAACCCCACATGGAGAAGGCTCCTGTCCCATCCAACCATTCCATCTGCATCTCAGACATGTGTCTGGATGTAGGTGACATCATGCTAGAACATCCATCTCCAGCTGAACCAGAACAAGTTCCATATGAGGGCAGAATAATGAGGTCTATTCCAAGTTTTTCTAAGCAACTGAGTTTTAGAGTTGCTCTGTTGCATGATGTAAGTTGAAAAGATAGTTAAATGAAAGGGACAAAATATTAACATAAATGAGGCTGTACAAATATTTGAATATATTGTTAGAAAATTATTACTAAGTGTATGTTATTAGACTCTTTAAATTTTCTGAGTACACATAAGGAGAGAGTCCTTAATCAGAAGCCCACAGTATGAGCAAAAATCACTTCTTTCTTCTTCTTCTTCTTCTTCTTCTTCTTCTTCTTCTTCTTCTTCTT
>OU015742.1:182327973-182349542 GCA_907169655.1 Acomys percivali
TTTCTTTCTTTCTTTCTTTCTTTCTTTCTTTCTTTCTTTCTTTCTTTTTTTCCAGGTTGCATTTCTTTCACTTTGCATGATTTAAGAGTCTCATGGGCTTGGAAGACAGCTCAATCCAGACAAACAGCTGCAAAAACTGCAAAAGCATGTTGACCTGAGTTTCATCACTGGCCCTAGGTCACTAGAAGATTCTGTCTCAAATAGGATATATTTAGCAATATGTACATTTATGCATTTATACATGTAGATACACATACAAATACAAATATACATGCAATAACAATTAGTAGGGAAAGAGGCCATGAGTCTTAAAGCATGGGGAAGGATGGGTGGGAGAGTTTGAAGGAAGGAAACAATTAAATGACAATCTGAAAAGAAATGAAAATTAACTTGTAGGTTTCTAGGATCCTCTGGATCCTTCTACTTTGCTATTCTCTCATGCTTCTCTCATCTAGAGTCCCAACAAGTAGAACATTATGATAGGCAAACTTGGGCCAAGGGGTCCCGCTCAAACTAAGGCACCAGCTAAGGACAACATAGGAGGTAAACTTTAAACCCCTACCCAGATTTAGCCAATGGTCAGAACAGTCTTCACAGTTGAGTGGAGAGTGGGAAATGACTTTCTCTCATACTCTGGTGCCTCACATTTGACTGTGTCCCCTGGAGGGAGAGACCTAGTGGCACTCAGAGGAAGGACAGCAGGTTACCAAGAAGAGACTTGATAATATACAGGGGGAGGTAATCTCCCTCAGGAACAGTCATAGGGGAGGTGAATAAGGGGAAAATGGGAGGGAGGGAAGAATGGAAGGATACAAGGGATGGGATAACCATTGAGATGTAACAAGAATAAATTAATAAAATAAAAAAATGAAAATTAATAGGGTAGAATGCTCTTCTGGTACATCATATGCCCTACAAATAAACATGAGTCTTTATAATTCCAGAATCTTGGGACTATGGTGTTCTTCTCATCAGAATGTGGAGCTTAATTTCTATCCTTTGAATTTATGTTATTGTGATTGCCCAATAAACAAAAGCAGAAGCAAATGTGACTTTTAAGCCTAGGACACAAGAGGTGAGAGTTTCCATCTGGTTCTTTCTCTTGGAATATGAGGTTCTAGATATTAGCCAGGACATTTTGAAGAATGTCCACTGACCTGGCAGAAGTTGGAATACTCTGAAACCTCCCTTAACTGTCAGACTACTTAGGTTACACATGCCTCCATGCCCAAAATTAACATTTCAAGCTACCAAGATATCTCAATGGGCAACGATGATTGTCACAAACATTTTTATCCACTGACACATCTCAGTAGCTAGAAACTTTGGTATCTTCCAGTCCTTGCACTCTTGCATCAAATTCTAATTATTCCATATTGCCTCAGAGCTCAATTCGAATACAGGTTTAATTTAGATTCATTGTTTAATTACTTCACACAGTTTTCACTTCTCTGTCTACTGCAGGCGCCTCAATTTTATCTTGAATGGGCAAAGCTCTCTGTGACTACTGGATTCAACTTAGCCTGGCCTTGCTTGTGGCCTATGTACCTACATGAACTGTAGATGGTACAGTGATCAGCTCTCAGGCATAGGGTGGCTATTCCAAATCCACCAATACAAAATCCTTACATAAACTCTTTTGATTAAAATTATGAATCCAAGTAAGGGAGTTGGCTCCCAAGTCCTGTGTTCTTTCTCACCCCTTCCACGCTCTAAGCACACGTCTGTAACTGTAGTATGCTATTCTCACTGCCATCTGAGAGGTGTAATTAGCCTTTTGTTTACTTGTCTTTTTCTTGTTTCATGTTCCAGACACACCCTAACCTAACTCCTTTCCGGGCTATGGAACTCCTTCACTCCTTCAGAGTGATTATCATGGTAAGGTTAAACTAGACACAGATATGATAGAGTCGATACCAATTTACTATGAGAATGGCATTTAGAACCCTAGTTAGAATGAGAATGTCCACCACAGACTCATGTACTTTTAAATACCTTGTCCTCAGCTGTTGGTGCTATTTGGGGAGGTTTAGGAAGTATGGCCTTGTTGGAAGAAGCACATCACTGGGGGTGGACATTGTGGTTTCAGAGACTCATTGATCCCAGTACACATTCTCTCTTTCGCTTTCCCTCTCCTTCCTCTCCACCCCTGTCCAATCCTCTATGTGCATCATGCTTATGGTTCAAGCTCTCAGATTGCTGCCGCAGCAATCTTACCTGCCACCTGCTGCCATGCTGCCCCACCCCCATGGATTCTAACACTCTGGAACCATCTGTCCAAATAGATATTGTCATCCATAAGTTCGCTTGGTCATGGTGTTTTATCACAGCAACCGAAAATTAAATCATCTGGTCATAAAACTTCTTCATAAGGAACAAAGTGCAGCAGTCATGACTAAATAAATACTCAGGAGCTCTCTCCATGCAGAACTGGAGTTATAGGCACCTAAGAGGTCAAGACCAAATTAGAGTAAAATGCATCAGCTTTGCTCACATACCTGATCCACAGATGCTGTGATCAATGGGTGTTTGTATTACTAATTTCCACTTTTAAAAAATAGAAGTGAAATACACATGGCACAAAATTTTCATCATAATGATTTTTAAGTCTACACTACAGTGATAATTAAACACATTCATAATGTTGTACAGCTGTCCTCAGGATACAGCCGTATTAATTCTCTTCACCTTTATCCTAATTTTCTTCTATAGTGCCATGATCACAGTCCATCACTGAGGGAAGGTAGGACAGAGGCTCAAGCAGGAACAGATTCATGACCTCACTGGCTTGCTCCCCATGGCTTAGTCAGCCTGCTTTCTTATATAACCCAGAAGCACCTGCGCAGGGTGGCACCATTTACAGTGGACCTGCCATCCCACATCAATCATTAATCAAGAAAATGACCCACAGACATGTCCACAGGCAAATCTGGTGGGGGAAAATCTTCAATTGAGGTTCTTTTTGCCCTACTTAGTGGCGAGTTAACAAAAACTAACAAACACAGCTTTCTACAGATAAAACTCTGTAGCCATTAAACAATAACTCTCCATTCCTTTCATCCTAGTTTAGTTTTAGCTCCTATCATTTTTACCTCAAAGAAAGAGGATCATACTTATTCATTTTGTAAATACTATTAGCATATTGTACCATTTATCAGAATAACGTTCATTGTTTATATTTTTAATCATGTGTATTTGTGTGTGCCTGAATGTGGATCTGCACATGTAAGTGTAGCTACCCAAGGAAGCTAGAAGGTGTCATCTCCCCAAGATCTGGAGCTACAGACAGTAGTGAGAGTCCTAACATGGGTTCTGGTAACCAAGCTCAGGTCCTCTGCAAGAGCAACTGCCCTCTCTCCAGCCCAGTACACATTTTTCCCTTTGGAGCACTGCCAAGAGCCACCCTATTAAGGGAGCTCACTAAGCATGTAGGCTGTCTAGAAGGTGATCTGGCATTTGCAAGGTGTTGTACCACGATGCACCCCAAAACTGCTTCCAGCCTCTGACATGCTGTCAGGAGCCATTGATTTGGGGAAGTCCAGTAGGCATGAGAGATCTCTGGAGGTGATCCAATATTTGCAAGGTCTGTGTCGTGATATACCCAGAATTGCTTCCAACCTCTGACTACCCTGTCAATTGTGCTTTGCTGCATCTCTCTAAAATCTGGCAGTAGGGCCAGGCGTAGTGGCACATGCCTCTTATCCCAGCACCCAGGGAGGCAGAGGCAGGTGGATCACTGTGAGTCTAAGGCCAGCTTGGTCTACAAAAGTGAGTCCAGGACAGCCAGGACTACATTCATGGCCAGTCCGGTCTACAAAGTGAGTCCAGCATACCCAAGATTACACAGAGAAACCCTGTCTCGAAAAACCAAAAGTAAATACATCTGGCTTTGGTGTGAACTGTTATTTTCTGGGTACTGACCAGCTCTGATTGAGCAAACTTCCTACAGGATCTTATTGAAGATGTACTTTTTGTTATTCAGATGAATTAATCCCTGATTATGGAATTCCTGATTTGATTCAAATAGCTTTAAAAGTTAAAGTTAGTTTATGTCTGCAATAAATACCTTTGTGAACCTCCAGATACCTCACTAAGGATAGCCTACTAGTAGATTTGTGGCTTCAGATAAGCCTCCACTGCAGATGGCACCACGAATCCTGGTATTTTCACCATAAATATGGGCAAGTTTGTTCAAACTTCTCATGACCTAGTTGAATGAAGCTATCTAGACATGTCTGAATTTACTCTGTTTCCTAGAATGAAAGACAGATAATAATTATTGTCCTGGGCTCATAATGAACTAAGAGATAGCTGGATAATGTATAGTTAGGTCCATTCTAATTGATAAATTGTATACTATTGTAAGTTTCAGACATTATTAACCTTAGATTCTGTCAACCTTCATCATTCTGAACTCACTATGAACTTGAACTTATGTTATGGATACATAGATAAGAAATTTTAGATTTAAAACATGTAACATGTTATATTTTAGAATTCATCTGTTTTTGTGATTTATTGTACTCTTTTGAATATGAGATAATTCCCTTTTCTCAGAAGCATAAGTATGGTTTTCTACAATAAACGCTGCTGGGAGAATTGGGAAGCGTAACTTCAGTTGAAGTTAAGATGCCTGACTTCATCCACCTCTTCTCTTGATCTGTTTCTCTTGAATGTATGTGCTGAAAATTGGGAAACCTAACATAAGTTGAAGTCAAGATG
Organism: Acomys percivali; assembly: GCA_907169655.1. NCBI lineage: Eukaryota > Metazoa > Chordata > Mammalia > Rodentia > Muridae > Acomys > Acomys percivali. Next base: position 182,332,696 of record OU015742.1, read on the forward strand.
TCTAATTCTGTCTACCTTTTCTCTTGAGTGTATGTGTGTGAGTGATTTATTTTCTATTTCTCTCGCATTTGTTACTTCACTGTAGATTCGCAAATAAGTTAGCAGACTCAGGGCCTTTTATCCAGCCTAAGTTTACACTTATTTAATGGAGATCTCTGCAAGAGACCTATCTACAGATCAAAGAGCCTCCTTTTACGACCCGGTGCAGTTTCTTTATTTTTTTTTAATTAATTAATTTATTTTTTATTTTATTTTTTTATTAATTTATTCTTGTTACATCTCAATGGTTATCCTATCCCTTGTGTCCTCCCATTCTTCCCTCCCTCCCATTTTCCCCTTATTCCCCTCCCCTATGACTGTTCCTGAGAGGGATTACCTCCCCCTATATATGCTCATAGGGTATCAAGTCTCTTCTTGGTAACCTGCTGTCCTTCCTCTGAGTGCCACTAGGTCTTTCCTTCCAGGGGACATGGTCAAATGTGAGGCACCAGAGTATGTGAGAAAGTCAAATCCCACTCTCCACTCAATTGTGGAGACTGTTCTGACCATTGGCTAGATCTGGGTAGGGATTTAAAGTTTACCACCTGTATTGTCCTTGGCTGGTGCCTTAGTTTGAGCAGGACCCCTTGGCCCAAATCTGCCTATCATAATGTTCTACTTGTAGGTTTCTAGGACCCTCTGGATCCTTCTACTTTGCTATTCTCCCATGCTTCTCTCATCTAGAGTCCCAATAGGATGTCCTCCCCTCTGTCCCAGTTTCCTGGTAGCTGAAGGCTCCCTAGGACACGCCCCTTGGGCTAGTATGCAGATGTAAGTTTCTAGCCAGTAGCCGCTTTTACAGCCTCAGCCATAGGAAATTCGTGGTCAGTTTAAGTTCTCCTCGCTGCCTCAGTATAGCCAGTCCCTAGAGAAGAAAATTTGGGCTCTTTTCCCCCTTCCCTCCTTTCTCTTTCAATCCTGGTTGGTTGCCTGAGCCACCAGCCCTGGCCACTCAAGAGATGAAGCGAACTGGAAGGGCATCCACATCCAGGCCCAGAGACCCTACGCTGGACCTCTCCAGAGCACCAGCCAGGCATCAACAGAGCACTAGTTTTGTTTGGTGTTTCTATTTGTTGTTATTGTTTTGCTTTGTTTTGTTTTTGGTGTCATTTGTTAAAAAGATTTTCTTTGTAAGGTCTTAACAGACTTGTCAACAGTCTTTAGACCACAAATATAAGCTTACTTATGGGATCTCTATTATACACAAGAAGTTTATATGCTCTCTTATATATTAACTAATATCATACTGTTATGATTATAAGAACTTGTTTTTAAAATGAGGAACTATGAGTCCCCCAGTTAGGCTGTTCATTTTTCAGGACTTGATAATTCAATTTCCCATGTAATTTGATATGAGTTTTAGGATAGTGTTTTTTATTTATATGTCTACATTTATATACCTACAGAAGAAGTAATTGAATTTTTCTGAGAGATTGCTTTGAATTTGTAAGTCACATTGAGTAGAGCCTGCAATTTAAGAAGACTACATCTACCAATCCTTAACATGGAATGAGTTTCCACTTGTTTATTCCATTTCTTCCAATCAGGCTTCTATAGTTCCTAATGTACACATATTTCATGGCTCTAGTTCAGTTCATTCTCAAGGATTTAGTTTTCTTGATAGAATTGTAAATGGGATTAATTTTGTAATTTCCTTTCAATATTGGTCATTCATAATGTGTAGAAATGCAACTAACTTTCAAATGTTGACTTTTTATATCCTGTTACTATGTGGAGATTATTTAGAATTTTATTGTACATGAAATATTTTATGTATTAAACATACACGTCTTTAATTATAATGCATATACCTTAGTCCCATTACTTTCCATTGTTCTAACTAAAATCTTTAGTATGATATTATATAGGAGTGAACAAAGCAGGAATTCTTGCCATCCTTCTCATCTCAGAGGATAATTATTCTTTCAGCATTGGCTGCGATAGTTACAGTAGGTTTTCAATATGTGACTTCTACTACAAAAGGATAATTTCTTACAAACACTAGATTCTTGAGTATTTTTAATAACAGTGGGTTCTAGCTTTTGCCAAATACATATTCTATATTAGATAACTATGCATATTTTTATGACTTGGTTAATGTAAATTCTTTACATTATTATATTGATTAATCTGCATATGTCAAACCATTTCTGCATTCCATCAATTGATTTCACTTTTTTATTATATGTGACATATGTAATATGGTGCAGAATTTTGTTTGCTTATATTTTATTAGGAATTTTTGTATTGAAATTCATAAGAGGTACCAGTCCACAGTCTTTCTTTCTTGCAGTGTTTTTGGTTTGATACCAGGCTAAGGCCTACTTCACATAATGAGTTGAGAAGTGTTTCTTTCCTTTGATTAGAGTTGGAGAAGACACATTTGCAAAGCATGTTGGTTCTTTAAATAATGAGTATAACAGATTAATAAAACCACTATATCTAGGGATTTTCTTCACTTGAAGAATTTTATTTAGATCAAGCTCTTTTACTAAGACTTGGTATTTCTTGATGATGTATTATTATAGGTTTTGTTTTTAAGAATTTGTTCATTTCCTTTAGGTTGTACAAGATGTTGACATATAATTGTTTAAATACACTCTTAGAATGCACTTGGTTTTTGTAGATTTACTAGTACTGCTGTATTTTTTTTTTAATTTATGACTTTAGCAACTCAAGTAATTTCTCTGTTTTGATTGCTCTCCCCAGTTACATTTATTAATTTGGATGGTCTATAAAAGAATCAACTTTTGTCTCATTTCTTTTCTCTGTAATTTTCTGTTGTTCATACTGGTTTTGTTTTTTGTCCTTTTTTAAAATTTATTGTATCTTTATTCACTATTTCTCACCATTTGTTGGCTTAGGATTTATCTTTATTTTCCCTGATACAAATTGTTGTGCTAAATTGTTGGTTTGTGTGTTCCTTCATCATCCTTGCTATAAGCAATTGTAGTTACAAGTTCTACCACAGTGTTACTTTCTTCACATCCGGTAAGTTTTGAAATATTTTTTTTTTTTTAGTCATCTCTGTATATTTTGTAATTTCCCTTGTGAGTTCTTCTAGGGTAGGATATGGCTGTGTATAAATTCTGTAGTCCAGTGGGACAATTCTTGTCTTGCAAAAGGCCCTATATTTTACCCACAGTGACTAGAACATTCATAACCGTGTCTAACTGTGCTAGACTTGCCCATTATCACTTCATGTTTACAACAGCTTGCCTACTTATTTTGATGGCATGTGATGAAGGATATAAATGTTGATAGTTGCATAGCTTAAAATAATTTATTATTGCTTTGAAAATTTTCAAATAATGTATGTTGATCATATTTACTCCATTACTTTCCAGGTCCACCCCTATCTCCCTACCCTCCAATTTCATGTTTCCTTTTCTTTTAGTTTTTTTCTCCTTATAATATCCCATTGATTTCAATTTGTGTTCCCCATACACTCCTGAGGGTGGGGGCATCACTAAACTTTATACTCCCACACATACAGTTCATATTTTTCTCCTGTAGTGTTTTCACTTTGGATTTATTAATAAAACCACTGTTTGCTTTCAGTCCCTTACTTGAATGAATTATCTTATCCATCCTTTCAGTTCCAACCTCTTTGTGTCTTTGAATCTAACTTGATTCACTGGCAGGCAACACAGCTGTATTTTAACCCTTGCTGCTACTCTGTCTTGTCATTAAGCAATTCCAGACACTTCATTTTTGTAAATTTTCTATATTAATTTTACATGCTTTATTTTCTTTTGCATATTATGGCACCATATGTAAGGTCCTAAGGTGGAAATGCTATAATTTGAAAATTTTGAAACCATAGTTAACATTTTGGTTAGCCTTCCTTTTTAATTCCCCCTTTCAGAACCTTGAAGATATCAGCTCATTGCATTCCAGCATCTCAAGTTTCTGATAAGAAGCATCTAAGACCCTGTTGTATATGACTCCTCTCTCGTTAGTTTCAAAATCCTCTCTTTGCATTTGCCAAGTTTGATTTAAAGGTACCTTTGTGCAAGTCTCTTTGAGTTCATCTTCATATGGAACTGGCTATACTTTGGATAGTAATGTTTGTGAAATGTGCATATGTTTCCAAGCTTGCTCCCTGCTGGTGGTGCTATTGAGGTGCTGCCAATGCTAATTAAGAGGTAGAATTTTAAGCAAAAGTCCTTCCACCATTGAAGGAATACCTTCAAAGAGGATTGCAGTCCCAAGTCTGTTCTCTGTTTCCTGGCTAGCGGTATAAGTAGTGGTCTGGCTACAATGTGCTTTTGACATCATAAATTCAAAGCAGTTACACCACCAAATTTGAATGAATGCATCTTACAATTGTGTGTCAGAAACTGAACCTTCTCTCTTAATATATCCATAACCATAGACATTTTCTTATTGCAATGCAAAGCAGAATGATAAAGATTTTGTTAAATGTGGTGATCTTTTTCATCAAATTGGGGAGGTATTTAGCCATCATTTCTGTAAGTATTTTCTGTTTCTTCTCCCTCCCTTCTGTGTTTTCCAAAATCTGCATGTTGGTTCTTTTGATATTTTCCCACAGATCATTGCACTCTGTTCACTTTTCAGCTATTTTTATGTTCTTCATACTCACTCTTCTTCGCTTACTAGATCTGGCTTCACTGCATCCTCCACCTGCCTGCTCCCATCTGCCAACAACTACTGACGCATAGCATAGCTTTTCTGTGAGTCAGTGCACTTCTTCAGGCTCAGATTGTATTTTTGCCTGTAAAAAATTATTATTGCTTTATTAACATGGCCTTAATGTTCATATATACTTTAATTTTTTTCTCCGTAGTTTCTCTTAGTTCTTCTAAAATATCTAAGATATTTCTTCACCATCTTTGCTTAATATGTGTCCTGTCAGGTCTTTTTCAGAGAAAGCTAGTCTTCTCCTGTTAAGCCTCACATCCTGGCTACTCCTTTTCATGCTTCATTGCCATTACTATAGAAAACTGGACAATTAAAGCAACCACTGTATCAGTGCTATAGATAATATTCTTTTCTGTCTATGGGTGCTTCTGAGAGCATATTCTTTCTCTTGGAGGCTGCATCTGTGTCAGTCATAAGTCCGAGGTGTAAACACAGGCCTCGCTGACATTTCCTATGTCTGCACTTTACCTAGGCTATTAGTGCTTACTTTTCCCATATGTCAATATCTGGAAATAGAAGGACGCCAGTCTTTATAATTCACTAGAAAGCACTTTTAGTTAGAAGAGAGGGACTTGTAACAATGAGAAGAAATACAAGAAGAATGTCCTCACCATCAGGAACTCTCTGTCCAGATGCAGCAACCCACAACTCCTGCATGGATTATTCATGTTAGAGACCCTTCTGTTCATCCTGGCTCCAACAAACCATCCACCCGTTGTTTTAGAAACACATAACAGCTGCTTGAAGAGGTTGAGGGATGTGAGATGGGTTAACAACTACTATGCCAAGAAACAAATTGGACCAAAGTTAACCACAGTGAGCTTACACTGTCCTCTAGGTATTAAAATTTTCAGTAGAATTTACAGGTTCAAAACCATCTTGACAGAGTCTATCAGTAGAGCTGTTGTCTAGCTGTCTGTATTAGTGGTTGTCCTGTTGCTGTGGTAACATACCCTGACAGAAGCAACTAAAAGAAAGAATCACTTACTTTAAGGGAGATATATACTGGTAGGAGCTTGAGGAAGGTGGCTATATTACACCTGCAGCCGAGAGTTATTCCCAGTTTTCTGAGAAAGCATCAGATTGATTTCCAAAGAGGTTGTACAAAATTTCCCATTCAGTTTGAAGGGTATTTAAGACAGTTTGGAGCAGAAGAAAGGGCTTTTTCCTTCTAGGACATGAGCTTAATAGGAAAGGCTTTTTCTTTCAGGGACATCAGCTGAGTAAGGTCAGCTGGGTGCTTTCTCTGCCTCTCTGAGGTCTTTCACCCCTGCATCTGGCTCCTGAGTCTTCGTTAGTGAAATTAAACTATTGGGATTTTCTTTTTTATATAATAGCACGTTTATGCCACTAAATTTTAGGAAAGACTTTAATTTGATAGTTAAAAAAATTCACAGCCCATCATTACTCTGAAGAAAATGGAAAGCTTACCTTATATTCTTGAAATACCTAAATATTGGAGATGATGCAGCTAAAATATTATCTATAAAAGCAGCCAGGCATACATACCTCACATAAATATATTACTGGATGTTAAACTCAGTATCAGTGCAAGCTCAGTGACCTAGGTGGGGACCTCTCTCTACTCTTTGGCATTTTGTCTGGATAACAGCTGCAACAGTTTAAAATTGCAATCGTTCTTCCCCATGTTTAATTGAACACTGTTCTTCCTATGTTTAAAGGCATTTTTCTCTAAGCATCCTGTATAATGACTTGTCAACCTTGACCTTACTGCCACATACTAAACATTTTTGCTGATAGTCATTTTTTTTTCCTTCAGCACCTGCATTTCCTTGCTTTTCAATTTAGGAGTTTGATGAGAATTAATAATTTATTCATTTGGATGAAATTGATAAGTTTATTATTTAGCAAGTGTATTTGAGAATGCCTTAGGCTCATCTATCAACCCTCCCTTTTCCTTCAGCTCATGAATAAAAATGCAGTCAGGGTCTACTAACTAGGTCAATACTTTAAAGCAAAATCCAATTGGTTAAGGCCTGGTTTGGTTGTTAGTTTTACTAAGACTCATGTTGTCCTGAAAGCTGAATACAGGAGAAATGGGAAATGCTTTCTCTGTGTATCCATGTGCAAAACAGGCATGGAGTTATGTGTGAGGTTTGTATTCAGTCAAAGGTCATCCTACATACCCCGGCTGCCTCCACATCTGTGCCTGTGATGAGATATAGTAGACTAATCATTTATAGAGCAGCTAATTCTAACTCAGCTGTTATCTTTCTACATTTATAACCCTACCATGCTGTTTATGGGTAAAATAATGGAAATTTTACATTGGATTATTTTAATATTCTAGGAGAATTTCCTCTATCTTCTTGTTCTACTGTTACCTTCATCCCTGTGTGAAAATAAGGGTGAAAAGCCCTGGAGAGTTCAGGTTCATTTCTCTGATTGGGTTAGAAACAAATCATTTATGTATAACTGTATGTTTGTGTTTGAAAGTGCACATGGACACATCTGTGATGGACAGAGATTAACTTCAGGTTTCTTGGGATGCTGTCTACCTTGAATTTGAAGCCAGTCTCCAGCTGTCTCTGAGCTTAGTGATGTAAGTTGGCTGGTTTGCCACCAAGCAGCGGGGATCCACCCATCTCTACCTCTAAAGTTCTAGGATCACAAACAAATGCTACCACACCTTGCTTTTTCACCTGAATTGTGGAGACCAAACTCAGGTTCTCATGCTTTCAGGACCAGTACTTTGCTGATTGAGCAATTTTCCCAGCTCTTCCTTAAGGCTTGAAAATCCCAGAAGGTACTTTTCCGATTATCTGTATATGTGTGCATGCTTATAAAGAAAAAAAAATCACAGAATTCTGCCCTGAGAAAAATAACATGAAAACAGACAAAGCAGAGGACTCTGGGATTATCAAAAACTCACTGTCTAATCTCCCCAGAAATGTAAATTGTAGAGGTGAAGGTGAGAGGTGAGGCAGTCTTCCAGAGAACATTAAATCTACCTTTTCAGCTCCCTTAATGTTGGCCATTTCATCACCCTTGTTGACAGTCACCAATCATTCTCCTCAGTAACAACACCACAGTGTATGTGAAAAACCTCAGAAGTCATCAGTAAATTACATTTATTCAATAATAAGGGGCTAAAACATGTGCATGTACTCATGAAATGTGTCTTTGTTTTGTTGTCTGCTTAGTTTTTCTTTTGGTATGAATTAGGTTTTCTTGATTTGGGGTTTTGATTGCCAAGATGTGTTTATTAGGCAACAAATCTCATGCTTTGTAGTCATTTTTATAGACTAGTTTTGAAGTGGCTAAAATTTTCTTTCTTTCCCTTCATACACAACTATAGAATATTCTCCATCCAGTCAATGCTTAACTCTGATTTATGATGTGTGACTTAATCTATTGATAACGTTATCTGTTCTTGTAAGAAATAATGTATACAAATTTAGGAGATAGTTTGTACTCCACAGACACAGCTAAGTTTTCCTTTAAAGAACTCAGATTATTATTCGCAAACCACTCAGAGAGCAAGCTCTTCCAGAACCCTCTCCCTTAGCAGCAACAAAGACCATCATCATCATCATCATCATCATCATCATCATCAACAACAACAACAACATCTTTGGTGAGTACTTGCCAAATATCCCACTTCACTCAATACCAATCCTTATAAAGAAAATATTAGCCATTTTATGTAGTCACTATCAAAATGGAAATAACAAATGTATTAGTACCACAGCGAGTGAATGCACCCTGTGTCATTGGGAAATTGAGGTTTATGCAAGTCAATTTCCCCCTTTAAATATTAGTGAAATGAGAAATAAGCATGTTTTATTTAAGGAGACTGGGGCCAGGGAACAAAATGAAAGCCAAAAAATGTAAACAATAAAACAAAACAATCAATAACAAACACAAAGTCCAAATATATTTTTCCTTTCAGGTACCTAAAATGTCTTAATTAAGTTACTAAGATGAATATTAACTTCTGAGGTTTGTTTTCCTTGAATTTTAATGAAATAGTCATTCTGAGGGGTCTGCTGAGGTGTGAATATTACTTCTTTGTTTTACATATATGTTCAAATTTATGTTAGCTATCATTATTTTCTCTCATTTTAAAACCTTTCTACAATTATGATTGGACTGATAAATAATGTGGCTTTATTTGGCCAGTGTGCAGCAAATGCCTGCAATGCTGATGCTTGGGAGACTGAGGTAAGAGCATAGCTAGCCTGAGATATACAGTGAAACCTTGTCTCCAAAGTAATGGTAATCATATAATTAATATGATTAATATGATAATAATTGATCATATGTAACTCATAGTACACATTAAATTATATAATTATCATTATTGGTACTGCTTTTACATTTCACTTTGAATCATTATATTATTAAAGAAAACATAAGTAGTAATTGGACCACAATTGGTTTAAGGTCATTGTTTCTTTTGACATCCTTCCTTCCCAAATAAAGTTTTATTAGTTCTTATTCACTAACACCTTCTATGTCATAGTATTTCACCAATACAATTCAGGAAAGGATGCTATGGGTATACAAGAAAAAAATTAAATCTTACTTAGAAAAAGGTAATATATGCTCCTAGTATTCAAGGATTTGGAGAAAACATCAGTACAGACATAAAATGCTCCTTGCAAGGACATTAAAGTCCATGTGCTCCATTATAAGACATTTTTTTGATTCTTTTGAGTAGAAGTACGTGTGATCAAATATGTCCTGTTTGTATAGGGGGGTACCATTTGTTTAGAGCGTCTCAGCTTTTGATTTAGCCAAGCCTTGGAGCTATACAGTATTTATAATGGAGGAACCATGTATTGGCATGAAATAAATATCTCACACACCTCCCCTTTTCATCTTCAGCTCTCAGGTAGTCCAGGGACATCATTATCATGTGTTTGGGCTATCTTTAGCCTCTGACTGCTTCCAAGTTAAACTAAACTAAATTAAATCTGAGTCGTGTGGCGGTTACTATGTGGCCAAAACTGAAATGAGACTATGGGCTGTGTCTTTCTAAATGGCAAAAGGCTTGGCTGCCTATAGAATTCTAGGCTGGCCTCTGAACTGAAGTAAGTAGTCATAAGGCTCTGGGGACTGGTTTTACACTTAGGTGAGTTTCACTGGGAAAGAAGAGTTTTCTAACAGTAGCAGCCAGTGTGTTCAGTCACACATACTCAACGTACATCTGTTGAGTCCTCGCCTGTGAAACAGAGACTCTGAGCCAAGTCACTCTCTGGGAACTGTTCTGGAAGAGAAAATATTTTCATAGGCAATAACGATAAGCCCACGGTGATTAGCAAGTTCTTAACAGCCAAGGCTCTAAAGAAGTGTGATGTCCTGCTCAAGTTTTCCATCTGGAAGTAAAGGCTGGAAAAGCCCAAGAAGTGAAGGGCATGGCTAATTCCATACCATCCAGTCAGGTCCAAAAGATTGAATTTAAATGTTTTGCTGGAAACATGATCCACCCCATTCGGAAGTGCTCCCAAAGGTTCCCAGTTTCCAATGGCAGTCCAAACCTATGGCTGTAGAGGACTTTCCATCCTGCTTTTTCCTTGAATTTTAATGACAATGCTTCCAGTTCTCTTTCTGAGTGCCTCTGCCTCTGGTTAAATGAACCTTACACAGATCTCCCTGCATCTCCTGGTACCTGGCATGGGGAAGTTGATGACCTCGAAATCAGAAGAACGGCTGCAATTAATTTATATATGAAGCAATAATAAGTAAGTTTCTGTAGTAAAATGTGAAGCTGAGAAACGCATATTTCAGTGATCTGGGTGAGTCTTTTTTTTTTTTTATTATCAGTTCCCTAAATATTTCCTTATGAAAATGTGACACTAAGTGTGATGACTGTTCTCGGTTACCAGCTAGACTTCGTCTGAAATTAACTAACACCTAAAAGGGGAGGGCACAACTGTGAGGGATTTTTGCTTATTTTGACATGGGAAAATCTACTTCTAATCTGGATGTTTGAGGTAGGAAGAGGAGCCTTTAATCCAGATCATTTGAGCTACAAAACCCACCTCTAATCTGGGCCACACCTTCTGTTGGAAGACTAAATAAGGACATGCAAGAAGAAATCATTTGTGCTTTGCTTTCCAGTTCTTGCCTCCTTAGCAAGTCCATTTCTTCACTGGAGTTAGAGCCTAATTCAGGATTCTATCTTATACTGAAGGCCAGCTGAGACAGTCACCCTTGTGGACTGAACAACCACTAGATTCTTGGGCCACTTTTCATAGCTGGACCACAGCCTGTAAGTCATTCTAAGCCTCTCTATATTACATATAGAGAGAAAGGTGGCAGAGAGAGGGGGGGGGCTCTACAGAAGCCTTACTACACCAGTTTCTACACAACTTTTATCATTATCTATTTTTCTTTGTCATGTAATAAAAGACAGTACTTTGCTTGGTTAGTTTTTGTTTGTACATTGAAGAATCTTTGCCTGCCTAAATTTGACACATTACACTTCTCTTATTTAGCCTTTCCTGATTATGAGCTAGATTTTTAAAAAATTTCTCCACAGAAAGTCCACTTAAAATGATAGGAAATGATCAGTAAAAACAGTTTTGAGTGAGGGACACATTCTCCCGCTGTTCATGTGCATGCCCTTCAGCTCAGGGCAGATTAAAATTTAATTTAATCCATTAATTAAATCATTAGCTCCTTTAGGGCAGGAAATACATTTGCACTCCCCCCACCATCACCTTCTATTTTTTCTTCATTGTGCTTTATAAATGCTCAATAGATCGCATTGTGAAAAAGGTTCTGGCATCTTTTGAAGACATAATAATATAATAAAAATAAAACCCTTCATTCTCTTTTCAAGTTTTCTAATCCTAACTCTGTATCTTTCTATCAATCATTCTTATGGTTCCTCTCAGATCCCCTCATTTCAATTGTATTCTTCCCCTTAAAAAAATGAACAAACCAATGTCAATTTTCAGGTGGCAATCTCATGCCTTCCCCCGGCTTTATTTACTATGTATGCAGGTGACAGCCAGCTCGTTCCATCAATCACAGAGGTAAATTCCCATGAGTTCCCCAGGTGCCTCAATCTATTATTCCCCAACCATTCTATCTGAGAGATTTATCAATGAAAGGGTGTTTCAGAGAAACCTGACAATCCTTGCATCTAGGGTCACTCAATCATTCAGACAGTCCAAAGCATCTCGTTAGCGAAGTCCCTCGATGCATGGAATAATGCAAAGAGATGAATAATCAAATTCACACCAAACTTGCTCTAGTGGGAAACCCATGAACTGTAGAGGTTAAAAGCATGGGCTTTGAATCAGTTTATATAGGTTCAAATCACAGTCTACTGATTGCCAGCTGTGTGCTAGGAGACAGTTTCTGAATGAATCCATTTCTTTATATTGAAAAAAGAAGCAGGACTGCTTACAGAGGACTTCTGGTAAAAGCCCAACAGAATAATGAACCCATCATTGCAAAACCTAGTGATAGAATAGGGACATATTTCAGTTTAGGACCTGGGCTCAAGCCCCAGTACTTCATTAAAAAAATAAATAAATAAGTAAAATAAAAATAAACAAAACAACCAAAAAAACAAAACACACACACAAAATTCTGGGTATATGGAGCATGCACCTACAAGTGCAGCATTCTGTATGTGGAAAAGGGGGACAGGGTCAGAAATTATATCACCCTAAACTGCATAGTGAGCTCTAGAACATTCCAGGCTACTTGAAACCTTGTCACAAAACAAAACAAATAAAAAGCCAAACAGAGAAACCAATTTTCCAGATTGACAACTACATTTACTCTTAAATCCTGCAAAAACAGTCTCACTATAGAAAAATCTTGAATTACAGATACAGAGATACTGTTACTTAAATCACTGGTTCCGAAATCATCTCTTGTATCCAGAGAATGCATCCTTCCAGACCCCAGGATTCCTATGTCACCATATGTAGTTTCGTCACCACACTTTGAATTTCTCAAGATCAAAAAAAGATGTTTAGTCTGAATCATAGTTTATATGTTGCCTAGACCTTAAAACAAAGAAGCATTTGATTTTAGGTCAAACTTGATAATTTTAATTTATTTCTTAGTTCAGTGGTTTGGTAATATTAATTGCTATTGAGTAATTCCTGTGGTGGTTACACGACAGTCCCTGGCACAAATATCCCCTCATCAGAGGAGTGTGCATGGTAGTGTCTTTGGGACAGACTCCCTGGCTAGGCAGTATTATAATGCTTCCTTTTCCAAGGAGAGAGAATTCAAATGGAGTTCCCCTCTGGTTTGGCAAACATCTGGCAGCTCCTTTGACATCTCTGTCTCATCAGGCTACTGAGAACTCCCTGTTTTGCTCTTTGCTCTAAAGGCTGCATTTGGACCAGCTGTGCTATTATTGATGGTCCTTAGCACATGGCTAGGGCATTTCTTCACAGGCCAGTTTTAATCTTCGTGATGAGGAAACAGAGGAAATACTGAACAGTTCAAAATGTTAACACTGAATGATAGAGCCTACAAGATGATAAATACAGTATCTAATGGCCTGCACAAGGCTAAAAGCAGTTCTTCCATCATGACAGAATACCTGGAGATCTTAGTCAAATTCTAATGATGCCATAAATCTGGATGCCAGCATTTTAGAGTAATACCCAAACTGTCAGATATTAACTAGAAATCCCTGTCCTTGAGACAAATAGCAATATAACAAGGTAATGTCACTACCAAGAAGACCTTAAAAGCCAAAATTCAAGACAGAGAGGACACCAAATCTATCAGCTGGACTTTCCTTTCAATTAATTACAATTCACATTATAATTGGGTGACTTATGCTCTTCACAAGTCTCCCAAACTCAATATCCCTGGGAGATGCTATATATAGCCCTGCAACCTCCTTTACAACAAAGGCAATCTGCATGATAAAAAGGTGTCCAAATTATAATTGAAGCCCAGGTTATTCAAACTGTATTCAAATTGGAAACATTTTAAAGTTGCTCCAACGATGGAATTGGACCCTACTTTGCAATCAGTGTTAACAAAAATTATCTCTTGTTTACTAGTTTTCATGCAATAATTTTTCCTACCCAGTGAGTGTCCCAGATGGAAAAAGGATTTTCTCCTTCTCCATGCAGTCTTAAAAACCCTTCGAAATGAATGTTCCTCTTTTCTACTTTCTGTGCATCTCTCTGTCCATCCTCCAGACTTCCTCTTATTCTCTCTATTTTTTCCTATATTCACATCATGTCGACTGATTGGTTGCTCCACCTCTTCACCTATGATTAACTTTATTTAATCCTGTTTACAAAAAGCTCTTAGATTAAAGGTGCCTGCAAGGCTGAGCCACACCAAAACTAGAAATAGGTTTTTCCAGTACACAATCTTGGGGTTCACAGTGTGATCAAATGTCATGCAACAAAAAAAATCACTGATGGGAGTCATTAATAGTAGTAATGCTTTTTTTTTTAAATGGCTCAACCCCCAGCACTGCTGTATACATCTATACAAGCCACAGTTCAGACACAGCGTAGTGTCAGAAGGAATATTAGAATTGTGAAGTACACACCTTAAACCTCTATCTTATTACATTTGGGTTTCTTTTGGCTACTCATATCCCTCTCCATTAATTGTACAATTCTGAGAAGTGAGAGTAGGGGAGGCGATGCACTTTAGTTACCATGGGGCTGCCACACAGCTCTGTTAGCTCCCTTCACCTTCTTAAACCCTTATGCAGAACATTGTAACTTGTCCTTTTTCTATTGTTTATCTCTGTCTTTCACATACCAAGTAGAGCCTAAGTATGTTTTCACTGATACTTTGAGTTGTTTCCTTCCTCTGAAGCTACTTTGTTTTTTTGTTTTTTTTCATGTGGTCAATTGTGGTACCTCCATAAAGAACTCAATAAGGCATGGCTTTCTCTCTTCTGCTTTCCACTTCTCTCCTCTAGGCAGTAGTTGAGATTTACCATTTGCCTGCGTTGTCATTTTTTTTCCTTCCGATTCTAATAAAGCTATATTCAAGCTGGATCTGCCCAAAGATGCAAATATTACATAGTGTCATCTCCCCAATGAAGAGTTAATCCATGTGGGCCTGTCAGTTACTTAAAGAAGACACCACCTTTCAAAAAGAGAGGTGAGGAGAGGAGAGGGGTACTTTTCCCCTTTTAAAAGAATGTCCTGATACTACTTAGAAATCACTAATCTCATAAGGATGCTTATAGATTTTAACTGTTAACACCGCCCACCTGACTTTGAGTTCCAATTTAAAGAACATAACTTTTCCTTTCTCTTCTTTAATTTTATTATTACTTTTTAAAATCTGACCTTAATGTCTGTCTTAAAAGACATAACCCTTCTTTTCTTCATTCACCTCTCCACATCTTTTGAGATTTTTGGATTTAGCGCCAACCTTTATGCCTAACCTTGTTCCTCCTTTCACTCCCCGCTTCCTTTTCCAACAGCCTCCAGGATTTACAGCCTGTTTGCCTTGTGGGTTTCTTTGTTTGCTTCTAACTTGAAAAAAGCGAAACAAAACAAAACAAAGAGCAACAGTCCTTAATCTTATGAATCTTTTTAAGGGTTGTGTTTTGTTGTTGTTGTTGTTGTTGTTGTTGTTGTTGTTGTTGTTGTAATCCAAGTATCTAAGAACCTACAAAAGTGCACCCTGTTTTTCCCAGTAACTGTGATATGAACACCGACTAATGCCACTGGACAAAGTGGAGGAAAAAAAAGGGGGGCTATTTGAATTTCTAGCTAAACACTGTTGCTGTATCTGCCAGGTACTGTATCTGCCAAGAAACAGATCCTCATCTATCTCCCTTAGCTACAAGACTGGGATTACTAAAAGCTAAATTCCAAATCTCATCCTGTAACTTGCTGAATTACAAAGCAAACTGAAATCCTAGCCTGTCCCTTGAATCCCTAAGAGCTCTCTCTGTAAGGGCTGTTTTCTGTAGACCCTAAGTTACAGTGGAAAGTTAAACTTCAGAGCTGGAAAACCTAAGTGCAGTGGGAATCACTGGACCTTGGAATGGCAGGGTCAAGTGTCACCGCTCCATGCCAAAGGCAAGGTAGGCATGGTTACCATAATGGATAGAAGAGTCAAAGGGGTGACCAGAAGACTGTGACTTGCACAGAATTTAAGTGCTGGCTGGTTGGCCACGCGGCTCCTAAAAGCGAAATAGAAAACCTACCAAGTTGTTATTTGATCTGTATAAGCAGAAAAGTGGTTGGTGAAGTGAAAAAGTCTAATGTGAATTATACAGAAAGTCGGGACCCCTCAATCCATTCTCAGTTTTGAGTCCATTTATGGAACCCAGATCTCATCAGAAGACAGAGGAGGCTGAGTCTCCTTGAGGAAGGACTCTGACGCACTGCCAACATTTTATACTATTAATCTACCTCTCAGCCTTCCCCAAAGTGACTTAAAGCCTTTTCCTGGGGAGAGTGTGCATTAGGGGAATGGAAAGCAACTTTCAGAGATTACTGTACTTTGGCTATAGCCCAGTCTGTTTCACAATAAACTGGAGAAAGAGCTGGAGTAGAAAAGATAGCCATGCCCACGCATGTTGAGTCCTGATGTTCAGAACAATGGTTGTGGTTCTTTGTAGCTTCTAACTAAGAATCTGCACATTATCACTACAGAAGTGATGTCTTGAGTTGCATCCCATTTTGGCAATCTGGGATATTGCTAATAAAGTGTCAGGCATGGTATTTTATCCAAGCAGAAGAATAAGTGAATGAATCAAAGAAATCATGAGCATCTAATGAGAAAAGGCTGAAGCTAGGATGAAACTGCATCATTAACCAATTTTTGATGTATGGCATTAAAGGTAGATCTCATAGAGAAGAAGGATGCAGTATTGCCCTGGCAGCTGTGCATTGGTAAGTGTCTACAGACCACATCAGCATTAACTAGCTGAGATCCAATAAGTTAATAGCAGCCTTTCAGCAGCTGCCTAAACTGCAACTACCAGTGATTTTACATTTGTAGGCTGACTTAGAGTTCAGATCTCACTCAACACATATGGACCACTTCCATCCTCCTAATCATCTGGAAAGCTTATGATTTGACACATTAGGAAACAGCCCAAGAAAACATGAATTGACTTACTAAAGTCACCACACCTTGAAGAAAAAGAAGAAAAAGAAGAAGAAGAAGAAGAAGAAGAAGAAGAAGAAGAAGAAGAAGAA
>OU015742.1:182355756-182378646 GCA_907169655.1 Acomys percivali
TCTCTCTCTCTCTCTCTCTCTCTCTCTCTCTCTCTCTCTCTCTCAGGGATCATATGAATAAATCAATATTATTGTCCCAAGACTGTTGGCCATCAAAGAGGACAAAGGTTTCTTGTTTGCTATTTCACTAGAGAGCTCTCCTGATCCAGCTAAATGCACAAGAAGGATGGCAAGCATCCCGCACCCTCACTCCCAACAGGGAGCTCATAAAAAGCTCACATTCTGGTGCTACTTTAGAGAGGGTTGATGAAGCAGCTGTTGAACAGCCACAGACGGCAACTCTACAAAGGACTGGAAAACAAATTCCAGATCCGATGGAATCTTTGGGGAGAAAGTTCAGGTGGCAGAACGTCAGCCCCTAAGTCAGGGCGCCAAGGTTATGTAACACCTAGATTCTCTTACCTAAACGGAATCTGGGATCTTTTCCAGCAGTAATCCAGTAGGAAGCGAGTTTTATAACATGGTGGTGGCAACAGAGTCAAATCTCTGGCCAGCAGCCCTCTCGTTGGAAGCCTGGCTTCGAATCCGGTGCCTCCTGCTTGTGCCCTTGGCAAGGCCCCAAGAGAGGCAAGGATGCCATTAAACTCTGCCAACCTGCAGAGCAGCCAGGAGCTCAGCAGAAGGTGCAAGCTTCCTGGCTCCTCACCGAGTCCATCTGGATGCCCCCCACACACCTGTTTAGGAGGATTCGGATGCCTAGTTTACAAATGTAAACAGTGGCTCAAATATTCTGGTCCACTACTGATTGCTGACTGCTAACCAGTACTTTTGAGAGACTTGATGCAAAGAAATCTTTTCTGGGTCCTTTCTCCTCTTCATTTACCAATTTTTTCAAATGTGCCACTCAGTATTATTTTTTAAGCTGGGATGAACAGATGTAAAGGTGATTTCAGTTCCTCAGTAAAGGTGACACAAGGCCAGATTTGGTACTACACTAAGCCCCACATAACATTTAAACATGACTTTTTTCAGTCATAAATTACTAATTGATCTGTCTTGTAAAAAGATAAAGGAAATGAATGGCTATTTGAGTTTCATTTCTGTCAGCCTCCCAACTCCTTATTTTATGTAGTGCAAAATGAATTTTAATGAAGCAGGTTCCAAATTTCAAAATATGTCATTACCCTCGGAAGTAATTGCCACATCCGACCGACTGCCTTTTCCTATCTTAGAGTCTGCCTTTCCAGTATGGAAGTCAATGTTCCATGCCATACGCTCTTTCACATGCCATTTGAGAAAAACAAATTAGAAAAAGAGTGTGCTTGGAAGAAGTCATCCCTCTAGTCATTCAAGAAATATGTAGAGAAAGTCTATTGTATGGGAGATGCTGGGGTGGGGTTGGGTGGGGCAGCAAGCTTATACTGCTAAGTGGGTATGTGTGCAATGGTGCAGATGTAGGCATGTGTGCAATTGGATGCTTGTGTACAGAGCTCAGATTGATGATGCTATTTTTCTCTATCACACTCTAACTCAGTTTTTGAGACAGGGTCTCTGAGTGATCCTGAAGCTCACTGATTCAGCTAGCGAGGCATTCCAGTGGACCCCAGGGAATGACCTGTCTCGTCTTGCCTAGCATTGGCATTGCAGACGCTTGTCATTGGACTGGAATTTTTATGAAGGCCAAGGATCAAATTCAGGTCATCATGCTTCCATAGCAAGCCTTTTACTCACTGAGCTCCATCTCCAGGTGTTGTTTTGGGGTGCTTCTAAAGAGACTGGAGTGTAAAACATGGAAGATTCCCTTATGCTATGGAGTTTGCATTTTAACGCTGCACAGCAGTAAAATGAATGTGCAGTTAAATAACAGTCAAGTGATGATTAATGCTATGAATAAAAAGAAACGATGTTGTTGGACAGGGAGAGACAGAAAATAGGAACATCCATATCTCCAGCAGCGCACGCGCACACACACACACACAGACACACACAATCACACACAGATCCAGACACACACACAGACACCCACACTAACTCATTCATGGAACTACTTGTTCCAATATGAAATGAAAGATAATTTTATGATAACACCAATGCTGGAATATGACTTGAAAACACATATTATGGGCTAGCAAAGTTGATAAACAGAAATACCTGTCCTAAAATCCAGGAATTACCTTTGGTGTTTTCTTATCACCTCACATTATTAGTCACTTAGTACGGCGATGGACAAAATGCATTCCAAGATGCACTTTGACTCTGATCACTTGTGACATTTTGATCATCTGAACTCTTGTGTAAGACAACACTACCCGTTATACCTTATGATTTAAAATAGCCTCTTCCTACACTACCTTGTCTTCCATCCTGCTGCCCTCCTGTTTCCCAAGTCTATTCCTCATGCAACAAATAAAAATAATGAAATTGAAGCCTAAATCTAGTAAGTCCAGGCACTAAGTCAAAACACACTGGTGGTCCCTGTAAAGCCTAACCTGAGTACCAGTGTTTGGTTCTTTACTCAATTTCTTTCTCCCTCTTTCTAAGACTTATTTAACATTCACCAGCATTTTTATATTTTTAAAAAATATTTATTTGTTTTATCCAATGTGTGTTCCTGCTAGACTTTGTGTGCAACATGTGCATGCAAGTACTTGAAGAGGAGGCCAGAAGAATGAGATTTATCAGTGTATGTGAACTTTGAGATGTAGGTGCAAGGAACTGAACTCTGGTCTTCTAAAAGAATAATATAGGATTATGTGATCTCAACTGCTAAGCCATCTCTTGAGCCACTACACACACACATACACACACGCTCTGTCTCTGTCTCTGTCTCTCTTTCTCTCTCTCTCTCTCTCTCTCTCTCTCTCTCTCTCTCTCTCTCTCTCTCTCACACACACACACACACTCACACACAAACACACACCCTTGCATCATCACAGGATGCATTTGTTCCTCTTATCTAGACTCCTCCTTTTCTAGATGTTCTTTTAGCTCCAACCAGATTATTACTATTAAAATAGCTCTTCAAAAGTCTCTCAGAGTCACTCTGCTGAAATGAGCACTTTGCCTCAATCCATCATCCTAGTGACTTCATAGGATTTACCACTGTCTTGTTTCATATTAAATATGTGTTTGTTCCAAGCCTCCCTTCTAAGCAGAGTAAAGCTCCAAGAAGTACAGTCAATGGACCTTGTTGCTTACAAAGCTACAAAGTCCAAGGACCAGACCTAATACACAATCACACATACCACATCTGTCAAGTGAATTAATGACAACAATAATAATAGCATTTTAGAGTAAATCCATATGAGGCTGATAGGTAGATTATGTATTGCAACCTATGAATACCAGAGACTTCTAATTATCTTCAAATATTTATCCTCACTTTCTTCGCGGTAATGTAATTTTTTTTTTAACAAATGGCATCCCAGAACAAAGGATCTATTTCCAGAACCCAATTTTCAGTTACAAATGTTCATGTGACTAGATTTCAGCAGAGTGCTCAGGTCACATACAATTCTGGGTGGAAATTTTCCAAAATATACAAACGGTAGGAACCCCCTCTACCTGTGTGTTTCTAGTGACTACAGCCTGGGCATGACGGCTGGAACTCCAGACCTCAATCATTTTTTTCTGAAACTTGAGATGACTTTAAGAGTTCAAAACAACACTGAGAATAACAAGGTAAAATGATATTGGGTCCTTGATGTGACACACTGTTATATCATGACAATCTATGACCACCTTACTACTTGAATTCAAGATAAAGCACACTTCTTTGTTCTCTGTTATTTCATTTCCTCAGATGATTAGAACACATTCAAGTAAGATAGATATATAAAGAAAGAAAACAAGTTTTTTTTTTTTTTTTTTTTACTTACTGCACAGTTCTGGGGCCTTATGGGTACTGTACATAGATCAGCTTAACTCTGATTAAGTCCCGCAGTGGATGGTTCCTCAATGCTACAGCAAATATAATGCACATCAGATGCTGGAGCAGGTAGGGAGTGGACGGACTTGTTCTTTGCTCACAGTCCTCTCCTGAGAACTGACTGGTATTCTGTTAGAAGCACCAGTGTTCCTTGGAAGGGTAGCGCCTTGAATACATACCACAGGACTCTGTCTTTTAAAGTTCCCATTTTAAACTCAGTACCACCATACTCAGAGTCATGTATCTAACACATGAGCCTTTGGAATGACAAACCACATCCAAATATTACCATTCCACTCAATGCCCCTCAAGGTACAAGGCTTTTCACAATACAAAATACATGCATCCACACCTGGTAGTTCAAATTGTCTAACCTATTGCTAAGTACTTTAGATGTCCTAGGACAGAGATAGCAATGACTAACTCATGCCTGTAATCCTTGTACAGGTAGAGACAGGAAGATGATGAATGCAGGGTCATCTTCAGCTACATACTGAGTTCATTTTGAGAATTTGTAGATGAATAATCAAAAATTTAAAAAAAGAAAGAAAGAAAATAAAAAAACAACAATAACCAAACCAAAGCCCAAGTCAAATGTCTCTAAATGTTCAAGGCAAACTTCGAGCTGAAGGCTTTGTAAATATAAAAAATGAGTTACATACTTTTAAAATACATTTGTAAGACAGGTATAGGGTAAACATTTGGGTTTCAAAAGGAAGAAATTGTGAAGTAGAAAGGAGAAAATTGGCCTAAAAGAAACCAACCTTTTTAAAACACAAGACAGAGTGGGGACTGACTCTGACATGGACTCCGGTGCCCCATATTTGACCACTTCCTCATGGTAGAGAGACCTGGTGGCACTCAGAGAAAGGATAAGCAGGCTACTAAAATGAGACTTGATAGATAGCCTATGTCCATATAGTGGGGGAGGAGGTCCCCCTCAATCATACACTTAGGGGAGAGGAATAGGGTGAAAGCAGGAGAGAGGGAAGAATGGGTGGATACAAGTGAGGGGAAAACAATTGAGATGTAATCTGAATAAATTAATTAAAAAAACAAAAACAAAACAAAACAACAACAAAAACCACAGGAGGGTAGGTACTGAATTCTGAAGTATCAAACCCAGTATTCTGAGCATACCATGGCAGAAGTATGTACCTCTATGATGTGAAAAGGTCCTGCTCCTATGGTTTTCATGACCTATACCATCCCCTAGCTCTCTCATGCTGTGAACTACTATTGTTGGCTTTCTTTTTTATATATATGCTGTTAGCTGCTTTATCTTTCTTGGATTTCACATGAAGCTGCAGCTTCTTTATTATGGCTTCACTAGACATGATGGCACTTGAGGCTCTCACAGAGACTGAGACATGGCAAGCTTCTATCTGGTCTCCAAGATCTTTGAAAATTCAAGGGAAGTTGCCTTGAGCACCATGGAGTTCTGTAGGCTTGAATGTAGCTGTAGCTATAGAGCACATATCGAAAATTAGGCACGGACTCTATATACAGTCCTTCCTGGACTAGCGTATGGATGTGACCCTGAGTGTCTTCCTTGAAACAACTCTCTCCTAGAAGGCCTCTGAGCCTTTGCTAAGAGGGTAGATTCAAGGCCTGTTACCAACTGTCTAAATGTACATCATTGGCTCCCATTTACCAGTACAAATCCCTTTGGTAAGCAGAAGCCCAGGCATTTGTTTGGATTCCTTTCTTCCACAGAGAGGCTGTAAAATTACCAAACCATTTCATTCTATTTCCTTTGGTTCTAAAGTCTCACTGTAAATTTGACTAAAAGCTACAAATAATGCCCACAACACAGCTTGAATGTTTTGATTATTTGAGATATCATTCACCAAATGAACTATCCCATCATTTTTAATGACAGTCTCTTACAAAGTTTTAGGGCATAAAGACAATGTGGTAAAGTTATTTATTATCGTATAACAAAATGGCCTGTAATCTAGTTTTCAATCAAATTTTTATTTCTGGCTGAAACTAGTTCTGTAGTTTCACCTTCTAAGATATTAGAAGAATTGTTAATAATGATCTAATAATGATCTCTTCACAGAATTCTGTGCTTTATCAAACCCAAACTCTTCAAGGTATTTCAAGATTTACATATAACTGTGTTCCAAGCTGCTTCTTTATTTCCAGGTAAAATCATAATTATAATACAATTCCTTAGTACTAACTGTCCATATTAGTCGTTTTCTATTACTGTAACAGAAAATCTTAAGTTATATGTTCATTTTAAGAGAAGTTTCTTTAGCTCATGCATGTACACGTTTAAAGCTCAAGTAAAAACAAAGTGCTGCTTCTGGCAGTTTGCTCTGGCCAGGGTTCCTCTGATGACATCCCCTCATAGAAAATGGTATCGCAATGGAAGGAGGTCATGAAGGAAGAAAAGACACCATCATAAGACAAGAAGTCACAAATAGGCATAGCCTTTTATAACAATTGCTTTATGAGCACTAACTGAGGGTCCTTCTAATATATTAAAGATTAATACTTGAATATCCTGAAACCTTTCCTTTGTACTTCATTTCTTGACATGGATAGAATCATGAGGCACCATGGCAAGTGAAATAAGCCAGGAACAGAAAAATGAATTCTGTATGTGTTTTTTCTTATTTGGAAGCTGAAAAGTTGATTTTACTGAAGAAGAAAGTCAAACACTGGTCACTAAATATTGGGAGATATAAAGGACATTAAATAACAGTCACAAAACCAAATGTACACAGAGGGAATACACTTTAAAAGTTATGACAAAATGTGGGGACAATGGTCCACTAATATTTAGGTTTTATACAAACCTAGAAGATAGGATTTTCAGGGTAATCACCCTCAGAAAGCATACCAAGTTTATAAGGAGATAGAAAAGAGAAGTGCCTGGTATGGTCAGTACACATGGCATGAGGGCACAGACACATCGCTCTTGACCTCACAAATACTTTTCATTATTAGAAGGGTTTGCTCACACTTTAATTTGAATTCTCAGAACACTTTACCACTATCCATTTAACATCATGCAGTAAACTGATTTTAAATTTTTTTCCAAGCGTATCTTTTGTCTCTTATACAGATTCAGCACTTTTTCATAGCTTCTTTACACTAACTCTTAGTTTTATTTTGATATTATTTCACAAAAGTAGTTATTTTAAACAAAGTTTTTTAACACATCAGAAACAAGCTCATCTCAATCACAGACAAGCATACTTCTAAAAATAGAAGGGAGATCTAATTCAAAACACTTGACTCCAGATATTGACTCACAAATTTTAAATTCCAAGGAAGACTATTTAATGAAAAATAAAACAAATGGTTAGAATTAACTACAACCAAAAATAAGTCTATAGTTATTGATGGCCAGGACTGAAAAGAAATAACAAAGCAACACTGCTTAAATATGAATTTGTTAATATATAAATATCTGTTTTGTCAGCTTCTCTTCAACAAATTCAAAACAAGCAGCCTTTCTTGTTGACTGCATCATTCAAATCTTTCTTCAGAGAGAGCTGCAATTGTTGGTAATCGCATGCAGTCTGAAGCATCTCATTTATGCCCCCCAAATGTGTGTTTACTTTGTATGATAAATATGGCTGTGAAACGGAGTATTTCCGACATTCACAGATCAAATGCAACTGGGGAGGAATAAGTCAGATGCATCCTGATGGTTTATATCTCCACACACTAATATTTGCTTCATACCATATGTCTCAGCAGCACAAGGATGTGATGATGGGGAACAGCCCAGTGGTTCTCTCCTCTCACATCTGGTCTTCTGTGGCACTCTAGTGCTTTAGAGATTTACGTTTAAACCCCAAGGTAGGTGGTACAATCAAATGTCTCTATGTGGGGAAGTAAAGGACTACTGAAAGGCCTTTTAAAAAAATTATTATCATCTAATTGGAATCAATGAATGGTATAAGGCTTCACTGGACCTTCTGCTGGACTATCCTTAAAAAGTCATGCATGATGCTCATGCACAGAACAGTAAAGAGAACCAGATGTCAGCTGGCCTTTGAAATGATGGACACCCTTTAGTTCTGCTGAGTCCTAAAGAAGAAGAGATCATCTGCCTCCAAGCTATCTCGGATGCTGTCTTAGTTCAGGTTACTATTGCTGTGTTGAAACACCATGATGGAAACAAGCTGAGGAGGAAATGTTTTTTTATTGGCTTATATTTCCATATCACTGTTTATCATCAAAGGAAGTGAGGACAGGAACTCAAACAGGACAGGAACCTGGAGGCAGGAGGTGAAGCAAAACCCATGGAAGGATCCTGCTGATTGGCTTTCTCCTCACAGCTTGCCTATCCTACCTTCTTATAGAACTCAGGACCATCAACCCAGGGATGGCCCCACCACAATGGGCTGAATCCTTCAAACCAATCACTAAGAAAGGGCTCTGCAGACCTGCTTACAGCCCAGTCTTAGAGAGGCAATTTCTTTTCTTTTTTTTTTAAATTAATTTATTTATTAATTTATTCATATTACATCTCAATTGTTAGCCCATCCCTTGTATCCTCCCTTTCTTTCCTCCCTCCTGTTTCCCCCTCTAGTCCCTTCCCCTATGTCTGTGACTGAGGGGGACCTCCTCCCCCTGTATATGCTCCTAGGGTATCAAGTCTCTTCTTGGTGACTTATTATCTTTCCTCTGAGTGCCACCAGGCCTTCCCATCCAAGGGACATGGTCCGATATGGGGCACCAGAGTTTGTGAGAGGCAATTTCTGAACTGGGATTCCCCTTTCTTCTCAGATGACTCTAGCCTGTGTCAGGTTGACATAAAGTTTGCCAGCACAGTTTTCCTCTTGGGAAACAGAACAAGAAAATGTTTGCTGTTGGTGGGATTTACAATATGTGCCCATTTCTCAGAAAAAAAAAATCCTCTTTTCCATCTTCCCAGCATTTCAAAGCAGCTACCTATGGAGTTTCCCAGTGGTCATCCTGGAGGATAGACTTTTCTAACGTTATTTATCTGTTTCACAGAATTTGGTGTGGCTCAATGCTCTCTCCTTCTTGCTACACTTTTCCCCCTGCTGAGTGATACACTTCTCTGAATTTCTAACTTTTCTAAAAATTCTCTGTCTCTAGGATTTCTTTACTATTTAGGCCTTCCAAATTGAGTGTTTAACAAAACTATGGGCATATTTCTTCTTTTTCTCCCCCAATAACATGCATACCTGAATAGACCTATTTTAAAGTTCCAGTTGCTAACCACCTGTTACTTCTGTTTGACCCTGTTTCCCACTGTGTTCCCAGCGGACAGTCATCTCTATGGGCTCTGGCACCAAGAACCTTAGACTGTGGATAGTGGTTTTGTTTTATTTACTGGAAAATACTAGCAGTAAATTCAATGTGTAGACTGATTCCATCTGCCCATTCCTCAATGCATGGCTTGTTAGCAACTCCCCCCAGAGTGGTGAAATTGCTAGTTTAAATAGACTGTACCTATATACCATTGTTATCCATAGCCCAGAATTCAAATTAGGATTTACTATCAGTGAATTCCATGGGCTTCGTAAAATTTATGATGGCATATACCCACCATTATATTGTCAACCAGAGTAATTTCAGAACCTAAAAATCTCATAATGATTCTGCCTATTTATTTAATCTCTCACCAAACACTCAAACATTAAAAACCAATATATTTTCCTTGTTTTCTACTGTTTTATGTAACATCTTTTTCATGCAGGGATATGCATTTAAGTTTCAACCATGTTTTTCCATGGCTTCATAGGCTCCTTTCTTTTCACCATTGAATAATAACTATTGTTGTCTACCGTATAACTGTACCACAGTTTAATTTCCCACTCATGCATCAAAGGCCATTAAGGCTACTTCTACCAGTGAAAAGCATCTATGAGGGCTTTTGTGTAACCCTGATATTGCAGCTCCATAGGTTGGTGCAAAAGACTACACTTGCCAGATCACCTGGTTCAAGGCTGTTCAGTTTTTCTACAAACTGCCAAACTGTCTTTCAAAGTGACTGCACCATTTTTCATTCCCAGACACAATTAACGATATGTGACAGTTTTGGTATTACATATGGCCTATAGCATTTTAGTGTTCTGGGTCTTAGCTACATTAATAGGTATGCAGTGGTCTAGCACTCCTGTTTTAATCTTCATTTCATTGATAGAGTATGCTATGAACCACCCTGGATATCTTCTTTGATAAGGTGTCTGGTAAGGTCATTGGGTCACTTTTTAATAAAGCTGTATGCTTTCTTATTGTTGCAAAGACTTTCATATATTTTAAATAATATATATTTTTGAAAAATATTTCTGTTTTCTCTGACCGTTATTCTCTTGATAGTGCTTATCATACAGCAGTTTAATTGATTTAATTAAACTCATTTAGTTGATTATTCATTTCACGTTTGTATGTCAGGCATAGGTTGTGTCAATGGGATGTGGTAGCGTTCTTAGTTTCTTTGTCAATAGACTCTACGAGAAGCACCTGAACTACAAAAGTTTATTTTGACTCACAGTTCCACGCTATAGTCTATTGTAGTGGGAAGTCACGTCACAAAAGCTTATGGTAGCTGTCAACATCACATCCATAGTCAGAAGCAGAGAACAAAGATGAGTATATGTTTCTCTGTTCATTTTCTCCTTTTTATATAATTCAGGATTTCCTACCTGGGAAAGGTGCCACTCCCAGCAGGCAACCATTTCTCTTTCATTAAAGCAAACAGCTAAATCCCTTTCATAGGAGTGCCCAGAGATCCTTGTCTTGGTTATTACATATACTGTCAAAAAGACAATTAATGGTACAATGACAGTGACATATGTGCCTATAATCCCAACACTCTAGAGGTTGAAGCAAGAAGTGGGTAAATACAAAGCCAGCTTTGGGATACATAGCAAGACGTTGTCAAAAACAAACAAAACAAGATTATCTAACTATACTCTTTCTTAATTATTAACATATTCTAAGAACTTCTTTTTTATTTATCCACTGTGCCTAAAGGTCTGCACTTCATGTTCAGTTCATTTCTATGAATGTTGTGAGGTCTTTGTCTAGATTAATTTCATTTGTTCACTTGTTGGTTTTCTCATGTGTCCAGATATTCTAAGACCATTTTTACGAACTGCTTTTTTCTCCATTGTTTTGTGTTTCTGCCTTTGCCAACGACCAGTTTAATGCACTTTTTGTTTGATCAGAGTATTATATAAACTATCTTGGTCTTGTACTTTCACCTCAGCCATAGGGGACTATGAACTTCTGATATTCTTGCCTCTACGCATCAAGCACTGGAATTACAGGCATGAAAAAAATTACAGGCATGATCAAATGCAGGGTCTCCTGCATACTATGAAGAAAGCATTCTACAAGCTGAGATATATTCCTGGCTCAACTATGTATGCATTTATACATGTGTAGTTCCAGGCTATTTTGTTTCATTGACCTGTTCATCTTTTCTGCCACCAACAGCAAACTTTGACTACTGTAGGGTACGGTGAGGCTTGAAGCCACGCAACACTCTACTTCTTTGGTATTGTGTTCACTGTTGTGGTTATTTTACCTCCTCATATAAACTGTACAGTTAGTTGATATTTAGAAAATAACTTGATAGAATATTGATTGGGCTTAAGGTGAATTCATAAACTGAATTGAGAACATTTTCTAGATAGGCAATACTGAATCTTCATATCTCAAAATATAAATATTTACTTATTTTCCCTTTATTATTTTACCAAAGTTTTATGGCCATTTTCATTTTACTTTATTCATATTTTTGTTAAACTAATATCTAATTATTTTACCTTTAGCACATTAATTAAATAATATTATGATTTTCATTTTAAATCATTCTTGCTTATTGCCATTATGTTGGAAAGTGATTAATTTTCCTATATTAACTTTGCATATTGCAATCTTGCTATATTCACTTATTAGTCATAGAAGGTTTTTAATTTTATTTTATTGTTTTGATTTTCTATAAGTAAGCATTTGTGTCACCAGAAAACAAAGGCTGCTGCATTTCTTCCATAAATTTTATGGGATATACATGTGTTTATGTTTGCATAAATCTGTTCTTTTTGTTTCTAGTTTGCCTTACTGAATTTTGAAATGCAGTATGGTTTTGAAAAGTAGTGATGAAAAAGGGAGACCTTGCCTGGTTCTGATTTCAGCTGGTAAGCTTCAAGTGCCTCACCACTAAAGACAGATGTTGGAATTTTGTAGCTGTGCTTTAACAAGATGAGAACATTCCTCTATAATTTGTTTTTTGATAAATCTATTTTTTTTCATTTATTCTTTGACAGGCTCATACATGTAGTGAATTTTAGTCATTTTCACATCTCACATACCCTCTCACATTTCTGCTAAATCCATCTGCTTCTCAACGGATTTCTTCTCCTCCTTCCATGCCATTTTGATGCATGACCCACTGAGTTTAATCAGGGTGGCTTGCATGAACATGAGTGGGAGGTCATTTACCGGAGCACAGATAATTTTCAGTGGCTATACCACTGAGTAACATGGCACTCCCTTCCCCAGCACTGTTACTTGCTAGTCATCCCTCCTTCATAGGGCTGTTGGCTTCTTGAGCCCTCTCCACTTTCCTGATAAAATGCTGCCAGGCTCAGTATTGTTCAGGTCTCGTTCAGGGAACCATTTTGCTGTGAGGTCATGAGCACTTAGCCTGTTATTCCTAGACTTAAAATTTTTCATACCAGATGCTGAATTAGACTTGTATACATAAGATTAATTCCATTTGGTCACTTTTAACATAATTATATTTCATTCACTAATCTGGGATTCAGATTTGTGCATTGGTAACTATGGTAAATAGATGTTTGCAATTTTCTTTTCAAATATCTTCATCTAGTCTTGGTTTTATAGAGTAATGTTGGCCTCATAGAATGAGGTAGAAAGTACTTACTCAGCTTCTAAAGTTTGGAAAGGATTCAAATGTTTCTGGGATTATTAACTGGCTTAGAATTACTGAGTGATCCACATGGTCCTGCTTTGGAAGGTTATTCTTTATTGACTGATCTTCTCTGATAGACATAGGTTTATTCAAGTGTGTATTTCTTCTTGTAGGAGTTATTTTTCCTATATGAGGACTTCAATATTTATTTTTCATATTTTTTATATTTTTAATTTGTTCACGTTACATCCCAATTGTGTCCCCTCCCTCATTTACTCTTGGTATCACCCTCCTTCTATCATACATCCTCCCTTTCTTGCCTAGTCTTCAGAAAGGGGGAGCCCTCCTCCCCTAACATCTAACCTCAGCCTATCAATTCTCAACTGGAATGCCTGCATCCCTTTCCTCTGTGGCCTGGCATGGCTGCCCTGCAGCGGGAAGTTCTCAATCTATGTCCATGTCAGAAGGAGTCCTTACTCCCCCATATTATGGGACCTTTAAGGGGACTGTGCTGCCTATCTACTGCAACTGAGCAGAGGGACCAAGTCCTTGGTTGGTGCATCTCCTGACCCCTACAGGTCCTTCCTTCTATTTCCCAACTCTTCCATAAGACTCCCTGTGCTCCACCCTGTAGCTCAGCTGTGATCCCCAGTGGCTGTGTGGGTTCCCTGCTGTGGAGTTTTTCAGAAGACCTCTATGGTAGGCTCCTATCCTGTTCCTTCTCCTCAGCTGTTTCTATTTTCTATTCTATTTGCCCTTCTGAAAGAGAAGTAAGCATTCTCCCTAGGGTCCTCCTTGTTATTTAGTTTCTTTCGATTTTTGTATTGTAGTGTGATTATCCTGTATTATGTGGCTATTTTCTGCTTATAAGTTAGTATATACCATGCCTGTCTTTCTAGGTCTGGGTTACCTCACTTAGGATGATCTTTTCTAATTCCACCCATTTGCCTGAAAATTTCAAGATTTCCTTGTTTTTAATGGCTAAGTGGTATTCCATTGTGTAAATATACCACAGTTTCTCTATCCATTCTTTAGTGGAGGAACATCTAGCATGTTTCCAGATTCTGGCTATTTACTAATTAACTTTCTATGAACATAGTTGAGCAAATGTCCTTGTTGTATGGTGGAGCATTATTGGGTTTATGCCTAGGAGTGGTATAGCTCAGTTGTGAGGTAGAGCTATTCCCAGTTTTCTGAGAAAATGCAGGATTGTTTTCCAAACTGGCTGTGCAGGTTTGCACTCCCACCAGTGGAGGAATGTTCACCTTTCTTTATGTCCTCATCAGCATACGCTGTCACTTGAGTTTTTGATCTTAGCCATTCTGATAGATATAAGGTAGAATCTCAGAGCCATTTTGATTTGCATTTCCCTGATGACTAGGTATGTTGAACATTTCTTTAAGTGTTTCTTGGTCATTCGATATTTCTCTGTTGAGAATTCTCTGTTCTGTACCCCAAGTTTTTACTGAATTATTTTTGGGAGTGTTTAATTTCTTGAATTCATTATATATTTTGGATATTAGCCTTCAGTCAGATGTAGAGTTGGTGAAGATCTTTTCCCAGTTTTTAGGACCTTGTAGGAGTTTGGTTTTTTAAAATATCATTTCTGATTTTTGTTGAGAATTTTAAGTAATCTTATTGTTTTTCTCTTTAGTATATCCATTACACTTTCAAATAAATTTCCAATATGCAAGTACAAGATTTCCAATTCTGTTTTCAAACAGCACTCTATTGCACTATAGATAGTTGTGTCTGATACTTTTTCATAACAGGATAAAACAAGTCTAATTCTTTTCTTCATTGTAATTATCATTGCTGCCATGTATTAGAAAATTACATGAGCATTTCACAACTATACATATAATTTCACAGTGTGAAAAAGTCATATCCCACGCTCCACTCAAGTGTGGAGAGTGTTCTGACCATTGGCTAGATCTGGGTAGGGGTTTAAAGTTTACCACCTGTATTGTCCTTGGCTAGTGCCTTAGTTTGAGTGGGACCCCTTGGCTCAAATCTGCCTATCATAATGTTCTACTTGTAGGTTTCTAGGACCCACTGGATCCTTCTACTTTGCTATTCTCCCATGCTTCTCTCATCTAGAGTCCCAATAGGGTGTCCTCCCCTCTGTCCCAGTTTCCTGGAAAGTGAAGGCTTTTGTGGGACATGCCCCTTGGGCTAGTATGCAGATATAAGTGAGTATATACCATTTGAGTGGGATATGACTTTCTCAAGTACTCTGGTGCCTCATATTTGACCATTTCCCCTGGAGGGGGAGACCTGGTGGCACTTAGAGGAAGGACAGCAGGTCACTGAGAAGAGTCCCGATACCCTATGAGCATATACAGGGGGAGGTAATCCCTCTCAGGAACAGTCATAGGGGAGGGGAATAAGGGGAAACTGGGAGGGAGGGAAGAATGGGAGGATACAAGGGATGGGATAACCATTGAGATGTAACAAGAATAAATTAATTAAAGAAAAAAAGAAAAAGAAAAAATAATTTCACAATGTACTGTTATTAGTATTTTAAATTGTTGTGTTTAATTAAATGCTAATAAATAATAATTTTTATTTTACCTCGAGTCTTCAGTGATGATTTTTTTACTTCTTTTTGATTATTCAAATTTCTGACCTATTTTTCCCTAAATACCTTTTGTTTAAAAACTCCTGCAAACCAGGCTTATTGGCAGTACATCTCATGAATTATTTTACTGTATGTGAGCAAGTATTTCTCTTATCTTAAAGAGGTGATTTTCGCAGACTATCCAATTCTGAATGCCTTTTTCCCTTGCAGTACTTTAAATAACTGTTTTTCTCCACTTTTTTCTTATTTGGTTTTTCTTTTTTTAAAAAATTTTATTGATTTATTCATATTACATCTCAATGGCTATCCCATCCCTTGTATCCTCCCATTCCTCCCTCCCTCCCATTTTCCCCTTACTCCCCTCCCCTATGACTGTGATTGAGGGGGACTTCCTCCCCCTGTATATGCTCATAGGGTATCAAGTCTGTGTTAATAAAGCTAAAATGCATAGTATAATATAGAATAGCAAAAATGTTGTGAACAATTTATATAGAAGAGTAAGTTGTTTAAGTGTTAGGCCATTTCTTTTAGGAATCTAAAATGTTATAAGAGTTTTTAAACATTCAATATTTTTAATTATAAGAGACATTTGTTACTAGAGCTAATTATTTCAGATGTTCTAATTGGAATATTGATTTTCTTACCTCATATACCTCTAGAATCTTACATGGTTTTTCTTACATTGTCTAAGAAGCCACATAAAATCTTTGTTTTAACCTTTTGTTATCTTTTCATTGCTTCTGGTGTTACATTGCATAATAATAATTTATTTTAAGATATCATGTACTTTATATTCAACCACTCTTTTCTCTCCTTTTAGACATCCTTCCATCAAAAAACCTAAATAGTAAAATGAGCATCAATGAACGTATCAACTTTCCTTCTTATTTCTCTGTATCTGACTTCTCAGCTACTTGACAAACTCCGAGCCAGAAACCGGGATCTACCTTTAACCCAACTTTACCTTTATTTTCATCATGCAATTTAATCATGAGTTTAAGATTCAGCATCTCAGGGCAGAAGAGATGGCTCAGTGTTTAAGAGCATGTTCTAAAAATTACCATACTCCAAATTAGTTTCTCCTTGTATGTTGGTTCCCTTTCATTTTACTATAAGAAGTCCGTGGTGTTTATTAGCCTGTAAATTGTGACTCTATTTAGAAGTTTACTTGCAATTAAAGACAATTAAAGATCCATTTTTCCATTTCCTACTTTTCTACCTGACGTGTTCCCATTGTAGCTATCTATGATTTTCTCTTAATCAAGTTTGACACAATAAACATTTATCTGTTGCCTTCAAAAAAAAAAAGAAAGAAAGAAAGAAAGAAAGAAAGAAAAGAAAAAGAAAGAGCATGTTCTACTGTTGCAGAGAACCTTACTTTGTTCTCAACACCAAGCTCAGATAGCTCAGAACTGCCTGTAATTGAGTTTCCAGGAATCATACACCCTCTTCTGACTTCCTCAGGCACTGCACTAGCATTCTCATAACCCTTCCACAAACACATACACAAGTACATATAAAATACATCAAAAATAAATAAATTACTGGAAAAAAACAAAAATAAATCTTTAAAAATATTCAGCTTTCAGCATTCTTTTAAATTTATTCATACCCTCTTCCACTGTTATACTAGATCAGATATCTTTCCTTTTTGTGGGTTTGTTTGTTTGTTTGTTTGTTTGTTTTTGCAACAATCCACTTTCCATGAAAAAACTTTCTAAATACCAACTTCAGAAAGTCAATACTCCTATCTGTGTCTGGGTGTCCTCACTCAAGATGATCATTTTAGTTTCATCTATTTGCCTCCAAATTTCATGATTTCCTTGTTTTTAATAGCTGAGTAGTATTCCCTTGTGTAAATGTGCCAGTTTCTTTATCCACTCTTTGGTTGAGGGACAGCTAGGAATTTTTCAGATTCTGGCAATTACGATTAAAGCTTCTATGAACGTAGTTGAGCAAATGTCCTTATTGTATGGTAGAGCATCTTTTGGGTATATGCTCAGGAGTGATATAGCTGGGTTTTGAGATATCACTATTCTCAATTTTCTGAGAAAGTGCCAGACTGGATTCCGAACTGGCTGTACAAATATTTACTCCCACCAGCAAGAGTAGACTTATAATTGGATATTAGCCATATAATACATGATAACCTTGCTACAATCCACAGACTTAAAGAAGCTAAGTAACAAGGAGGACCCCAGGGAGGATGCTTAATTTCTTATTCAGAATGGCAAATAGAACAGACACGGGAAGTAGTCAAAGACAGGGAAGAAGACTGGAGCCTGTCATTGATGTCCCCTGAAAGACTCCACCCACCAGGGGATCAAAGCCAAACTTTGGCGCAGAGCAAAGGGAGTCTTAGGGGAGAGTTGGGGGATAGAAGGAACCAGAGGGGACAGGAGCTCCACAACAAGACAAACAGAGGCATCAAATCTTGGCCCAGGATGGGCTGCAGATGCTGATGCACTAACCAAGGACCATGCGTAGAAAGGACCTAAATTCCATGCTCAGATGTAGTCGATAAGAAGCACAGTTAACCTACAAGAAGAACTTTATGACAGGCAGAGCTGGGTCCTGGGGTCCTCCTCAAACTAAGGCACCAGCCAAGGAGAATATAGGCAGTAAACTTCCAACCCCTACCAAGACCTAGCTGACGAACAGGATATTCTCCACCGTTGAGTGGAGAGTGAGATCTGACTCTCACACGAACTCTGGTGCCCCTTTTCTGACCACGTCCCCTGGATGGGGAGGCCTGGTGGCACCCAGAGGAATGATAACAAGTTACCAAGAAGAGACTCAATATTCTAAGAGCATATATAGGGGGAGGAGGTCTCCCTCAATCACAGACATAGGGGAGGGGAGAAGGGGGGAAGTGGGAAGGAGGGAGGAATAGGAGGAAACAAGGGAAGGGCTAACAATCGAGATATAATATGAATAAATTAATAATAAAAAATAATAAAAAACGAAAAGAAGCACAGTCTCCATGTGAGTCCCATAGCATGGGGAACAGGGGCTGCCTCTGAGGTAGACTCTGTTGCCTACTTGTTGATCACTTCCCTTGTTGGGAAGGCCTTGCCAAGCCACAGAGGAAGAGGATGCAGGCGGTTCCAATGAGGTTTGATAGGCTGGGGTCAGATGGTAGGGGAGGAGGGCTTCCTTTTTCTGAGGACTAGGGGAGGTGGGGAAGAAGGAAGAGCGAGGGAGGGTGGGGCCAAAAGTAGCTGAGGGAGAGGTTACAGTTGGCATGTAAAGTTAATAAATTAAAGATAAATAGAAATTTTAAAGTTAAAAAAAGTCAATACTCCATTCAAAAGCTTTCAAAGAGGAGCCTATCTCCATGGAGACAACTCTATGGAAATAGGTTATTTGCTTCCAAGCCAGGCAATCTGAGTTCAATCCCTGAAATCACACATGGTAGAAGGAGAGAATCAACTCCCACACGTTGTCTTCTGACCTCCATGTGGGCACTGAATACACACATGCATGTACCCCCAATTCCACATACAACAAATAGACAATATTTTAAGTGAGTCAGTGTATTTATGTTGTCTTTCAATTAACTCTTCTCTCTTAGCACGGTCCTATTGTCCCCTACTATCTAACCCAAGCTTTAGCAGAATATTCACTATGCTTTAATTAAAAGAATATTAGCCCATTAAAGTTAAAATTCACAAGTCAGATGTGACAGGTTTAATGGGACCCTAATTGCTAGGTTCTTAGTATCTAACAGTTCAGAAATACATGCTGCAGACATGGGTCATTGTTTCTGCATTGATTATTATGGTATCCCATATTTTCAATACAGTTTCAAGCAGGTGTGGTAAATGTCCTATAAACATCTGCTGAATGATTGAATGAATTCTATAATTACCCTAAATTGAAAGGACACAATATGCAAGTAGGTTGGAACTATTCAGTGAGGTATAATTGGCAAAACATGAAGGCTATCTAAATGAAAGCTGGCCCCAGAAGCCAGGCATGGAAGATCAAACCTGCAATTCCAGCACTCAAGAGGGTGAAGCAGGAGAATTGTCATGAGGCTGCAGCCAGTCTGAGTGTCAGTTTTCCAGACCAGCCTGTGTTTTACAGACCTCATCTCAACAAAACAAAACCAAACAACAAAATGCAATAAAAATTAAAAGAAGCCCAACAACTGCAAATGGAAGGGCAAGGCTTTTATCACGTCCCATCACATTCAGTAAGAATTAACCAGTTAGCAAAATGGAGAAATGTTTTCATCTGGAATAAAAAGAAATATTGAGGATCATTTTTTGGAATAATAACTTATTTTGAAAATGCTCTAACAGCCTTATCTTTTTATTTGTGAGTCCTTCAAATTGTACTTATCTGCATAATAGCAAGCCCTTGTCAAAGGAGTCTTAAGCACAAGGAGTGGAGGATGCTTTGTTTTTCTTATGTGCATCAGAGGCGCCAGACAAAGGAGACCATTTGGGCTACCTTTTGAGTACACCTCTCCATGAATCACCGTGAGAGTTTCAACTCCCACTGTAGAGCACTTACATGATGAGTTGGGAAACCCCGTTCAAAGTTCATGAATCCAAATTAAATGTGTTGATCGGTTCATTCAACTTTTTCAATGAGAATCAGGTTGAGGTGGTTCAGCTAGCATATGGCATGCAGATTTCTTAAAGAAGAGTGAATTCTGTGTGTGTATAGTCTAAATAATCTTTTTCTTAACTCAGTTGCACATTAAAGTTAACCATCTCTCTCTCTCTCTCTCTCTCTCTCTCTCTCTCTCTCTCTCTCTGTGTGTGTGTGTGTGTGTGTGTATGTGTGTGTGTGTGTGTGTACATGAACACATGCCATCAAAGAATGGAGATTATTCAAGTGTAGCCACTTTAAAGGATTTTTTTTCAATAATTGCTATTCCCTACAGTCACAGCATGAATCAAGTTTTTAAATGCATTTGGTTTTCATCATATGTACTAATAGAAGCGTGTAATCTCAGAGAAATCCTCTTGAGTGAGAAGGTAAGTAGCACCTGATTTTCACACTTTCATCACATCTGCTGGGTCTTAGAGACATCTTCAAATGTTGGTCCTAATTCTTGTCCTAAGTCTTGAACTCTATGATGTGAATGAACTTGAATTCTCTTTATTGACGGTATTGTAATCATCATTGTTTTGGCACTCAACCCGTAGGTCTTTAGATCAACAATGTCTTTCTATGCCTGAGATATGAACCCACATATTATATTACCCTTCTGTTGGCCATGCAGAACAGACTCTTGCATTAAGTCATTCAGAAACTCCTACTTTACCATACAAAAAGTCAGTTTCTGCAGGATCCAGAATCAGCAAATTTTGAAAGAGTTTGAACACGGTTTCCTATGCTCCTTAATCCCTTAGCAAGCCAGTTTGCTAACTGTTGCTGCCACACTGGCTGGTTACTCCAGGCATGACCCTGTCCCAAGTCAGAGGTGTTACATTTTGCTAAAGCATATTGATGTCACAGGATGCTTCATCCATCACTGAACTATTTCACAAAGTGCCCATTGTTGCTCTTTCCCCATCAGCATAGCTAATAGAAAACTAATAAGTGCATGTGCTAGACAGAAAAATTAGATATTCATGGGAAATTCCTCAAATAATCTGATACAAGTAACAATATATAAAATATGTGTGTGTGCGTGCATGTGTGTATGTTATATGATTGTGTACATTTATGTAGGGGTATGTATAGAGGCTAGACATTGGCATCATGTGTACCCACTCCTTTATTTATCTTCACCTTAGCTTTTGATACAGTCTCTCACTGGGCCTGAGACTCACTAATTGGACTAGACTGCCTGGCCAGTGAGTTCCATGAATCCTCTATTCTCCACTTTCCTAGGCCTGAAAGTACAGCATGAGTTGCTGCATACAGCCTTTTGCATGACTTTTAGGGACTAAACACAGGGTGCTGTGCTTGTGTGGCTGGCACCTTGCTGATTGAGCTGTCTCACTAGCCCTTAAGAGGATTGTTAAAGATTCTTAAATGTTCTCAGTTCCTTGTGTTGGGAGTTTTAAAAATAGCTACAAAGAGGCTGGCAAGGTGACACAGTGGTTAAAAGCACTTGTTACTAATTCAAAGACCTGAGCTTAACCTCTGAACCCACACTGTAGAAAAAGTGAATCCACTCTCACTAATTGTCCTCTGACCTCTAAATGTATGCCATACACACCCATGCATGCCTCAAAATAAATAAATATATTTTAAAGCATAAGCCATACTTGAGTTTTACTATGAATGAGCACAAAGTAAACTACAAAAGGGAGACATTTTTAAGTAGAGCAAGATCGCAAACATAAAAATGAACTTTCCCTAGCAAAAACATGAATTCAGGCATGATGAGTAAGCAAATAGAAATCAATGTGTGTCCTTGAGGATTGAAGATGCTCACATAACACAACATGGCTGGTTTCCCCGTTAGAGGAAAGGTCATGCACCCATGTTTTTATTAGCTCAGCACTGGGATAATTGTATAATGCATGGGCCTTGCAATATGACTTGGTAGACTATCCAAGGCTAAAAGTTGGCCTGTGGTTTTGTTTGTCAATATTTTTGTCAATTTTAGGTGGGGTCTTGGAAGGCTAAAGCACAAAAAAACAAAAGCAATTTTCTGTCTTCAGTATTGACTTTCATAATAACATCTGCATGAGGCCTGCAGGAAAACTTGGGAATTGGAACCCTTTTTCAATTAGCAAAGGAAAACCAAAGATAATTTCCAGTAGTGACTTAATTAATCCAAGTACAGCAGGGAGCCCACCCTAATAGTGAGAGTAAGATATAGAGGGATGCCCAAAATACACTTCCTGCATTAGACCTTGAATGCCAAGGGTCATTCTGCTTGTTTGTCTGAACTTCAGTTTATATCCATCCTTAAAAATAGAGAGACTTAGTTCAGTTCAATACTAGGAGCAATAGTCACTGATGATTTCATTCTTAAAGCAGAAGAAGGGGCTGCAGAAAGAAAAGGCTAGTAATCGTGAGCTAGGTCCTGCCTTGAGTTTGTTCTTCTCATGGCTTCCTTGATGCCAAGGATATTTTCATATTTGTCTTCATTTTCAGATATTCGTGCTTTTCTGGCCAGAGAGATGTTGTATCAGCACTGCTGAAGCAGCATTGGTAGAATCTTCTATTTAACTCTCTCTCTCTCTCTCTCTCTCTCTCTCTCTCTCTCTCTCTCTCTCGTCCCTCACATCTTGTGAGATCACCTAGGTTGAGTCTACTATAGTCTCTAAGTAAGTGTCCTTGGGTCAGGTGAATACAATTTGGTTTCTGGATGAGTCTAATGAGCTATAATTGGTTTGAAATCTTCTTTAAAAATGTTCCAGGGTGACAAAACTCCTAATAACAACATGTTACCATTTTGTGAGATACAAAGGGGACACATTCACCTCTCATAGGGTACACTCAGCCCTGACAAAGTAGTGGGAAAACTCTTATCTGAGAGAAAAGACAAAATGCACAAACTCTATACTATATATATATGTGTGTGTGTGTGTGTGTGTATATATATATATATATATATATATATATATATATATATATATATAT
>OU015742.1:182378656-182411568 GCA_907169655.1 Acomys percivali
TATATATATATATATATATATATATATATATATATATATATATATATATATGATATATATATATATCAACCAAGCTCAGAGGAAGGCAATGATATTGGCTTCCTTGGACTTCCCTTGATTGGTTATTGGTGTGCTACCTTATATTTTTCCAATTAAAATACAGATTAAATATTCCAAAACATAAGAAGTTGGTATAAAATCCATTAGATAATATTAGTTTGGGTTTATTGTTTTGTTACAAAATGGATAATGTTTGGGTGGGAGAGATAGCTCAGTTAGTAAAGTGTTTGCCATGCAAGCATGGAGACATGAATTCAATCCCTAGTGCATACACACAAATCTGGGCATGGTAGTACAGGATTGCAAACATACCTCTGGGAAGGCAGGAGACAGATAGATGCCTGGGGCTTTCTGGCAACCAACCACGCCTAATTGGCGAGTTCTAGGCCAATAGGAGACCTTTTCTGAGAAGACAAGGTAGAAGGGCTCCTAGGGTCATAGGTTGACCTCTGGTCTTCACATGCACATGTATGTATGTATGTATGTATGTATGTATGTATGTATGTATGTACACCCAGACTACTACAAAGGGTTGTGGTCTGTTTTGACTTTTTGTGCATGCCTTTTTTGTCCATTTTCACAAAATCTAATTCATAAACAGAAAACTTCCTTAGGAAATTTGGTAATGTTCCAGAAAGGTTGAGTGTCTACTCAAGTACATCAGAATTTCCCTGCTACCCTGCTCTTCTTTTTAAATTTCTCACACCCCAGTGAAATGTTGGATTCATTTGCCTTCTTAGCATCCTGAAGGAAGAAATGATAGGATACAACCTTGGTTTAGCCAGGGTCTTCAAGCACAATGTTATCATAAGGTACACTAAGATTAAGGTTTTTTTTTCAATTCATGTCACTAGAACATAGCTATCCAGTAATAAATGACTTTATTACATAGTATAATTTGCATTTACATATTCTGTACAATTACTTCAGAACTTTCTACATGTATTTGTATACAGATAATGGATCGATTTAAACTCTTGCTTTCCCTAAGTTGACCTATGACACAGCCGTGCTTTCTTGTAGCCATAATTTGTTCACATGTGTCTTCTTTATTAGGCCACAGGCTATTTATAAAAGGAGATGGTGTTCAACTTCCTGTGCCTAGCAGACAGGAGAATAAATATTTTTGATGAAACAATATGAAAAGATGGCTGACGATGCCCAGGCCCATGCCTAGAAGAGGTCATAGGCATTGTGGATAGCTGCACAGTAAATCAAATGAAGGGGATAACTGCAGTCCCACGGTAAAGTGGGGGGTAGGATGAGGAAAGTATAGGAAAGTAACTCTCAAATGCCTCACAAGACTAAGGAACAGAAAGTACAGTTTGGATTCAAAAATTAGCTCTGATAGAGAGACAATGCTGTTCAAAAGAACTGACTCCAGGGCACAGAATGATTAAAACTTTGGTTACAGATTAAAAGGGAATGCTATTTAGCTCAGAATCACGATAGAGAACAAGAAAGAAAACTCGGGAACATGATCAGTTCTGACTACAGACAGCTGGCTGGTAACTAGTGAGAAGCAAACAGCAGAATCCATTGTCCATCAAACAGGTGTGCTCATTTCCAAACAGCTTGGCTTCTTCAGTCCTCGCCTGCTACCCGTGAGAACACAGAATCATTTCCATGACTACATAGCTTATGAACACCCAGCCTGGATACTTTGATAATTCTGGCATGACTTTCCCCATCCCATCAGAGCACCCAGGCATCGGAGCCTCTGCCCTGAATTAGCTAGAGATCAGTCTCTTCATTCTCCCACCTTTGTGTTCTTAGGATACACAAGCATTTGAAACAAAAACAAAAACAAAAACAAAAAACATTTATGGACCTTTAAACAAGGAATCAGAACCAACCACAGTTATCAGTATAGCCTCACTAACACCAATACATGTTTTGGAAAAATTTACAAAGCTTCTCAAATGAGAAAGCCATTTCCTATGTAATGGTTGCCAGCCTTAAGCTAGCAAGCTAGCAAACAAGCACACGCGCGCACATGTACAAACATACAAACATATGAATGCACAGTTATACACTCTTCAACTGAAGCTCAAAACCTACAGTATTCAGTACTGAATTTCAAAAAAACAATAATAAACTAGAAATGGTTATCTTTTCTTAGGGTTGGTTTGGGGGCTATAATCAGCTCCATCAGAGACAGACAATAAAGGAGCAAAAAACAAAGTGTGTGTGTGTGTGTGTGTGTGTGTGTGTGTGTGTGTGTGTGTGTGTGTGTGTGTGTGATCTATAGAGCATCCCTGAGGAAAGTGGCAGAACATCTTTCAAAATTACTGCAGTTAACTACCTTCATCAATGGAGTACAGGGTAATTAAAACATCAATTGGGACCAGAGAGATGGTTCTAGGGTTAAGAACATTCGCTGCTCTTCCAGAAGATTGCAGTTTGATTCCTAGCATTTATGTTCAGTGGCTCACAACCTCCTATAATTCCATATCCAGGGGATCTGATGCCCTCTTCTGCCCTTCACAGGCACCTACACAGCCACAAAGGTATGCAGACTTTCACAGACACACTGACACACTCACTCAGGCAGGACACCCACATGTATACATTGGCATCAACGTGAGCACACACACTCAAAAAATAGATAAAAAATAAAAGCTATTAACTAAGTTTTCCTCCTCACCTGTGAAATTGGGACTGCAATGCAACTTTTCAGTGGGTTTGTTGAATATTAAAAGAAACTGTCATCTTTTCCATTTTTAATCCAATAGCTTATTCATAGTGGGACCAATATCACCATACCTTCTCCCCACTCCACAATTTAGATAGCTAGAAAGACATCAGCCTAGGCTTATGTCCAAAGATGTCAGACTAGGCCTGTGTCCACTCATCTGAACACCATCAAAATTTTGAGCGGCACTTGAAGCCTTTGAGGGGAAATATACTTCACAGACATGGACGGGCAAAGCCAGTAGTACAGAAATGGAAGAGATCACTGCACTTTCCAAACACCCTTCCTGACATTCTCAGTGGAAAGACAAACATTGTTCACTCTGACTCGATGCTTGAGAAAACTGGGGTACTTTGGGAGCTCAACTTGTTTGGCTGCTACTCTTCTATTTTGGGTTTCACAATCATGTCTGGGTACATGGTTTCCTTGTGTGTGCACCAATTTCCCTGTTGTGTTGCCCCCCCCACGGTATCTTTGAGCATTTCCTTAATACTTCTAGAATTCTCTATTAGCTCAAGATATCTCTGAGTTCCTCCAGTTGTTTCTTCAAATCCCAAGCCCTACTGTGTGCAGTATATACTCATTAGGACCGTCAGTCCTACAGGCCCGACATTCTGCCAGTGAGTGGATTTCACTACTCTTGCTCCTATTCATTCTCCCCTATTCTCATTAGAGGGCTAACTCTTTTTATATTTCCTTGACTGATTACAGAAGCTGGCTGCTCTGTCTCTGTGACATTAAGTTCTTGGTAGAACTCTTGCTGTCTAGAAATCTATGTTGTATTTCTGCCCATTTATAGCATAGTATTTGCTACTGTGTGGCCCATATTGTACCTGATGTCAAACCTATTAAACTCTGTGACCCTGAGTAAGTCACTTAGTCATTTTGGGCCTCTGGTTATCCAATTGTAAAGCAAAATTAATAAAATGTCAATGCAAACAAGCAAACACACAAACATAAACACACACACACACACACACACACACACACACACACCATAGTTCTTATCTTAGAAGGATTAAGAGATAGTTTATTCTGTAGCCATTTTGAGTTTCAATGGCCCAGAAATACATTTAGGTTACACCAAATTTCATGTTCCAATATGGAAGCAATTTCATGAAGTTTTTATAATTTTGCAAGACAAAGAAACTCATAAATCAAGGCAAGCTTAAAATATATGTATTGTGTATATCAGAGATGTGGTTACGGCAAGCTGGGGGAAACTTTCCTATAGACCTGAGATGTTTTCTGATTGCACTCTTAGCTTTTGGATAGGTGGAAGCTAGTTGTCTGTTTGGTTGCTAGATTACAAAAGGTTTTTATTATTAGTCACAGGATAATAGTTCTAACACAGAGCTAGATAAAGAATAGCTGTTGCGGGTAGGCAGGTAAAATCATCCCTGGATAAGATAATTAGCCTCTGGGCCTGCAACATTCCAATCCCTCTGCCATCTTGCAGTTCAGATCAGTCATGCAGTCTCTACAGACACAGCTTCTCTGCAAGAATTTTCATTCTCAAAACCCACATTTACTTCAGTATGAGAATTAAAAAGCTTCCAGCTTTGTATACTCCTTCCATTTCTCCTGTCATAGACTCATACACTTGTTCTTTGAAGGTATTTGATTCTGCTTTGAAGTTTTTTTTTTTCATAGCCTTTATTGCCTATTATAAACCCAAGTCAAAGAAACAAATGCTGCATCACAGAAGATGCTAAATTAGTGTGGATACCAACAAAAGTTATTTCTTCAAGGTAAAATTTTTGCTTAAGTTTGATCATGAGATATTTAGCAGCCAAGGCACCACATTGTCCTCTGAGGCCA
The DNA here is from genome assembly GCA_907169655.1 of Acomys percivali. Classification (NCBI taxonomy): domain Eukaryota; kingdom Metazoa; phylum Chordata; class Mammalia; order Rodentia; family Muridae; genus Acomys; species Acomys percivali. The sequence goes on from OU015742.1 coordinate 182,383,233, forward strand.
GGAGAGGAGCAGCTGAAAAGTGAGCTAGCTACCCCTAAGAAACTTGTAATTCAAATTGCATAATAACTATGATAGGGCATACTATATTTGAGGATCATAAAAGACTGCACAGTGTAAAAGTAATATCAAACCATATGAATGCAGTGAGTTTAAAGAGGAGCCAGCTAGTCATATTACCCAGTGGTGAGTTCAACAGAAATGAAGGCAAGATGACAGAGCTCTCAGGGGAAAGTTAGATGACTAGATTAGCTTAGCAGAGCCTTAGGTTAATTAAGTAAAGTGGTTTCTCAAGAAAGTTTATCCCATAAGCAAGTTCTAAAGTTAAATGTAAAGAACTGAAACACACATATATAAGTATTCATTTCTGTTTTTTTAAATAGATACATCACATATCATCACAAAAACCAAGCATCTAAATATACTTAAATAACTAAATACTGGCCAAATGGCTCAAAACCTTCATGGCCAATGTAAAATAGAACGTTTTTTTAAATTTTAATCTTATTAACTGATATTTTATAGTCTCTTTTATCATTTGATGCTGCCTACTGTGTGTCTCGGTAGTGTTTTTGATTTATGGTTTTTCTTTCCTCTTCTCTAGATTTTTGTTCTCTCTGATGTGTTTATTTTATGGGATAAAGAGAATTCACTTCAATATTTATAAATCATTGTGAAAACAACTAGTTTTAAAAAGGTCACCCGCGTGCCATGCCTATAATTCCAGCACTCAGGGAGGCAGAGGAAGGCAGATCTCTGTGAGTTCAAGGCCAGCCTGGTCTACAAAGTAAATTCAGGACAGCCAAGGCTACACAGAAATGCCCTGCTTTGAAAAACTAAATAACTAAATGAATACACCAATTTGTAATCTGGTTGGTTGCATCTTAGTGGCCTCGCACTGAGCATGGTAACTTTCTTCTGCATATCGCTTCCTGCCTCTGCCACTATTTCCCACACTCTGTTGTCCACTGTTGCTTGTCAATGATTGTTATATAGAAATCTCTCAAGTTACATTTCACATGTATAACTATGTGTGTTCATAGACATTATTTTGAAATGACCTTTAAGAATGAGAAGGGCAGAATCCTAGGGAGTTCATTTTTTCTGAAGAATAAGGAGTGAAGGGTTATCTCCTGCTGGTACATGCCAAGATAAAAGCCTCTACAGATTTGTAAATAGCATCATACACTGCTATGCAAAGCAGGACTCTGAAAACAAATATACACAAAGTTTGGCTGAAGTGTCTGTTTCTTTGTTTTCCTTTTTCAACTTTCTCTTCCTTTCCCCTACTATTTGTACTAAAATTCTCTGTGCCTGGAGCTGGAGCCTGCATTGGAAGAGACATTCATTATTTATTTGGGTGATTTATAGAGTGTCTCATCTGGCAACTACTTATTGAATTTTAAAATTAAACATAAATTACATAAGTTAGTCACAATGTGCAGCACTATATAAACTGCTTCTGCTACTACTGGGCATAGATTGATATGGCAAGCTCCTGAAAATGAGGAAAAAATACCAACTAGACAGAGGCTATGTCAAATAAATCTTCTTTGCATTGGGATGTGGTAAATGCATGTTTCAAATAGAAGGTTGGGACTACTTAGAAAACCACTTATCTAAAATAACCTATAACACACAAATAATATACATACATACATACGTACGTACATACATACATACATACAAATAGAAAGATACAACAGAGAACTACAATCAATTAAAATGCAGAGTTGATAAAACCAGTCCAAATGAATACATCTAAAAAACACTCCCCTATCAGAGCTTCAGGGAGCAGTTCAGAAGAGAAGGCAGAAAGATTATAAGAGCCAGAGAATTTTTCCTGGGGACTTTGTCTCCTAGTTATGTCAGAAGCTATACCCATGAAGTCTAACCAACATTACTCACTAAACATGAGTTTAGTGACAACAACAATAGACTTGCCAAAGTAGATGGTGGGGCAGAGGTAGGGGGAACCAAGAGGCTTCAACCCTATATACAAAGAACTATAGAAAAATACGAATGTTCAGAGTGGGAGAAATAGTTATCTAATAACAAATGGACAGTCCTGAAAACACATAAACAAATACCAATATACAGCATGAATAGGTTATATTTAAGAATACGTATGTATATACATATACATGTAATAACTATCAATTAAAAATGAGGTTATTAATTTGAAAGGGAAGGGGGAAATTATGTAATTATATTATGAACTCAAAATATAAATAAATAAAACTTGGTTAAAATGGTAAATTTTACAATGTATGTTCGAATCCCATGTCAACTATTCTATTATATATTGAATTACATATTTACTATGATTTTTATAATTATTGTATGTATGTACTTTGGCCTGTTGTCTTTCATTAGACCATAATTAAAGAAAAAAGGAAAGCCAAGAAGGTCTCATAGTGAAGCCCTGGTTGGCCTGGGACTCCATAGAGACTATACTGGCCTATACGGAGAGAAGAGTCTTACTTAGTTTCTTATAGGACAAATGCAAGCTTTCCTCAAGAATATATAGAGATTTGGAAGATAAACAAAATTATTTTGAGTCTACATACATCCAGACATGAAAAAGTCTTAACTTGCCTTTCAGGAAAAGACTCTACAATCTATCTGAAAATCAATAGAAATGGCTCTTTATGCTGGATCTGATGGCACATGAATTTAATCCCAGCACAGAAGGCAGAGGCTGGTAGGTCTCTGTGAATTTTAGACCAGCCTGGTCTACAAAGCAGGTTCCAGGACATCCAGGACAACACAGAGAAACCCTGTTTCAAAACAAAAACAAAATGGATCTTCAAGAATGGACTGGACATGTACAGAAGCTAAGTTGTCAGGTTTGATGACTACTTATGGATGCCACAAGCTCATAAGCTCCTTCATAGAATGGGGCAATTTCCCTGAAAAGGAGCCTGGAACCTACAAATATTAATGGTATACTTTATTTCTACCAGTTGGAAGAGTAGAGGCTTAGGAGTTCTGGCCTTGGTGAAGAAGGTAGGACACCATAGTGTGGATTTGAAAGGCATACCTTGCGTCTGATCCCTCCTTGCTGCTCTATTCCCTGGCATCAATGAGTTGAACAATGTTGGTCTGTCATGCCCACCTATCATGATATTCTACTACGAGCAAAATCACCCACGGACTAAAATGCATGGAAGGTGTGAGCCTAAGCAAGCCTTTCATCCTCCTAAATAGTTTGTCAAGTACCGGTCACACTAAAGAAAAACTGATGCAGACCATCCATACCTGCACTAGATGACATAAAACCTCTTCCTCCTCACCATCTAGCCAACAACTACCATCTACCTTTCTTTTTCAACTTTCCCTGATATCTACACAGAGAAAGAAATCTGAGCTTACTACTCCTGAACTCTTTTCAGATGACCACATGACAAACCTGGGCATGATATTGTTTCTCCTGCTTATGAGGAACTGAATCCTATCTGATACCAATAACAACTAATTCAAGATTTTCTCTCTGATATTTCTAGAACTAGAAAACAAAAATCTATAAAACAATGATATTTAGACATTGGGTTTCAGGTAGGCCAATATTATGACCCATCCAGTAATCAAAAGGAATCTCAACTGCCCAAGTTTTCTTCTGAGAATCAGTCTGTCAAGATTTTACACAAAGAGAATGATCCCAAAAGAGTAAGCCTGTTATATTGCACTGAAGATTAAAACAAAACAAATAGACAAACAAACACCAAACAAACTGAAAAACAAAATCCAGGAAAAGTTAAGACAATACGGCTGGAGTTGGTGTCCAAAGCAGAAAAGACAATGACATAGAAACCATGCTTCAGAAACCTACAAAGACTCCCTTTGACTCTGATGGAACACTGAGGGACACACACACAACCTTAAGACAAGCCAGGCAACGTACACTCAAGTAGCAATAAGCTGAACAATACCCAGAGCTCAAACACAGCTGGGCTGGGGGATGTGCATTCCAATCAGTGGGAGTGGAGACTCAGTCAGAGTAAAATGAACCCTTGTAGAAAAGCCTACTATGAACCATTAGTCACAGGCTTGAGAGAGGTTGGAGTAAAATTTAAATAACCTGAAGCCTGCTAACATGTGTCAAGGGCTGGGTGTGTAGTTGGTAAAGTGCATGTTTGCTTGGCATCCATAAAGCCCTATGTTAGAGTCTTAGACCCCTTTATAGATAAATTCTTGTGCAAGTCTGTGATCCCATCACTTGGGAATAGAAGATAGAGAATCAGAAGTTCACATTTATCCTCAGCTACATGAAGAGTTCCAGAACAGTCTGGGATACATTAGGTCCTGTCTCACTTAGACCACCTAAGCTGCTTGGACAGGATGCTTGAAATTTGCTGAGCTTCCTGCAGTTTGTCCAGTATGTTCCATGTCCATCTTTTGTGAGTTTTTGTGAGGCAGGTGGCTTTGAGTAACTTCTGTTCCTATAACAACTCACCCATATTCCTGTAACTAACCTCATTAAAACTCCTTGTTCTATCAAGTTGGACTTTGATCAGATCCTTAATTTGGTCTGTTGGTTCCCGATCTGGGGTGAGTGGATGTTTGTGCTCATTTCCCCACACATACTGTCACACAACACATAAACAGAAAAAAACATCATCCTCACCATCAGATCAAGGAACCTCATAAATAAATTCCTAGAAACTATGATAAATAAAATGTACATTTCTGGTGCCATGTAGGCAGTCAGGATATAAATGCAGAAGGAGTAAGAAAATGATTATTATAAATATAGCAAAAATAGGCAAGGCAAATGAAAATAATCACTTTAGAGTAGACAGACCACAGATATGAACTATCAAAATAGTTGGCATTTTAGATCCAGCAAAAGTATGTTTCAACATGAAGGTGTCATATGGACATTTTCAGATAAACAAAAGCTGAGAGAATTTTATTGCCAGCTACCTGTGAGATTTCACACTAAGGGAAGATAATACCCAATGGGTACTTGGATCTAAACAGAAAAAAGAAAAAGTGCTGGGAATATCATATATATGATAAATAACAAGGCCTTTGAAACTGACTTTCAACTTTCTTTACAAGTTAATTGGTTTTTGAAGGAAAAAAGAGAAAGAGAGAGAGAGATAATGAAAGGTTGCCTTTATCACATGTAGAATTAAAATGTTTTACAACCCTATAACAAAGGATGGGGGGGAGAGAGATGAGAATGCATTATTATAAGGACTGTATGCCATATGTGGAGTGGCATACTATTTGAAAGATGACCCTGGTAAATTAGAGATGAATTTTGCAAACACAGGAGCAACTGCCCAAATCAGCCACAGAAATGAAAACAATAGTCTTTAATCTAATGAATTTGCAAATGCTCTCTAATCATTCTCTCAGTGGTAATCAATTCTTCAGATTATCCAGTCTTGCCTTCTGCCATGGGCCTGAGTAATATATAAAATGCCCTGTAGGTGAGGCCCAGCATGATAAGGAGAAAGACAGGCCGTAGCTTCTCTAAAATCCATGATGCTGCAGACACTAAAGTGCTTGGAAGAAAAAAAATCCATCAGGATCAGCAGAGATAAGATGATGAAGCAGGCAAAGTCTGGTTTGGGTCTTTGTTAATCCTAATACAGAAAATCTGCTGTTCAATATAATTACCTAACTCCATTGCATTCCCACTTGCCTTTCAGAACCATCTCTTCTTAAAGCCTTTCAGTTTCTTCATCCTCAAACTGCTCCATGTTGTGGTTGAGGTAGGAGGCACTTGTTTGTTTAATGCATTTTAACTTTTTTCTGCTATTTGGCATACAGGGTCATAAGCTATAGCTTCTGTGCAGTCTCTAACAAAGCAGATTGTATTAGGTACTGAAGTTTACTTCTTTGTTTTTTTGTTTTGTTTTGTTTTGTTTTTTCCTGTATGGCTTTTTGAGATTATAAATGTGAGTGCTAATCTTGGATGCAGATTTCACTAGATCTGGTTTCATTTAAGAGACATAATGCTGTACTTGTCTATAAGCATGTTTCCATGGAAGAATAAGTTGAGAGGCAGGTCCTCTCACCCCTAGGAAGAGTAGCACCAAGGAGGTCCAGGGAAAAGCTGCTGTTTTCCTGCCTGCTTGCCTTCATCCCCTGCTGGTGAATACATGCATTTACTCTATTCATCCCTCTGTTAATGGCCATTGTCTGCTGACATCATAACTCAGCTTTTCCAAATTTCCACAAGGCCTGAAGACCTGTGGTTCTCAAAGAATCCTCTGGGCCTTTGACACAAGATTGAGACTGATGAGGCATCCAGCCTTGTGGACTGAGCAGCTCCTGGCCTTTTAGCCAATTCAGTGTACCGACAGCTGTTATTGGACTACCAGTCACCCATTCCTTTGTCCTTTTCTGACTAGGAAGTCAAGAAGTACTTGAAGACTGAGAATGACACTATGAACAAGTCATGCCGTTATGAACATGCACATAGAGGTTTATTTTTACTGCAGGGTCTCCTCTATGCACTATGGTAAAATCCTCATAGCCTTCGAAATTTCACTTGTTCACAATTTTGGCTATAATTAGGATAGCCACCACAAACAACAGGAGTCATGTGAAAACATTGACAGGAGAGTGTTCAATAGACATTTTTACACATCTGTAGTCCCGCACCCGGTGTGTGTATCTTACCACCAACATTCTCTTCCTTCTGGAAATCCCACATCTTTGGCATGGCAAGATTCAGCCTCTCTGGCAGTGATTTTATTGTGTATGGGCAGAGCCCAGGCCAAGGCTACATTACACTAGTCTGTTCCTGTAAGATTCATAGCCAGAACCAGAATTTTCAATTTTATCTTGGTTTGGTATAATGAATGCAGAGAATTTACAATGTGGAAATGTCAATTTGCCCTGCCCTCCACCCCTCACCTCCACACACACACACTGCCCACATGTGCCTTTTTGTTATATGGAAGCAGAACTATGGAGCCATTTTGAAGTGGGAGGGGGGAAGAAGCAGGAGTGGACAGTACAATCAGCCAGAAGAGGTGGATTATGATGCCACCTCCTATCCCTTGAATCTATCATATCTCATCATTTATCAACTTAAAAAATCTATCTCGACCTAGAAACACCTTAACACCTAAACAACTAAGGTTAATTGTAAAAATAAACTATCTGGTCTTCACCCCTATCAGAAACTTGAAAAGAAATAAAATTAATTACCTGAGTATACAGGGAGTGCAGGTTAGCAGCTTCCCAAATGAGAAGATGACAGTGACGATTTATTGCCTGAACAGTCACCCAAAATTCCCTATAATGTTGAGGCATCATGTTGAGCCTTCTGACCCAATATATCTGACAAACAGGAATTTTCTTAATTAGTTACCGGTGGAAGAGGACTCAGCCCATTGTGGGTGCTGTCATCCCTGGGCTGATGGTCCTAGGTTTCATGAGAAAGCAGGCTGAGCAAGCTATGAGGAACAAGGCAGTAAGCAGCACCCCTCCATGGCTTCTGCATCAGCTCCTGCCTCCAGGCCCCTTCCCTGTTTGAGTTCCTGTCCTAACTATCTTTGATGAGGAACAGTGATGTGATGGTACAAACCAAATAAAGCCTTTCTTCCTCAGATTCCCTTTGGTCATGGTATTTCATTGCAGCAGTAGAAAAACTAATACAGAAATAATGTTTGCCTCACAACAATTTCCAAATTAGAGTTCCATAGTAATCTTACCCAGCTGCATCCCTCAGTTGTGGGTCTCTGCATTAGTGACCATCTACTGTGGGAAGCTTCTCTGATGATAGCGGAGAGATGCACTAACCTTTGGTAATGGCACTAGAGCATTAAGAATCTTTTTTTAAATTATGTCCATTTAGCACAATAATAGTACTAGTTTCTTCCCTAGGGCCTATGGCATATGTGTCAGAACATATGGGTGAACCTGGAAAGAGATAAAAGGAGTGCTGATATGGTGAAAACATTGTGTAAAATTATAAAAGAATTAATAAAATATCATTTTATAAGGCAGCCCTGTGCTCATCACAGACAGCCCACTTGTCAGTCCTCATCTCATGGCTCTCTACCTACACCCAGTGTGGCCGACAGCAACTCTGATGCTTCAGCACTTGGTTGACTTTGAACCTCTTATATTGAGAAAGATAAGTCTTCAATTGACGCTCAATGGAATTAGAGGGCGTTTAATAAAGAAGAACATCACAAAGAAAAGGTAAGCACAATTGTGAAACCCTTAGTGGGAATACAAAAACGGGTGGAGGATTTGACTCCTCAAATATCTACCAATGTATTTATTGTCTTAGATCAAGAATGTATTTCATGATTTCCAACCATTCAACTAGATAAACAGCAAATATCTGTTTCTCTTGCTACCTTTGCTCTACATCTTTCATTTTCTCTCAAATTGGAAATCACTTAGAGGTGCATTCCATGCCCACCAACTAATCTGAATATTTTCAGGACAGGAATTCCCTACATCTGGTGTTTCGTATGTTTCCTACAGGGCCTTTGGTCTATATTCTTGGCATCAAGGAATTCAGCCACGCCTGCATTACATGCATGTAGATAGAAGCTGAAAGTTCCAGTTAAGACAATTTTGTAAATATTACCAACATGAGAGCTGTTTGTTTTTCTAGTTAGACTCATGTATCATTTCAGCACTGGGCATAGACTTGGGAAATAAGGTGGATGGATGGAAAGAGAGCATAAAAGAATGGACAGAACAGCTTGTAATCAGCCCACACTATCCTTTCCCAGGAAGAAACACTATCACTTCTTCTGGGATTGGATGTCACATCTCAGTGATTCCTGGCTTGAAACAGGCATTAAAGAAGTAATGCCATTGTCAGAAAGTCACACAAAGGCAGGTTCAACCAGACAAACTGGAAAGCAAAATAAAGTCTGAAAGGGAATACAAGTATTATAACTTATAAAAATGATTGTTTTTCTTTATAGATAAGGGTTAGGTAGATCTAGATATCCAAAACCAAAGACTTTAACTGAAATATGGATCCTTTTGTCATTAAATACCCAAATATTTGTAGAATTGTGTCTTTGTAATTTTTTCACAAAGACAATTATTAAAAAATATTAGTTTTGCCTGAAAAAGATACACAAACAGCCTTTCAGTTTACTTTTCCAGAACATAAACCCTGGAAAGTTTATGTAGCATCCCCACCCTCAATAGTAGCATGCTCCTAATAACATATTTGATATTTGTCTACCATCGTCACTTAGGTTTGTTATGGTCTACAGAGGCTTTCTAGGCTGTGAGTCACAAAAAAGGGAAAATCTCTATCTTTATTAACACTCATTTTACACACTTTTAAAACTGCATATGGCATTTTAAAAATTCTCTCTCTGTCTTCTCTCTGTCTCTCTGTCTCTCTGTCTCTCTGTCTCTCTCTCTCATACACACACACACACACACAGAGAGAGAGAGAGAGAGAGAGAGAGAGAGAGAGAGAGAGAGAGAGAGAGAGAGAGAGAGAGAGAAAGACAGAGAGAGGTCTAAAGAGGTCAGAAAAGGTTGTCAGACCCTGTGGAGTCATGGGGGCAATTGTGAACTGCTATATGACTGCAAGGAACCAAAGTCCAGTCCTCTGGAAGGGCAGTGGTGCTATTAATCACAAAAACTTTTTTCATGCCCTAGACCTTTTTTCTTACATCTCATTTAACAGGATTGTTTATGTTGCCAGTGCTAGCTTCAATGAAGGCTGGGAAATATAGTCCATATTTTGTATAGTTGTGAAAACATGGGTGACTGGTATCTGCCTTTGTCATAGTGTGTGTCTATTAATAATAGCAATCTGTCCCTCTACAACTAGTCCAAGTCTTTTGAACTAGCTTCTATTATGCTTTTTGTTTACCAGTTACCACCACAGCAAATCCCTAGTGTGAGGAGTTGAGAAGTCAAAGACGAAGCTACAGAGAGGACAGGGAACTGTTTGAAGGACTTTATTCATTGCATGAAAATTGAATTTTATAGATTAGATTTTGGTTTCTTTTGGATTCAGATTATAGAGATGAAATAAATGAAAAAGTAATATGTTGTGTTGAAAATAAGTTTAGCATGGATGATAAAATAAATTGTCTTTCACTATCATTAAGGAGTTTACAGTTTTGTAGAGAAATACATTCATAACTAAAATTCAATGCAAAGTAATGAAAGTTTATAGTCCCTTTTAATCTACAAAGTATTGTGCATAATAATAGATTGAATTATTGAAGCAAAGAAAATGTAACATAAAAGAAAAATTTTGGAAGATGGGTAGATTGGAAACCTTCCTAGAGAATTCCTACAAAATTATATTGGGAAAAACTCTAGGTATATATTAAGCATAATAATTTATATTTCTGAATTTAAAAAGAGCATTATCCAGGAATGGTATTGTCTCATCTACTTGGAAGGCTGAGGCAGGAGGATAGCTCGACTTCACAATGAAAGATAACACAATGAAAGACACTCTCCCAGTATATATATACCAAAGAAACCAATGAAACAAAACAACATAAAACAAAAACAAAATAAAAAAGGTAACTAAGACTTAAAGAGTCCTAAGTTTATACATTAAAATTTATTTTCATTTGGCAAATCTTTAATAGACCATTACTATTAGGCTACTAATAGTACTATAGTTGTTGTAAGTTTCACATGCCAAAAGAGCTAGTTGCCACTAGGCATAGAAATATATTGAAAGATTTCCAACCAACACCATAAACTCAACTTAATGCTCTAACCATTACACTGGATTCTGGTTAATATTCTTTTGGATGTTTTGTTTTGTTTTACTGTTGTTTTGTTTTGTTTCATGAACCAGGGTTTCTCTATATAGCCTTGTCTGGACTTTTTTTGTAAGACCAAGCTGGCCTCAAACTCACAGTGATCCACCTGCCTCTGCCTCCCTGAGTGCTAGGGTTACAGGCATCTGCCACAACACATAGTTTGACAGCTGGCACTGACTCTAGCCTGGAGCTCAGTCGGAGCCTCCAACCACACTCCTCAGTATCCATTCACTGGGTCCTCTCCCTGGAGCAGCATGTGATTCCTCACAACATGGCAACAAGGATCTAAAGATTGGTCCAGGTCACAAAGGTAGAGGTTATGGAGCGTTTAAAGGACAAGTTTAAAAATCATACAGCTCAATATTTTCCTTCATTCTGTTCAAAACAGGTCACTAAGCCAATATCAATTCTAAGACATGGCAATACTTAGCCTATGTATTGATGGGGATAAAAGTGATAAGTTCATATTTCAAAAAAGAATGCAAGATGGAAGAAAATATTTCAATCACCTTTACAAACATAATCGTTCTACTTTCAAGATGGAAAATATCATTTTCTTGCCAGATGAAAAAGAATTTTTCTATCCCTATATCTCAGATCACATCTTATATTAAATCTGAATTCAGACCAAGACCTAGTTTAATGTTTATGTGATTTAGACTCAGTTGAGAAGCCTTCTTGGGCACAGTGATCTATGAACTAACTATTCCATACTTAGGCTGACCAAATACTCTGAGAGGAAGGGTGAAGCTAAAATAACTATAATATGCATCTGCACTAGAAAGGAGGAAGTTTATTACCCATCACTTGTTTAGAAAAATTTAGATATCTAGCCATGCACCTGCTGGCCATCCACCTTGATCCTGTATCAGAAAAGGTATATACAATAATTATTGTCCATCTTTGCTACCTGGAAGCCCATTGCTTGTGGTGAAAACATTTTTCTCATCCTGTTTCCTGACCACACAGTGTTAGGACTCAGACACATTGATTCACTTAAAACTCGGGGTTTGTGGTTCTTCCCCTGAAGATGCTTCTGGAGTCTAGGAAGATTCCTATGACTCTTACTGGGGTTATTGTCATTGTTCGTTAGATGCACTCACTTGTGGGGGTTAGCATCCATGCACAAAGGTCACACTCACAGGAGTCAAGCAATGGTCATTGTTTAAAAAAATTCAAAATAAAAAAGTGACCTTCAGCCTTAAGATGAAGGCTTGAGAACTCTAGAGTACATCCTTAAAATTTTGCAAGTTCTGCTTTCTACCTGAAGGGCGGTCTATAAAAAATTACTCCATAAGTTTTAGAAGCCTTTTAAAATTTCTAGATGAGAGAGTCTGAGAGGCGCAGGCTTTTATCTTTACAAGGCCTTAACAAAGCATCTCACAGGCACATCCTTTCTTGACCTTGATCTGAAACAGTAGTACACTAGCATCACCCTGGGTTTGATCATCCCTTAAAACTGTTTCTTACTTTGCCAGTGTTTGCCATCTGGAGGGGCTTGGACTGAGAAAATGTTTTATTTTCCAGCTTTGAAACTTTTAGATTGGAAATTTTCCCCTCTGCATTCTGATTGAAATCCAAATGGCTTCTTCAGAGCTCTCTTTTTCATCACTTTATTATCAGCAGTTAAAAGATGCCAACTGACATGTTCAACATTCTGCCTAGAAACTTTTGCCAAATTCACTGGTTTTATTTTTCTATATTTGGTGTCAATGCAGAATACACCACTGGCAAATCTCCCTCACAATAAGACGCTGGGTGCCACTCTTCCAGCATCCATTGTCAGTGTTCTCATTGAATTTTTGAGCACTACTGAGTCTCTCTGATTGCCTTAACATCTCTGCCCAGCATCCAACCCCTTCTAAGGCAATGCCATGTGTTTGAGGCGTAACATAGGGCTCTGTTTCATCTCTCTACTACCAATTAACTCAGTTTCTTTAAACAATAAAAGTACATATGTATCAAGATAGCATCAACTGCTACTTGAGGTTCTATCCCAGTGTTGGTGGTAGCCAGGATAAGTGGGAAGTCAAAACACGGTGCCACCTGCTCATGTGATGCTTTCACTTAAAGGTCCCTATTAACTTCTACACAAATACCTCCATATATTTTTGGGAAGCTACTTGATATAGTTTTATCACATTTTGCTTATTTCTTACTTTATCTCTATGAGACAGATAATAGTATATTCATTTATTCATTTATTCAGAAAACAACATTGATCCACCTCTGCATAAGAACACATGTTTGAATGAGAAAACAGAAATGTCCTATTTCTGGAGGCTTTGATTCCTCTGAAGTCCTTTTGATTCTAATTTGACAGTACTTCCTTCAAGGAGTTTCCATGTAGAGTTGGAATTAACCAGTGGTTATAGCCCTAACTAAATACAGAAAGATAAAATTTAAAAAGTATAAGGAAGGTGCTCTTTATCAATTGGATTACTCAAGAATTGAACCTAGATCTTTATGGCTTCAAAATCCACACATTCTCTGCACAAGAAAAGTATTAAAAATCAGTGCAAGGTCCAACCCAAAGGTAAACAAGACTTGTAGGTTGGAAGTGAAATAACAACTGCTTGTGGAAAGTATTACACAGCTATAATATTCAAGATATTCAAGATGAAATGACACTTGGTGAGGTAGATATGGTCTTTGGTTTTTGAAGGAATCAAAGGGGTCCTTGTTGGACAAAAATGAAAAACACTCATAAAGACAAGTTGGTAGCAAATGATGGTGTCATTTGTTTTGTCCATATCTAAGGGACTATCCAGACTCACAAATATTATGTAGCAGCCCTAATAAAGACAGAATTTTTTCTTTCATATTGGCAATTATTTTGGGACATCAATTAAAGGTTTGATGTTGAATTATGTAAGTAAGAATCTATAACTCTATATTCCATAACTTAATCTGAAAATGGCAATAAATTCTGCCAAGCAACACATTACACTTTAATGTGAAAAAGCCTATAACAAAGGCAAATATGCATGTAGATGTAAGCAAATAAAGAAAGTTGGCACCAAGGCCATCAGCTGTATATAGATGCTCCTTATCCTACAGCTTAGTATATACTTCTAAGGGAAAGAAAAAACTAGGATATCCATCATGACAAATACCTAGAAAACTGCACCTTAGGAATGGTCAACAAGAATAAATTAAACCAACCACAGAAACTGAGGGAAGAGAAAGTTTCCAGAAAGTCACTCTAGTACCACGAGAGCCAGAGGCATCCCAAAGGGAAAGATATGTGCTGAGAATGTTAATGCAGGACCATCAAAACAGAGGTAGAGTAAAAAGATTTTTTTTATTGGGATCACATTAAATTCTTTCTTTCTGTTTATGTGACAGTCAGATAAACTGTGATAATTCAATCTTTTTAAAACATTAAAATGAGTTCCAGACAGAGAAGTATATTGTCTCTATAGCTGTATCATAATGACTCATATCCCAGGAAGGATGAATGAACTATAAGCTGAATGAGAAAGAAGCAGTTAGCTAAGATAATTAAGTTGGCTAGACTTAATTGAGGTCTCAGAAACTCCAAGATTTGGAATGAAAATCGTAGCGGATAAGCTTATTTTCAACTGTGGAAGGAAAATTTCAGGTCTGAAACTGAAGAGGTCTCAAGATTTAGTATTTGAATTGTCCCACTTTAACTTCTTGTTCTGCCTGAAGAAAATATTCTCAGAAAAGCAGAAATAGCTTAATATTTGAAAAGTATGGAACAATTATGTCTGTTTAAACTTTCTATCTCCTATCACAATCATTTACCCTGCATAGAAAGACATCCACAATAAAGAGAAGGTTAGCTTTAATTGGCAAGTTGACTCAACCTTGAGAGTCTTAATGGGGATTTTCTACATTGAGTTGGGATGTGAACATATCTGTAGGCAATTTTCCTAAATAAATGAATTGGTGTGCAAAGATTCACCCTATAGTGGGTATCACCTTTTCCTAGGCAAGGAGTTCTGCAGTGTGTAACAGGAGAGATATGCAGAATGCAAGAAGGCAGTTGGCATGGACTTATTTCTCTCTGCTCTTGATTGTGGATGTGATGTGACCAGCTACTTCAAGTTCCCTTCACGGTGCCTTACTTACTGGGATGGACTGTACTATAGGTTATAAAGGGAATGACTCTCTTCCCTAAGTTTCTTGTGTCTGGTCTTTGATCATAGCTACTGAAAAGGAAGCTAGTAAAAATTAAGATGTAAAAATGGAATTTCCCTGTCTCTGGTTCAACTAAGATTACAAAGAATAAATACAAAACAATAGGTGTCAGTTATATCAGCACTGTAAAATGAGAAGACATAGTGTATATGCACAGCTAACAAAATTATTACTCTGGAAAATTGTTTTTGAAAAACCTTATCATAGTAGTAACTTCAAGGATATTTAAAAGAGTGAAGAAGCCAACCGAGAAGACATTTTACAGGGAATACCTTTAGAGAGAATTATTGGAATACTTTACATTCATTATCCAGTTAACTGAAACATACACATTCACACTCAGGAGGGAGGCCAGCAAGGTATTCTTACATCATCTCTTTCTTCTACTTCAAGCCTAATTAAGCAGAGATAGAGAAAGTTACTCGGAGAATGTAATCTTTGTTCCTGGAAATCCCTGTAATACGTGTGCCAATAGCATCTTCATTTCCAGCAAAGCTCAAATGTCAGGAGTAATAGTGGTTGCTTTGGTGTAGAGTTCCAAGAGTCACCTGTAGGACTTGGTTGGGATCCAATATAGATTAAACTCAAGAGAGCTACCCAGTGAAGAGGGATGCCAAGAGAGGAGATGACATCTGATGCCTTGAGTCTTTAGAAAAATTATAAGCTGACCTCTAGAAGAGACGTATTGCCCCAGCCCTAGGAATTATGGCTGGAGTTTCCCAGTGGAAAAATATCTGGGAAACACTGAAAGCTTTCCAAGAGATAATGAGTCAGCTTTGAACATCTGCCAAGCCTAGAGATCAACCAAATGAGGTCACAATTATGACAGTAGCAGCCATGTTAAATCTTTCCTGCCCCCAATAGCTCTTCTTCCTCTTTTGACCCTCATCTGAAGCGACTCTTAAACTGAAGCATTGGGGGACAATTTGTTGTAGAAGAACAACATAGGAACTCAAAGAAATCTTGAAGCCTGGAGTATTACCACAGACTCATTTTCATTTTAGGGGATTTGATTTACAGATACAGTTGTATGTATGTTTAAATATTTTTAGGTAGAATGTTCATCATGGCATTGTTTGAAATAATAACTGGAAATAAGACAAATGTCTACAAATAGGGAATGATCTACATTATGATGCATGCCTCTGAAATAAAATTACGCAGCTGAAAAGAATGAGGAAGCTCTTCAGGTACAGCCAAGGAATAGTTTTTTTATACCTTTTATGTTAAGAACATATTATAGCATATTCTACAACTTGTATAATAGGCAAGTATAGGGTTATATACATATGTGCACAGTGTTTCAGTTCTTTATTTCTAAATATGCATATTAAACAGATAACATTAGTTCCCCTCTGGTAAGAGCCATTGATTGGCTGAGAATATGGGTAAGAGAAACATTCTTTGAAAAATGCGAAACATGTAATGTATGAGAGCTCCAAAAGAAAACATTGAATAAACTCAAAGAAACAGTCAGGAAGCAAGTCCTAATGCAGAATCATGGAGAGAATTCCTCACGGACAGTGGGAACAGCAGAGGACCTGCTAATGGAGACAGCCTTTAGAAGATCCCATAGTACAAGCGAATCTCTACACAGCTAGCCAGGGACAATAGCTACCGTATATGGGTCCTGATCTCTGAGTGTCAGTCTTTCTTCCTAGGAGTAGTCTTACCCATTGTAATTTACTTTTGATGAGCTCACTCTAATTCTGATCTTTGAACAAAAAGAAAACTCCCAAGGTTGATAATCTAAACCTCTTTGAGATGTGTGATTTTCAATTTTTAGGAATATTCAGCTTAACCCATGTTGACCATTTCTTTCCACACCATCAGAAAGAAACCTGACAGCTTCCCTAAGAAAACACATAGAAACTTTGGAAAATATCAGGATGGTGGCTAAAATTTCAACAACAACAAAAAAATCAGTCTCTGAAAAATGGGCAGAAAAATCTTTATGATGCATCTACAAATCTTTCAAAATCCTGCACCACTCCTACCAAAATTGCAGAGGAAGATTTTACAAGGACGTTTTCCAGTCCAGGAGGCATTACCTGTTCCAGAGTAAAGGAAGGCTTTTTTCTGTCTTGCCATAGAATAGAAGCTCAATAATTGCCTTTGCTTACAAATGCTGCTGATATTAACCACAGGTCTTGTGTTAACCCTGTGATGAAACCCCATGCTGGTGGATGAGGTCTTTCACAAGCTACCATCAGAGGGCAAAAGAAACTGGAGGAGGCAAGCACCTGTGTGGGGACCATCTCTCTCCTAGACACATCGAAGAGCCCTCCCGAGGTCCCAGGGACGATGTAGAATCTCAGAAATGAGAGTGTCTTCTTCTCTTTTTCTGTAGAAATCGCCCCTCTGTATTATCTAGATTACTCATCTTTTCATATGTTTTAGAAATAATTCATTTTCCTTCTCTGCAATATGCCTGTTCATATCATTGTGTTTTTATATTGGATTATTGGTTCTTTTCTTATTGGTTTGTAGGAGATTTTTATCTATTATATATGTTAAGGAATTAATTCTGCCTTTGTAATATGGACTTCAAGAGTTCCAATTTATCATCTGATTTTTTAAATTGCTTGTGAGGACTTTTATTTGACAAGAATTTAATTCTCCATATAGTTGAATTTATCACTTTCCTGTTTTGGCATTTGTATTTTATATTATAAAGAAACATCCCCTGTGTTGCAAGCTTATTTAAAACAAGCAAGCAACTAAGCAACACATCCAAATATGCACTGTGTTTTCCTGTAGTGTGCTGCTGTAATACTGTCTCCCTTTAACTTTTCCAGTTGCCTCTAACTTTCCAGCTTGCTTTGTACTAGGTGTTATGTTTTTGTGTCTGGAGAATCTAGAAGAGTGCAAAGGTGTAGCCACAAGTCTTGCCACCTTTTATTTTCTTGGGATACTTTGGAGCATTAACTCCTCATCAGTAGGTCCCTAACATGGCCTCCTGTGACTTTAAACTCTCCGAGTCATAATTTCTCAAAGATTGAAACTCCTGAATTAATATTTCCATAAAATTAATATTTTAATTAATTAATATTAATTAATTAATAATTTTATTCCATAAAATTAATATTTCCATTAAATTTCCATAGAATTTATATGGACATTGTTTAGATATTTTGACATTTTCATATTTATCACTAAGTCTTATTGAGTAGCTTTATTGAGTTCACATTGTATTACCATTCAACTTTGTATAAGTTGACAAAAAAAAAAAAGGTAACAGAGTTTCTCGGGGGTAATTTTGTGTGTTTATATGGACATAAGACTTGAAAAATGGACTCAGAATTTATCTGAAATTAAAAACAAAAAACCAGGCTGAACAGGATATTTTAAAAGATGAACCATCTGGAGAACTTATCTCAGTGAGCCCTATAGCTCTCTAAAACAAAGCTCATATGATTCCGATGCTAATGTAGACAAGAAAATCAATGAAATGGATCACAAAGCCCAGAAGCCAATTACTACACATGTAGAAACTTGACTTAGGGTGGACCTAATATGAAAGATTAGTGAAAATCCAAAACAGTATAATTTTAATAAATATTTAGACAATTGTTTATATAGAGAAAAATGAATGTACATATTCAAGAAATGAGGTGCAATACAGACTTTATCTCATAGGTCAAATGTGGATTCCTGGTTCACTTAAAGACAAAATTGAATGCCAGTACTGTACTTTGGTAGTTGATTTGTAGAATGACTCCATAGTATTTGTATGGGGGACATCTCTTAATTAGAAACAAAAGGGGAAGCCATGAGAAGGAAATTAATTTAATTACAGTAAAACTTACTACTTACTTCTGGTCATTTTGAACCATGGAGCTAACAAGATGTAACTTAGAGGAGAAATTTGAAAGCATATTATTACTAGTAAAGCACTAAAATTCAGGCTCAGTAAAGAATCTTTAAGATAAAAAGAAAAAAGAAATGAGGAAAAATAAAAGAGGCTCAGAGGTTAGAAGCATTAGCTGCTCTTGCAAAGGACCGAGGTTCGGCTCTTCATACCCACACAGTGGTTTTCAACCACATAAAACTCCAGTTACAGAAGATCTGACACCCTCTTCCAGTCTCAGCTAGCAGCAGGCATGCATGTGGTACATAGACATACACTCTTAAAAGACCACTCTCATACATAAAAATAAAGTAAATATATTTTAAAGAAAATTTCATCAAAAGAAAATTGAAAATATATTTTACAGAAACAACTCGAGTGGCCATGGAACACAAAATAAAGTCAATCTTGTAGCTTATAATGAAGGTGATTTCCACTGGATCCAGCTGGCAAGAGTCTGAAGAGCTAAAGTATTTTTTTAAGCATGAGAAGCTGATGAATACTATGTAAACTCCAATCCTAATGTATTCCATAGAGATGCAAAAAAAGTACACAGGGCAGAGGGTTAGTGGGAGAACTGTTGATGAAACTGATTTTTAATTTTTTTTAATTCATTAACTTAATTTTATTCAGTGGGTCAATGGTGACTGCCTGTCTTGTGGGCATGGTAAGGATCCTGGGCTTCCTTGGGAAAATCTGATGCTTTGGTAATATTCTATTTCTTCAACAGCACATACAATAATTTCCCAGGGCTACCAGAATAAAGTCTTTCAAGCTGAGTGACTTAAAACAAAGATGTATGATTGTTCTGTCACCACACCAATGGCTGGAAGACGAGCTTTCGGTATCTCCTGACTCTGGGAGAAAGCTTTCTTGCTCCTCCTGATATCTGTTATGTACTTCTGTGTCCTCTCTCATTAAAAAGACACTAGTCATTGAATCATGGCCTGTTTTAATCTGAAATGACTTCGTCTTAAGTAATTACATTTTCTATGATGCCGTTTTCAATTCAAGTCACATTCAATGGCTCTGTATAGACATGAAATCTGAGCAGCTGGTATTCAACACACAAAACTTGATCCCTTTTATTTCATTGTCTTTTCTTTTTTAATTAGAAAAGTTTGGATGTAGCTTGGGATGGCCTAGAACCTGTTACATAACCAAGGCTGGCCTTATGCTCCTCATCTTCCTGCCTCAGCCTCCAAGCCACTTGATTCCATATATGTACAACCACACTCAGCTAACTGAATATACTTTAGATTTTTAAAATGTAAATATTCCTATTTACCTTTACAAAAGGAGTCCTTTGAGAATATCTTTACATACCATTTCTAGCTTGTGTCAATTATATTCTTTGATATTTTTAGCCAAGAGAGACATGCCTTCTTTTCTTTTCCACCTTCATCTGACTTAAATTTGCAAACAATATGGATATGTTTAAATGGGTACATTTACATAATAGTAAATGGGTAGTTTCAAGGTGAGCTATTGCTTTTAGTGTGCATGGCATTGCCCCATGGTTCTAGGTGGGTTCCCAGGACCAACCATAACAACACCTCTTGAGAACTTGTTATGGATACATGTTCTCAAGACCTACCCCAGACCTGTAAAATAAGAAAATATGGTAATGCAGATTAGAAATCAATTTTAAACAATCCTGCTGGTGATTACCACATACAGCTGACAGATATGTGCCACTACTGCAAGACTGATTGGCATCACAGTTTCTGAAGTCAGTGTATCTGGATTTCATTGTTTTGTTTGTTTGTTTGGTTGGTTGGTTGGTTGGTTGCTTTTTTTGGCTGTTCTTTGTTTGGTTGGTTTTTGTTTTTCTTTTCTTTTCTTTTTTTTTCTTTTCTTTTCTTTTCTTTTCTTTTCTTTAGACAGAGTTTCTCTGTGTAGTCTTGGCTGTCTTGGACTCACTTTGTAGACCAGGCTGGCCTTGAACTCACAACAATCCACCTGCCTGTTTCCTGAGTGCTGGAATTAAAGGCATGTGCCATCATGCCCAGGTGGATTTCAATATTAATGTCTGTCACTTTCAGCTATGTCATCTCACACAAGTTTCTTTTTTTTTTTTAATTTTGTCTTCTCTAAAAGAATCTATTTGATCAGTTTCCTTTGGTTGGGAGGCTCTTAGGTCACTCAGAGGAAGGAGATACAGGCTATCCAGATGAGAACTAATAGGCTGTGGTCATACAATAGGGGAAGAGGTCTAAGGGAGGGAAATTGGGCAGAAGAAGGAGGGAGGGGATAATGATTGGGATGTAATATGAATAAATTATAATAAAAAGAATATATTGATGGGAGCAACACATTTCCAAACGGTTTCTATGAGGATTAGAATAGATATCAATGCAGAATGCGTAAAACAATGCTTGGTTGGCTCACAAGTACTATATAAATGTTAGTTCAATATTACAATCCAAGATAAAAAGACAAGAGGAAAGGATTTTTTTGCCTGCTTACTCACACTCTTGCTGGCTAGTTGATCTAACCTATTGCTGTAGAATTAGTTTACTTGTATTAGAACTGACATCTTCAGGATTCCAACATAGACTGGAAATCAACAGATCCCTGGAACCCTCTAGAACTCCAGTGTTACGTTGGTACTGCTGAGACATCCTGCCTCATAGACAGAACAAGTGCTAGGTTCTCTTTCCAGCATAAAGCAGCCATTGTTGGCCTACCCTGACTGAAACTTATAAGCCAGTGGTATAGCAGTCTAATAAAATCCCCTTTTACACACACACACACACACACACACACACACACACACACAGACACACATGCACACAATCAGTTTTATTACTTTAGAGAACACTGCCTAACATAAACTTCTTGATTATATTTTGTCTTGTTTTGAAATTTAAAACATTCACTGTCTTCCCCTTGGTACCTACGTGCCATTTTCATAATCTCTTTATATAATGTTAAATTGTGGGTCCTATAATCATATCTGGATGTCATTTTTGGATTCTGAAATATAAATCAATTGAATAAAGGATACTTCTTCCAAGCCTAGAAATTAAAATTAACCCAAACTGCAAGGAAGTCCCTTTTTCTGAATACTCTCCTATACCGGGGCTCACTTTTTTCCTAATGATATTTTTCCACTGAAATGTTGGCCTTCTTAAAAGACAATATGAGAGAAAAAGATTATTTTTATTATAATTAGATCATTTAAAACTTTCCCTACCAATGTACTTGTTATCTCCTTTTCCTTCAAGAACTATAAATATAAACATAAACCATATTTAATCATTTAATCAGAATATGTTTACTGTGTTGCTTCTGTATTGTGATACACAGTTCACTCCCAGTAAAGTCATAAGGAAACTTCTCCTCTGCTCCTAAGCCTAGGTCATTCACTGGCCAGTGTTGCATAGGTGGTTGCCAGACAGATAGTGTTGTCTGTGGATCCATCCAGACACACAGATATTCTCTACCAAAAAGTCCAGGTTTTTCTACCACACATCAGGTTTTCCAGAGAGATAAAATCATGTATTTTTCCCATTACATTTTTTTTCTTCAAATTTCAACTCAACCAATAGCTTTGAAACTCTTACGTGTTGTTTTGTGTGTTAGCCATACATAGAAGATCTGGGCACTATTCTACTTCATTATTTCATACTAAAATGCCACACATTACTTAGCTGCAGGCCTAATCACAGACACTCTAACTTTCCTTTTTAAAGTTATATCTATTCATTTTGTGAATGTCAGGGAGTGCATGTGTGCCAAAACATGGATTTGCCACTGTGTGCCAAAACATGGACTTGCCACTGTATGCATGTGGAGGTCAGATACTTCTCAAGAGATAGCTCTCTTTGCCACCAGGTGGTTTCCAGAGAAAGAAGCAAGTTCTTCAGGCTTGGCAGCAAACGTCTTTGTCCACGCAGCAATCTCACCAAGCCACCTCAGCCTCTATTTTGGGACCATTCAAATTAAAACTACCAGGAACTGTATGCACAAACCATTCTACAAATATACAGTCTTGTTTTTCTTGATTAATCTATTCTTGTATGTTTATGTCTATGGTCTCTTTGAGCCAATTTTGTTTATGTTGTCATGTAGGAGGAAAAGTTAATTTTCCATACAAATATCTAGTTTTTTCACAACTGGTTATTGAAAGAATGACTCCTTCTTTCCCTCTCATTAAATTATTCTGGCAGCATATTGAAAATTAATTGACCATATATGCATGCATTTCTTCATGGGCTTTTTCTATTGTTACATTGACTATATATCTACCCCAAGACTACACTGTCCTGATCACGATAGCTATGTAATAAGTCTTGTACCATGTTTCTTCTCAAAATGATTATTCTGTTTTTCTAAACATTCTGTCTCTTTGTACAAATTTTAGGATGTGGATACCAGTTTCTGGAAAAATTTAAAAAGTGCCCTAAATTTTTATTGCAATTATATTGAATCTATCAGTATTTGGGAAAAAGTTGCATCTAAACATGTGGTTTTCATTCTGCAGCACATGTTATCTCAAATTTAAACTTTAAAAAATTTTTATGTGTACAAGTGTTTTGCCTGCATGTTTGTCTGTGTACCATGTGAATGCATGGTACCCTCAGAGGTCACATGAATGTGTTAAATTCTGTCTGAAGTTACAAACAGTTGTGAGTCTTCTTGTAGGTCCTAGGACTTGAACCCTCCTTACCCTTAAACCATCTCTTCAGCTACTGATTTTGAAATTTCTAATAATGTATTTTTCTATGCTAGAATTTTCATGTTTGAATTTTCATTTTCATTTACTGTGAGCGTATTTTCCTTTATTGAGACTATAAAGTCATGACTTCAACTACTTGTCAATGCCTGGTAATATTTGGTTCAGTTTTCCTGGAGTCAGCCTCCATCTTCTCTTATAACTCTTTAAGTCAATAGATTTAGATTGTTTCCTGCATGATTTTCACATTATATTGCACAGAGTTTGCATTTTTTCATCCTTCTTAGAAATTTAATAACTTTACTTTTATAGAGAGTAGATTTAGTTTCAGTTAAACCGTCAGAAGCAGTCTTTTCAGGAGGGCAATTCAAATCTTAATTCAGCTGTGCGTTCTCAACTCTCCTTTGTGTCTGGCTTATAAGTTCTTTTCCCTTACATTCAAAGGTAGGGGTGAAGTTTATACATGCAATTTAAACTTCTCCTTTCTGCCTTTTCTTTCTGGGATCCCCTACACTTAACTGTGTCCTCTGGAGTCTAGTCCTGAAAGGCGTTAGGTTTTTTGCTATTAAACTGTGGCCTGCTGTGACTTGCTCTACTTGATACCAACCCCAAGGCTAAAACCTATTAGAATATATTAGCTCACTCTCAATGGCCATGACGAAATATCAATAGCTGATTAATACAGAAAACATATTTATTACAGCATAGTTATAAAGAGAGAAAGTCCAATATTAAATAGTTTCATCAATACTTTTCTTTGATAAGATCATAATGACAGACTACATCATGGTAGAACATGTGTGAGAGAAATCCCATGGTAAGATAAGAAGCTAAGGAGTAGGTGGGAATTGCATGAAAACTAATCAGGTCCCTTAGGGAACTACACTCATCCCTCCAAAGGACAGATCCACCTAAAGACTTAATTGCTTCCCAGTAGGCTCCAACTTGGAAAGGTTTCACCACATTCCACATCACTGCACTGTGGACAGAGCATTAAGGACATGAACCTCTGGGGTACATGCTGAAAGGATAGAAATGGACAGAAAGAAGAGTTGCAGAAAACCACATGGGGCCTTTTGCTTCTTACAAGGGTTAACTTGCCTCTCAGATATTTTAATGTTAATTCTTGGATAGTTTTAGGAGCTTTCTTGTACTGTTCCAAGAGTTTGTAGCTGTTACCTATAAGAGGACAAATTAGGTAGGAGCTTACCTGGCCCCAAAAGGAGCAGAGAAAAAGAACATTTAATATAGGCTTAAAAGGGAGAAGATAGAAAGACCTCTGACACTCATGGATGAGAAGTATCAACATTATGAAGATGGCCATCCTACTGAAACTACTGTACAAATTCAATATACTTCCAAAAATCAAAATTCCAAGGCTACTCTTTGCAGACAAAAATTTCTGTCTTAAACTAATATAGAAGACCAACACCTGCTGGGAACAGCCACCACTAAGGCCTCTGGCCAGTATTGTTTCTACTTGTCCACATTCATGGGAAATATTTTTCTACCCCTCTTCAAGTAATTTTTTACTGATGTTGTTATAGAGGACCAGGCTTATAGTGGGCCTGACTGCTGCAGAGAAGATAGTAATTCTGTGCAAACTGAAGCTAGGGAAACTGTGATTGCCATGCCAAACTTTGATCTCTACATGATGACTGCCAAATAAAAGAATATCAGCTTCACCATGTGGTTGTGGACAAGATCCAGCCACTGGGATGCCCCAACTTCCAGAAACACCCAAAGCCTGATCTACAAAGTGAACAGCAGTGATAGAGACTGTGTGAACAAAGCTGGTGAAAAGCTGATGAGGAAGCTAGCTGAGGATGAATTCTGTAATGCTATTCTCCTGGTGTGTCTCAGCACAGGACCTCACCAATGCCATGAAAGCAACTGAAATCACAGAGAAGCTGTGGCTGCACTCTTTACACCACAGGAGGTAGCGTTTGCAGGCCCCTGTGCCATCAGTAGTAGTGGCTCTACAAAGTACTAGACTGGCTGTCCTATCAGCTCCAGAATCTGAAGGAAACCAGACTCCTCCCTCCACATCACTTTCCATTCTCTGTTTTTTTTTCTGGTGGTGTCATGCAATCTGTGGTCCTGAGTGCCAGAAGCTGTCTCAATGGGCAGGTCACAGTGTGCATTACAATGTTCTTTACATGTACAGACACAGCCTGGAGCCAGTTTTCACTTTTATTTTTTAATGTAAATAGTTTCTACTTCCACTGAGGCAGTTTCTGGGACTCCTACGCAATATTTATTAGCTCTTACAATTATTATTATAAAAATAAAATCAACTGACCCAGTACTGAGAAGGGACTTGCTTCTCAGGGCACCTGGCCACCAGGAACCAATGGGCTATAGGCTACTAAAGGGATCCCTTTGGTGGTTGGTTTTAGTTTAAACCCTGTACATTAAACAAACAAACAAACAAATGAACAGTACTTAGAAAATGTAAGGCAGGCATATCTAAACAAAAAGAACAGAAACCACATCTACTGCAGCAAGGACCTAAATGCCATCAGTTTAGCTATTCCCCAGGAGAAGCAGGAGAGATACTGACTAACAAACCACAGTCCACTGCATTGTCACAATACAGCCACTGTGGCTAGCCTGTCTGTGAATCATTCCATGGCATGCACCTTGGCTCACACGGTCACTAAGGGAATGGCTATGGGCCATTGCGGAGTGCAAGGCCCAGCCTTGCACTTGGTTGGTATGTGACCAGCCCAGATGGCACTCTGCACATACGATTGCTCTTGGACCCACTTGGACACACTGGCAGGAGGCCAGGATCTGACCAGCAGGAGCAGGTGCAAGCTGAGAGAGTCTGTCCAGTCCAGACCCACATCCCAGAATACTCCCATCTCCATGTGTGAAGTAGCTTCCTTCCTCAGCCTGCAAGGCTTGGGCTTGCCATCAAAAAACAGCATGCACTTTTTATTTGTATTCTGATTAACACTGAAGAAGCTGGAAGTGTCTGTTCATCTTGGGGAAACAATACAACTGGTTTATTTGGTGTCATGGAACCTTTATTGCTTTCAATACATGATTAATAATCAACTGTTTCCTATACTTCTTTTCACTGTTCATTTTGACAAACACTGTAATTATATAGTTAATACATACTTATAGCTAGTATGGTAGTCTCTTAGTTACTAAGGTGTATCAATATAGAAGTACAAAAAAAGTAAGAAGAGACAAAGGAATCCTGAACTAAAATAATACTACAAGAGGTATCACCATATTCAATTTCAAGTTACACTATAAAGCCATAGTAATAAATACATGATGGTTCTACAACAAAAACAACCATAAAGATCAATGCACCATAACAGAGGATGCAGATGCAAATACAGCTACCTGAATTTTGACAAAGATGCCAAAATATATTCTGAAAAGAAAAACCCTACCATCTTCCATGAATGGTTACGAAACATGAAGAAAAATGAAGCTATACCCTTATGTCTCAGACTGGCAAAATTCAGCTCCAAATGGATCACATATCTCTACAGAAGACCTGATACTAGAGAATTACTGGAAGAAAAGGTAGTGAGTACACTTCATAGAGGCTTAGGTAAAGGACTGCCCGAACAGAATCCTGATAGTACGTGATACAAGACCAACTACTGACCAATGGTATCTCATGAAACTAAAAAGACCTTGTACAGCAAAGCAAATTGCTTAGTGAGTGAAAAGGCATCCCATAGAATGGGAGAAAATATTGGCCAGTTATCCACCTAACAGAAATTCATATCTCTAATACACAAAGAAGCTAAAAAGATAACCATTAAGAAAACAAACAATCCAATTAAACAATAGGCTACAGAACTAAGCAGAAAGTTCTCAAAATAAGAAATTCAAATGGCTAGGAAACACTAAACAAAGTATTCAACATCCTTAGCCACCAGAGATGCAGACAAAAGCTACTTTATGATTCTAATTTTAACCTAGTCAGAATGACCATCATCAAGAATCCAAATGCCAACAAGTGCTGGCATAGGTGTAGGGAAAGGGGAATAATTTTTTAAACAGTTTTACTTTCTACTTTATTTTTTTATTGTCTAGATATTTTTGCTTTTATTTTTTATTTATACTTTATATATATATGTATATATACATATATATATATATATATATATATATATATATAATAAACTACATGTAGCAAAAGGAACCATGAAACAATCAGGAATTATATCAATGGTACAGTCCTAGTGTTTTGGTTATTTGTATTTGGAAACCTTGAAGAAAACATCTTTCCTGTCTTGGTGAGGGTAAAATTCTGAATGAAAATCAATATCTATCATATATCATCATTATCAACTTAAAACATCTGTCTAGACCTAAAAAATATCTTAACCCATAAACAATTAACACTGTTGATAGGGGTAGAAGCTAGTCCAGTCATTTTGAAAATCAGTCTGGAAGTTCACGATTGGAAAGAGGATTAGAAATAGAAGTACCATATGATCCAGTTGTAACATTCCTGGGGACATCCACAAAGTCTATATATCTTATCACAGATACACATATGTGTCTATTTTATTGCTGTTCTCTTCACAATAGGGAAAAACAGTGAAATCACCCCTGATGTCTGTTGGCTGATAAAAACGTGCTATATATACACAATGAAATTTTTTTCACTTGTGAAGAATAATGAAATAATGGAATTTCTAGATAAATGAATGAAACTGGAAGAAACAACTATACTGAGTGAGGTAACCTAGGCCCAGAAAGACAAATGATGCATATTCTCTCATAAATAGTTCCTAGTGTTGAATCCTTAGTTAGTTTTATATGGTTATATTAGAATCTAGGAAGGTATAAAGGAACCATTGGATAACTCTGTGTGTGTGTGTGTGTGTGTGTGTGTGTGTGTGTGTGTGTGTGTGT
>OU015742.1:182416553-182433732 GCA_907169655.1 Acomys percivali
TTTTGATAATTGCAGTGACACACAACCATTAAAAAATATTGTTTCCCACAGGACAGAAACCATACCAACTCAAGGATGAAATAAAAACTTTAAAATCAAGAAGACCTCTGTTGTCAAAATGAGGCTTGGAAGACACTGGTCATTTTGTGTACCATGTTTGTCATTATTCTAGGGCCCGCTGATGTTCTCTGCATGTTATTTCAACAGCGAAGAAGGTTGAGCAGCTGTATCACATGATATAGTGCCCAGTTAGATACATGTAGCAGTTTCTGGATTTATTTGTAAATTGAATTACATCAGGAAACATAAACAGATCTTACAGAAATACTTTTTAAAAGAAAGACATTTGTGTGATAAAAAAAAATGCAACGTTTAAAATTTTTTTGGATCTTGTTAATCAAATTATATCTAGAGTTCTCTTTTTTGTGAAATTCATCACAAATCAAATAAAATTGAGCTCTCAAAGTGCTCCAAAGTAAGTGCATGCAGAAAAAAGATGAAAATAGGCTAACTGAAAACTGTAAAGAAGTTAAATTAAAACCTTTCACAATTTTCATTCTGAGTAGATTTTAAACATTTTGATTAAAAATTTTACATATAAAGGGATAATGAATTTTCATTTTGGTAAACAAAGCTATTTCAAAAACTTACAAGAAGTGGAAGAAAAAGCTTTTTAAAATAATTTATTCAGATTACAACCTATCTTCCTGTTCTTTTCTTCCTTCCCTTCCTGTTTCATGCTATTCCCCTCCCCTAGATCTGTGACAGAAGGGGACCTCCTCTTCCACCATATGTGGAAAGTTTTGATTTCATCCTATAGCAAAGGACAGAAAGTAAGCTCACTTTATTTTGAAAGAAATAAATAAAAAAAGATAACTCATGGATCCATTAACATCAATTTAAAGAACAGCCAATTTTTCAAACACTTTCTGATGCTGAATTCTATCAATTTTAAAATCAATTTGAAAGGTAGATTTCTATTGTTGATTCCTGTTGAGTTTCTTTCTGTTGACTACTGATGATGCTGGAAATCTCTCCACATGTCTGTTAGTTAACTAGTCATTTTCTTCCATGAATTGCCTATTTGCTCATCTTATTGGAATGTTTAGTAATTCAGTACATTGATCTTTGGTTCATTAAGGTGTGTGTGTGTGTGTGTGTGTGTGTGTGTGTGTATTTGTGTGTATTTGTGTGTTTGTTGACTATATTGTATACATTTTATTTTAAACATCACTGCAAATGTTCATATAAGTAACATGGGTCAATATTGCTATATAAAGTAGTGCTTTGCATGATACATTTTAAAAAGCCTTACTACTTAAAATTGCTTTGTCCTGTTGTTGTTTCATTTTTTATGCTTATATATTTTGAATTTTATTATAATAAGGATTTACCTGGCACCTGATCTGCCTTTTGCATCGTTGACACTATTATCATGGGCCATAAAGAGTGAGACAATGACTCACTCGATATGACACTAACATGATTTGGAAGCAATGAGGAGTTTGCTGATTTTGTATTGGTTTCATTAATTGTATTAGTTAAGATTCTTTTAGGGGATGGAGAGATGGCCTGTGGTTACAAGCACTGTCTGCTCTTCCAGAGGTCCTGACTTCAATTCCCGCAAACACGTGGTGGTTGTCAGCCATCTACAATTGGGTCTTACCCTCTTTTGGCATGCATGCATACTGCAGATAGGGCCCTCATATATATAAAATAAATAAATCTTTAAAAACAGATTATTTTGCATATGTGTATTAGTTGTCTGTGTTTCTGTTTAAAAATCAGTTTATCTCCTACATCATAGTGACAAATAAGCATTCATTATTCTCAGGGTTTCTGCGAGCCATAGATTTAAGGGGGGATTCATTCAACTGTTGCTATTTTGGGTTCTCTCATTGTAGAGCTATAGGATGGAAAAGCACATAACCTGAAGATGCGCCTGCAACTCAAGGTTCTTCTCCCAAGATGCCTCACTCAGAGGGCTGGTAAGGTAATGTAAATGTGGTACGATTTCAGATCTACCTCTCAAGGCCTTCTAATAAGACTGATTGAGTGTCCTTCTGACACAGGATTGGTGTTTCCCAGAACTAGTAACAGAGATCAGAAAAGACTAAGTGAAAGAGAATGTCCCTGTTGCCTGGACCACAAAGGAAGGAAGGAAGAAAGGAAGGAAGGAAGGAAGGAAGGAAGGAAGGAAGGAAGGAAGGGAGGCAGGAAAAAAAGGAAAAAGAAAAAAATCAAGTAGTATCATGAAAGTTATAGGGTTTTTTCCCCCAGGATAAACCAAGTAAGAATTTAAGTAATAATTTAGAATTCTTTTTCTCCATTTCCTAATTCATCTTTTGTTGCACTGATATACTATCAGACAGGCTCTTCTTGTAGATTTTCTGATGGTGCCAGATTTGGTGACAACTTTCTTCTACAAACACTCTTTTCTTCTTTGAAATGGTCTGTTTTTCCAGTCTCAATTGGCTAGGGTCAGTGTCCATGGTGCTGTTGTTAATGAAGCAAACCAGCAATATGTTTTTCATGTACAATGCATCAGTGTATCTTAGTCTTTAGGAAGTTTTAACTACAGCATCATATGTAAGCATGCACTCAATGCCGGGGGCTGATCATGATGCTTCTGACTAGGAGTCATATGCAAACACAGGATGCCAGAATATGTAGAGTGGTGAACTATATCCGTGTAATGAAGGAAAAACCAAGCCATAAATCAACTTCACCTTACCAATTGTCAAACTAAAGATATATAGATGACAAATCTAATATTTTGTGCTCAAATAACACCACAAACATATGATTTATTTCAACTTAAATTGAAAATACAGAGGCTGACAAGCTAGCTCACTGGCTGAGATCATCCTTTGCAAGCATAAAAACAAGATTTTTTAAAGTTAATTGGCTGCTAATTTAGCTGAAAAACAGGATCTTGGGTGCCCAGGTTTGGGGTTTTGATGAGAGGCTCTGCCTCAAAGAAACAGTGGAGAGTAAGAAAGCAGGATGTGTGGTGTCCTCTTTTTTTTTTTTTCTGTTTTATTTTTTTTTTAATTTTATTAATTTATTCTTGTTACATCTCAATGGTTATCCCATCCTTTGTATCCTCCCATTCTTCCCTCCCTCCCATTTTCCCCTTATTCCCCTCCCCTATACTAAGGCACTAGCCAAGGACAATACAGGCGATAAACTTTAAACCCCTACCCAGATCTAGCCAATGGTCAGAACAGTCTCCACACTTGAGTGGAGAGAGGGATTTGACTTTCTCACGTACTGTGGTGTCCTCTTCTAACCTCAGCAGGCACACAAATGTAACACATCTACATGCGCATGTGTGTATACACCACACAGTTACATACGCAGACACTCTCCCCCACACACACATTTTAGGTAGAAATTACAGATTTAATTATTTGTTTTATGCAATATATCTACTCCTTTACATTTATACACAAATTTCGTAGTATCATGTCACAAATATGCACAATAATTTTCCCAAAGTTTCTAAATATAAAAACCTGTTAATACTTTACTATATTAAAAAAGGGGAGGGTTTCTGACAGTTGTGTTGCAGAGATCTTTGTATAACCATCATTTGTACCACTTGTTCATCTGAATGATAGCTGTGAAAATACATTAGTCTGTGTTCTATCCCTGTGAAGAAACATGATGACCATGACAACACTTACGAAAGAGAGCAACAAACTGGGGCTTGAGTACAGTTTCAAGGTTTCAGTTAATTGTCAACATAGGGAGCATGCTGGTATGCAGACAGATGCGGTGCTGGATAGGTAGCTGAAAGCTCTACATCCAGGTCCATGTGCAGAGGAAAGACATTACCCCTGGGGCTGGCTTGGGCTTTTGTAAACCTCAAAGCCCTTCCCAGGTTTACAATACCTCTACCAAAGCTACACTCTTAATCCTTCTAGACAGGCAACTGAGTGGGAAGGAAAGGGTCCTAAAGGCAGACAAAAGTATCAGAGACAGGCCCCTGATCCCAGTGCCAGGAGTCCCATAATCTCTCATCTTTTTCATGCATGTCCAGTGATCTTCTCTGACTCATATTGTGGTGCCATTAGCCATTCTGGCTCTGTTTGCTCCGCCCATTGTGCTGTGATTGCCCAGCAACCCAACTGGTGACTCCTGAGAGGGGAAGTGAGGCCAGAATGGGTGGGGTTGAAAGAGGCCCAGGTGGCTGGTTAGCGCAGAACAAACTCTCAGGAGGCAGGCTTCAGGGACACAGCTCATTTAATTGGGCAGGGGATGGGGTGGTGGTGGGCAAAGGCTACAAACTTCTGGAGGGTGGGTAGGAGTTTTCAGGGTGAGTGCATATCATTGTCATGAGGAGGAATTCCAGGTGCTCCTGGACAAGACCTTATAAGGCAAGAGGAAGTTCAACCTGGCTGCTGGGCTTCATAACTTCCTCTGAGGGCAACAAGGCTATGTGCACTAGGATCTGCAGGCCCGGGGGGGCAGGGGGCCAAGCAGCGAGCCATCCTATGCCTGCCTGACCGATCTCAGGATGAGATTTTCAGGGTTTGGACATGCCTCACATTCACTTTTGCTCCTGGCAGGCCAGCTCCTCCTGGTCCCACAACTCCCTGGCCCCATATAGCTGCATATTCTCAGGCTTAACATAACTATCTTCGACTGCATCTTAACCTGACTCGATTGTTTAAGCCATTGCCATGACCCAAAGGATCCCCTAACTGTAATCACATAGAAGTGATGCTGTGGGCCTGGTTCTCTGTCTGTTACAGCAATAAGGGAAACTACTACACAAAGCAACTATCTCAGAGTGAGCTTTCCAACTCACATCAATGCCTGGGAAAAAGAGTTATCGCACTTCTTTCTCAATTGTATGTATGCTATAGGAAAGAGGCAGCCCCTGGCATTTTATATTTATACATAGTTCCATAGTGCAGTGCCTTGAGAGCATGAGGGTATGCAGCCCTCTGTGTGGGCAACTGCCAATGACTGTACAGGTTAAGGAAGGGAATGGAAGGAAGAAAAGATGGCGCTAAAGCTAACGTGTTCACAGCACTACAGATACTCCCTGACTTGTACCTCAGCTTGTCACGTGTATTACTTAATAATGCTCAAAAGCAAGTCATAGTTAGGAGAAGCCATGTTTCTGATTTGCTAATCTGATCTTTTACAGGATAATAATATATGGTGAAATACTCTCTCAAAATGCTTCACTGGCTGCAGTAAACTAAAGCTCCTCAAACAAGCACTCTGAGTGTGCGAAGCTAAGACATCTAACAGGTGAGGAGTAATAACGGCTCTGTCAATCTGTTATATGTTGACCAGGGCATGATCTTATCGGAAAGACCACCCATAGTTTTCACATGGGAGTTTCCTACTCATTTCCAAGGAGGTAAAAGAAATTAAAGTTTTGGAGTGTAATATCACTCTGGGCAGTTTCTTCTTGTTATCCAACTCTCTGTGTGAGAGTTGATTTTCATTGTTACCTTGACAGGTAACAGTCACTGAGAAGAGACTTGATACCCTATGAGCATATACAGAGGGAGGTAATCCCTCTGAGGAACAGTCATAGGGGAGGGGAATAAGGGGAAAATGGGAGGGAGGGGAGAATGGGAGGATACAAGGGATGGGATAACCATAGAGATGTAACAAGAATAAATTAATTAAAAAAAAAAAGAATGCCAATGGAGAGGCATACCTCTAGGTGTTTCTGTCAATGATTTTTCTGAGAGGAGTAGGTTTAATGAAATCACTGAGCGTGAATGTGAGTGTCACAAGTCCAAGAATCAAAAGAAAAAAGAAAAAAAGTCACTGGAACTTTGTGTTTGGCTATGAGATGAATAGCTCGCTCTTACCATACCCCTTGTTAGCCAGGATGTTCTGCCTCTGCCTCCCCAGCTCTCAGATCACAGCTTGAAGGTCTGACTTTGGATCTTCAACATCCACACAAGCCATGGATTTGAATGCAGAGAAGTCATGAACCAAAGTAAAAATTTTCTTTCCATGATCATTAAATAATTAGATCACAGCAATGAAAAGTAACTAGTACAGTCATAGTTCTACAAGGAAGAAGCAATGAAAGTATACGTGTACGGATTTGTGTGTGTAAGAAAGAGAGTGAGAGACTGAGAGACAAAAACAGAGACAGAGAGAACAAAGAGAGAAGAGAGAGAACAAAGAAGTGACTGGGGAAGAAAAGAAAGAAATAGGAAGACAGATCAAAGAGAGAAAGACAGACATGTTTTAAGAAATAGACCTATACAATCATTCAAGGGTTATAGAAAAATCTGGAGATTGAAGTAAAAGGTCAGATCAACAGCTGCTGGCAGAATTGCTTTTCCCTCTATGTCAGCCTAATTTTTATTTTTTGTTTTTATTTTTTGTTTGTTTGTATTTTAATTAAGATCTTCAGCTATGTCACTAAATCTAACCTGTATTATGAATGATAATGTTTAGTCAAACTCCATATATTATTAAATGCAGATTTAATTTAAAAACATATTCCCAGAAATATTTAAAAACATTTTGGACCCAATAACTTGGACTGGGGGTCAGGCGAAAATGGCACATAAAATTAGCCAATGCATTCACTGTAGTCACCAGTGAACAGCAAGCCACGGTCTTGGGCCATTATCCTTTAATTCTGTTTTCCGTCATATGAGATGGCTCTCTGAATGATGAATTTTAAATAATCCTCTCCAAAACCATGACTACAGGAATGTGAAACACAGGGGAGAGTGAGAAAAATAATAGTTTTGTCTTGCGTAGGACAGTTGACCAAGACATATACTTCACTAATAAAACATACTCAAGGCAAAGGAAATTTGGCTCACAGGCATGCCAACTTCAAGTTGCAGAGGTACAATAATGAATGGTCATTCAATCATCTGCTGGCAGAACATATGGCTTACAGAACATATAATGGTACTGCTCATATATGGTATCTTTTCTTTTTTTCTCACTTTTCTAATTGAATTTATTTGTTTACATTAAAAACAATGTTTAACAAGGATTATGTTTATATGTAAGCTTATATATATATTCCTCATAGTGAGAAGCAAAAGCTGGTTTAATATAATTTCTTATCTCTTTTAAAACAAGAAAATAATAATACTCTTTTGTAATACCTCAATTCCCCTTTGGAAAGGCGTGTAAATAGTTTTGAAATTTTATTATGTTTTTAAGGGAAATTGAACTACATCACTTGCCCATGCCTTTTTTCTTTCTAGTACCTCTAATTATGATCACTCAAATGCCTCTCATGCTCCTCTATACTCAAGTTGATAGCCTTTTTTTCTTTTATTATATTTGTGATGTACATATGTGTAAGGAATTCATATGTGATATGTGTGTGTTACCTGTTGAATCTATTTTTGAACAATAACAATTTTAATAATAAGAATAAGAGTAACAGAAACAATAAAAGATTCATTGAGCACTTTCTATGTATCAAGCACAATTTTAAACATATTACATGTATTCATTTACTTTAATAAGTGATGTTTTGCCAGGTAGCTTGGGTGGGGTGGCATTCTAAGTGACAGGCACAGCATATCTAAACACGGTGTTTTAAGGTGAAGTCCTCATTTTGAGGAATGGCAGAGATATTACTAGACCATATGGATACATTTCAGAACACCAGTAAATAAAACAGCAACCTCTTGAGGAGCCCAGTCGTCAGTAGGCATCCCCTATCTCCAGCTTCATTGTAGAGTGAATGTCTCCAGTGTTTCTCTCCCAAACCCAGGATCCCTGAGTCACTACCTTTTATTCATGTTAGCTCACAGACTCAACCTGCTGCTTTTCTTAACTGAGTCAACTCTCAGCATCCATTATTATTGCCACCATCAAGGTAGTCCTACCTGTGGGAACTTTTGAGTCATGGAACCTTAGGAACTTTTCTCTTTGTCATGTGGGGAGAGAGAGACAGAGAGACATGGAGAGATGTTTCCCTAGCTCTTCCTAAACTTTGGGTTCTATTTCAGATTCTTATCATTTTTTAATAATTTGTTTCTAATTACTTTTATTTCTAAATATCATGTATTTGTCTATCCCTTGTCTATCACCTATCACGTATGTAGCATCTATCTAGCTTCTCACCTATTACTACTTTTTGCCTTCAGCAGGAGAGATTAGCACATATACAGTATACAACTGAGATACTTTGGATACTTAGCCAATTACCTAAATATCTACATATATTTCAGGTTTTGATTTGATTCTGGTACATTGGCCTGAAAGGGAATAGTGGAATCATCCTGACCTTGGACTCAATAACCCTGTTTGTCTTCTCTTATCCAGACTCCAGGGTGTAGTTCATTTTGTCTATAGTTAGTGAGAACAGGGAGGGACTGCATCTGTGTCTGCTGACTGTCCCCATAGAATCCCAAATCTTCCTCCTTGATACTCTTTGTCTTGTGTCCTTTCAAATAGTCTCCCTTAGTCCCCAGTTGAGGATCAAAGAACGTATCAGAATGCTTAATATGCAAACATGATAGCTTCTAAAATGTGACTGTCCCAGGCGAGAGCCCTTCTGGGGACTGTAATTTTCCATTTCACATTCCTGCTTTCTTCTATGTGTTTGACTTCTTTATGGTAGCAGGGGGAAATGATCAAGTGCTCAGCAACCCACATAGCTTAGAAATCAGAAATTTCTGAAGTTAAGAGTAGATTGTGGTGAAAATTAAAGAAACTGGGAAAATGTTAACTAGATAATCTTAGAATTTGGTCATTAAAGGGAATATCTCACATCACTTGAAATAGAATAACTACCTTGTGTGAGAGCAACACTGGTCAAGTTTTTGTTAATGTCATCTGAGTTTGCCATGTAGGCCAAGCTAGGCTCAACCTCATTCTGAAGCCCAGGCTGGCCTTGAACTTGTGATCCTGTTGCTTCTTACCCTGGGTGTTAAGGCTATCGGACTGCAGCCAAAACTCAGCTGCCTTTTGATTTTGTATTAGCATTTCTATCAGTTTTTGAACATGTTGTTGTGAAGACTTCTACTCTCTTCTTTTCTTATTGCTTAAAACTTTATTTTCTCTCAAATGGCTACAATGTTGTTCTGACATTTCTTTAACTGTTCTGGCTTATTATTTTAGTAAAAGCCAATGGCCTGAGTCCTCCATACATTATTTTTTTAAATCTCACTTTGTTCTATTTTAAAAAACAGAGACAAAAATCATATACCATAAAACTCAGTATTGTAAAATATAAAATTCAATTAATATAAATATTTTATGGCCTTCTACAACCATAACCATGAACTAATGTTAAAATTCTGTCATTACCCTAAAAAGAAACCCCAATACATACTAGCAATTCTTATTTCACTCCTTCTCCTAGTCATTAGCAGCCATGACTCGACTTTCTTTTTTCCTCTACTTAACTATGCTGAACATTTCATATAAATATAATTATATGAACTTTTGAGCCTTTTTCACTTAATATATTTTAGAAACCAACACATATTTTAGGATACACAGATGAAGCAATCATTTTGATTACTGTATATTATCATATATGGATATACCACATTTTATTTGCCTTTCATAGAAAAATGGAAAATTTGTGCATTCACAGTTTCTGGCTATTATAAATAGAAATGCTGTGAACATTGCTACTGTGAATAGATTTTTGTATAAGTATTATTTTTCAGTTCACCTAAGTGTATTTCTAAGTGTGAATTTTTTGAATGTATATATAGTAATTGCATGTTAAACTTTTTGAGCAACTGGAAGATTTCATTCCAAGTGGACTTAACTGGTTTACAGTTTTATCAGTAGTATGTGATGGCTTTACTTCTCTATTTCCTTATCAACAGCCATTATGATATGTGTGTAAAGTACTAGCTCATCGTAGTTTTGATTTGCATTTCCCTGCTGACTAATGATGTTGCATAACTTATAATCTGCTTATTGTCCCTTATGTATCATCTGTGGAAAATTTTTTTTCCAAAATTTTGAGTACATTTTAATTGGGTTGTCTTTTTTTGTTGAGTTGTAGGATATATTTTCCTTCTTGAGAAATATAATTCAAAATTTATTCTCTATAGATATACAAAATTTTAAACTGCCTTGATGATGACTTTTGAAACATATATATTTTTAATATTGAGATCAGGTATGGTGATACCTCCAGAAGTACTTTTATTATACAGAAATGTTTTTACTATCCTGTTTTTTTCCTTCTTCCATTTGAAGTTGAGGATTGCCCTTTCAAGATCTGTAACAGAATTGCATTTGAATTTTGGTGGGAATTGCATTGAATCTGTAGATTACTTTTGGTAAGGTGGCCATTTCTATTATGTTCATCTTACTGGTCCATGAGGATGGGAGATCTTTCCATCTTCTGATATCTTCTTCAGTTTTTTCTCCAAAGACTTGATGTTCTTGTCACATATGTCTTTCACTTGCCAGGTTAGAGTTACAGCAAGATATTTTATATTATTTATGGCTATTGTGAGGATTGTTGTTTGCCTAATTTCTTCCTCAGCATGTATTTTGCTTGTATAGAGGGCTACTGGTCTTTTCTTTTGAGTTGATTTTGTATCCAGCCACTTTTCTGAAGTTGTTTATCAGCTATAGGAGATCTCTGATAGAATTTTTGGGGTCATTTATTATACTACCAAAACATCTGTGAATAGCAATACTTTGACTTATTCTTTTCCAATTAGTTGTCTTATTGCTCTAGCTAGAACTTCAAGTACTTTATTGAAGTGATACAAAGATAATGTGCAGCCTTGTCTTGTCCCTGATTTTAGTGGAATTGCTTTAAGTTTCTCTCCATTTAATTTCATGTTGGCTATTGGCTTGCTGTATGTTGCTTTTATTGTGTATAGGTATACACCTTATATCTCTGATTTTTCCAAGACTTTTAAAGTGAAGGGGTGCTGGGTTTTGTCAACAGCTTTTTCAGCATCTAATGAGATGATGATGTGGTTTTTATACTTTCAGTTTGTTTTTATGGTGTATTACATTGTTGAATTTTTGTATGTTGAACTATTCTTGCATCCCTGGGATGAAGTCTACTTGATCATGGTGGATGATGTTTTTGCTGTGTTCTTAGATTCAGTTTGCCAGTGTTTTATTATTTGTCCATCAATGTTCATAAGAAAAATTGGTCTGAGTTTTTCTTTGTTGAATCTCTGTGTAGTTTAGTTTTCAGAGTGACTGTGGCCTCAGAGAATGAGTTTGACAATGTTTCTTCTATTTCTATTTTGTGGAATAATTTGAGGAGTGTTGGTATTAGCTCTTCTTTGAAAGTCTGGCTGAATTTTGAGCTAAAATCATCTGGCTCGGGGCTTTTTTTTGGCGGGGGGAGACTTTTAATGACTGCTTCTACTTCCTTAGTGGTTATAGGTATACTTAAATTGTTTACCTGATCTTGATTTAACATTGGTAAGTAGTATCTACTAAGAAAGTTATCCGTTTCATTTAGATTTTCCACTTTTGTGGAGTCCAGGATTCAGATATCAGAGTTAATGATTTCTTTAGTATCTGTTGTTAGGTCTCCCCTTTTGATTTCTGATTTTGTCAGTTTGGATACCGTCACTCTGGTTTTTTTTGTTGTTGTTATTTTTTTACTTGCTTTATTTTGGTTTGGTTTGGTTTGGTTGGCTAAGGGTTTGTCTATCTTGTTGACTTTTTCAAAGAACTAGCTCTTGGTTTTGTTGATTCTTTGTATTGTATTGTTTTGCTGAGTATTTGTATTATTCTCTCTGTTTCTAATTTATTGATTTCAGCCTTGAGTTTGATTATTTCCTGCCATCTACTCCTCTTGTGTGTGTTTGCTTCTTTTTGTTCAGGTGTACTTTCAGGTGTGCTTTTAAATTGCTAGTATGAGATATCTCCAATTTTTTTTTTTATGAAAGCACTTTATGTTTGGATGTAATGTTTCAGATATCTGTTAGGTCTGTTTTATTTATAATATCAACTAGTTTTATTATTTATCTATTTAGTTTCTGTCTCGATGACCGGTCAATTGGTAAGAGAGCGGTGTTGAAGTCTCCTACTATTGTTCTGTGGGGATCAGTGTAAAATTTAAGCTTTAGTAATGTTACTTTTATGAATTTGGGTACCCTTGAATTGGGGCATAGATGTTCAGAATTGAGAAGTCATTTTGATGAATTTTTTATTTGATGAGTTTGAAGTGTTCTTCCCTATCTCCTTTGATTAATTTTGGTTGAAATTCTATTTTTAAAAAGATATTAGAATGGTTATTGCAGTTTGTTTCTTGGGTCTGCTTTCCTAAAAAAATTTTTTTTCCAATCCTTTACTCTGAAGTAATATCTATCTTTGCTGCTGAGGTATGTTTCTTATATGCAGCAGCATGATGGGCCCAGTTTTTACACCCATTCTATTAGCTTGTGTCCTTTTATTAGAGAATTGAGTCCATTGATGTTGAGAGATATTAATGGCCAATGATTATTACTTCCAGTTATTTGGATGTTGATGTTGTTAGTGTGTGAGTGTTTGTGTGTGCTTCCCTTCTTTTGTTTTTGCTGATGTGGATTTATTTATTTCCTGTTTTTTTTTTCTTGGATATAGTTAACCTCCTTGGGATGAAGTTTTCCTTGTAATATTTTCTATAGGGTGGGATTTGTGCATAGATAGTGTTTAAATTTAGTTTTGTTTAATAGTGTTTTGTTTTCTCCATCTATGGTGATTGAGAGTTTTACTAGGTGTCATATTCTCAGGTGGTATTTGTGGCCTCTTAGAGGCTGGAAGATATATGTTCAGGCCCTTTTAGCTTTTAGAGTCTCTGTTGAGAAGTCGGGTGTGATTCTGATAGGTCTGCCACTTGGCCTTTTCCCCTTGCAGCTTTTAATGTTTCTTTTTGTTGTTATTGTTGTTGTTGTTGTTGTTCTATTTATTTAGTGTTTTAATTATTATGTGGCAAGAGGATTCTTTTCTGGTCCCATCTAATTGGTGTTCTGTATTCATCTTGTATGTTTATAGGTATCTCTTTCTGTAGGTTGGGGAAATTTTCTTCTATGGTTTTGTTGAAAATATTTTCTGGTCCTTGAACCTGAGAATCTTTTCCTTCTTATATTTCTATTATTCTTGGGTTAGCTCTTTTCATGGTATCCCTGATTTCCTGGATTTTTTTTGTCAGAAAGTTTTTAGATTTAACATTTTCTTTGAGTAATGTATCAATTTATTCTACCATACCTTCCACACCTAAGATTCTGTCTTCCATCTCTTGAATTCTGTTGCTGATATTTGTGTCTGTTGTTCCTGTTCTCTTCCCTGTGTAATCCATCTTCAGAATTCTCTCAATTTGTGTCTTATTTATTGTTTCTACTTCTGTTTTCAGGTCTCGAACAGCTTTATTTATTTCCTTCACCTGTTTAATTGTGTTTTTATGTATTTATTTCAGGAAGTCTGTTTGTTTGATGGTATTATCCAATACATCTTTAAGGGATTTATTCATTCCTTCTTTAAAGGGCTCTATCATCTTCATAAGATAGAATTTAAGGCCATTTTTCTTGTGCTTCAGCTGTGTTATGATATGCTGGGCTTACTGTAGTATGATAGTTGGGTTTTGGTGGTGCCATATTGCCCTGGCTCTTATATTTTTGTTCTTATGATGGCCATTAGCAATCTGGTTGTCAATGGAATTGGAAGGCCTCAGATAATGTAGGGTGAGTTGTGGGCCAGAGAATGGAGGGCTGGAAAACAGGTGTGGTTTATCTCTGGTGATTCCTGATGGCCATAAGCCTCTTTCTGTCCCAGCTAGCTGCAGGCCTCTGGAGATGAAGGCTGAACTGGTGTCCCTGATGGCCATTGGGCTTTAGTGGTTCCTGATGGCCACTGGCCTCTGGAAATGCAAGTAGTAGTTCAGGAGATGGAGTTTGAATATGTGGGGCAGGGCATAGCTCACCACAGCTGGGCTCGGTCAAGGACACCCAGCAGGGAGAGGGCTGTTTCATCTGTCTGTCCCAGTGGCCCCAAGCCTCCAAGAATGGAGGCTGAGCTGTGGGCCTGGATTGGAGTGTACAGGGAAATGGACTGAACTAGTTTCAATGAGAAAAAAAAATATATCTGATTACAAAGATAATTTCACTGAGTAATAGCTGTCGATTATTCTGATGTTACAAATTGTTGTCACTTCATTAATCAAAATTATTCTAAATTATACTGTATATAAAAAGTTTTTCCATAATTTTTCCCTCAATACCTAAGGAAGGGATAATGTAAAAAAAAAAAAAAAGAATGGATATATTCCCATTGTCATTTAGACTCTTGCTATAGTGGAGAAAAGAGCCTAAACTCTATTTTCAGCTCCTCATGGAAACAACTTAAAATTCTCATTTCTCTATGCAAATTAAGTGCACTTTAAATGGTTGTATGTGTTTCCCTCTAGAAAGCAGAAAAAGATTGTAAATTATGTGACTGCAACAACAGATGAGGCAGAGGCAATGTGGGTTTTTGTGTTATATCTTTGTATTATATATTACTTCAGTGTATCCCCTGGGGCTTCTCACACCAGTTAAATCTGTATAGAGGAAATAAAGGAGTGTGGGGAAGTTCATTTTTTTTTCTGACTTCTCATAAACACTGATGACCTCTAAAGAGCAAAGACAGTTAATCAACTGTCTTACACATAGTATTTTTCATATACTTACATTGTATACATGTACTATGTACATAGCAGTTATTTAATTTCTTTATCTTGTCTCATTCATCTGTTTATCATCTATTTAACCATCTATCATGTACAACCTATCTAAACTATACATTATTTATCTCACAAAAAAAGACATATTAAGGAGTACAAATATTTCCATACAAATAAGTAGTAATTTTTCTAACTGTGGTTTTAGGTGGAAGCTTTTGCTTATATGTGTATTTTGCTGCATTTCCCCTTGTCTCAGAAGCTTTAGGAAACACAAAGAAATCTACAAACATTTCCCAAGAAATCATTATTACAATAATGGCATCTGAATATACAGATTCTTTTAGAATCAAATCAGAGAAACAATGAAAATATGGTCAAGATAAAATGATAAGTGAAAATTATGCTAAAATAAACACTTGAAGCAGAATGTGTTGTGATAATATTATCACCTTGACAGAATCTATAATCATCTAGGAAAGGACCTCAGTACATGTCTGTGGGAATTACAATGACTGTAATAAATAAGATGGAAATACTGTCCCACTGTCAGTGGCACCATTCCGTGGATGGGATCCTTTGAATGTATAAACTGGTCACCATGTGTTACTAGTTTTGCAGGCATGAAAGACGTCAGATAGATAGGGGTTATGAGTCACAGAGTCTTGGATTGTGGTCCCAGATGAGATTGAGGGAAAGCAAAGTAGGAATCCATCCAAGGAAACCCAGGGAGGCCAATGTACAAAGTTAGGATGGTGAAGCCTAAGTTGAAATGGAGACCCCATGATGATGGGAAGGTCAGAATTATGAGATTTCTGTGGAAGACAGCTGCATATGCAGAGTGGAGCCAGTGCAAGGGAGAGGCTGGTTATGTGCTGCTGGAGGTACAAAGTACCAAAGATATCTAGGACTTTTGTGATGTGCTAGACATTGAGCTGCTGGATTCAGTCCTGCTTTGCTCCTTTCTTTTTTCTTTCCACTATGCCCCATTCCTCCTGTTTGGTATGGAAATGTAACTCCATATAGTACTCTATGGTACTATATTTTAGAAGTATATGACACTTTTTTTTTAAATCAAGGCATCAGAGGTAAGAGGTCTCTTTCATCTCAGAAGAGACTGGGGATGTTGAATGACCTTTTTTTGAGTAATGTCAGGACTGTGAAGTACTGTGGGACTTCCTTAAGTTGGAATGCATTTTACAGCCATAGATGGCTATGAGCCTATGGGGGCTAGGGATAATATGTTGGAAATGGAATGTAAAGTGTGACCCATAGGATCACATGTTTGAACAGATGGCCTTCAGCCCATGGCATCATTTGGGAAGGTTTTGACACCTTTAGGACATGCAGCCTAACTTGAAGAAGTGAATTACTTGTTTCTGGCCTTGAGACAGGAAATCTCACTT
Organism: Acomys percivali; assembly: GCA_907169655.1. NCBI lineage: Eukaryota > Metazoa > Chordata > Mammalia > Rodentia > Muridae > Acomys > Acomys percivali. The sequence continues at coordinate 182,432,565 of OU015742.1, forward strand.
CCTGGCCTGTCTATTTTTATCACCATCCTTTTGCTGCTTGCTACCCATGTCTTTCCATCATTGCTGCATGGCATCCCTCTAAAGCTCTAAGCCAAAAAAACCTCTTTATCCCTTAAATTGCTTTTGCTAGGGTATCTTATCCCAGAAAGGAAAAAGTCACTAAAGCAAGTAGCCTATATGCCTTGCTGTATGATAATGAGTAAAAAGAGTTGACAAACCTCTCACATTTTAATCACTGAGGAATAATCTCAATGTAGGCAAATCATCATTCCCAAATAAGCAATGATTATTTTCTCAATATTTTACATCAAGACATAAATCCGTAAGATGTGGAGGTAGCCCCTTCCCCAATTTCATTTGTCCATTCTGCATTAAGCTGATATAAAGCCTATGCCTAAATCAAGATTTACTTAGCATGGATTCGACCCCCTGAATCTGATTGCTGTTTGCTTTGATGGAATTAAGTACTTTATTTTGCCAATACCTTTCCTAGACTACAGACCGCAATGGTTGTAAAGGTGTTGGTTGTACAGGCAGATAATAACGTATGGTTTCTCATTAACCATTTTTTTCTGGGAGCTCACTATCTATGACTATTGTGGTTGATTTCTCAGGAAGCAGCTTCTCTCCTGGGATCTTATCACAGATACCTAAGCAGATGAGCGGAACTAAATCAGGAGATTGCACACAGTAGCCTCAAAACTGCTGTGGCAGGCATCTAGGAGAGCTACGTGTAATTCCAACGTGGTAAGAATACGATAGGTCAAAAGGTACCTGGCACTGAGTTTCATAAATTAGCAGGAGAGGAAAGATTAGAAAAAACAAGGGTTATGGCAGACCCTCCAGGGACAATTGTATGGGAAACACTTTTTTTCCTATAAAAGGTAGTTAGCATATTTCCTGAACCATCCACCTCCCGCTTCACAGTGGTTAGTCAATCATGTCAAATTGTGAAGTTCCTACCAACAGGATGAGATGCTATTATCACTCTTACTAGAGATGAAAATAGATTGCATTTTGACCAGATATGCTGCTTGCCATATCTGGTTTGGGTTCTGGTACATTCTTAGTGCACAGCAAAATAGGCTTGTCAATTTAATTTTCTTTTGCTCATGTGTTCCTGTGTGTGTGTGTGTGTGTGTGTGTGTGTGTGTGTGTGTGTGTGTGT
>OU015742.1:182441890-182458166 GCA_907169655.1 Acomys percivali
TGTGTGTGTGTGTGTGTGTGTGTGTGTGTGTGTGTGTGTGTGTGTGTATTGACATGTGAGGGTACAGGTACAGATGTGTGAACAACTGTGTGGTAGCTAATATTTTCATTGGTTACTCTGTATTGAGGCAAGATCTCTCATTTGAACTCAAAGCCACTAAAGTTGCTAGTCCAGCTAGCCAGCTTCTTCCCTCCTAGGCACTGAGATTACAGGTAGATCACTACATCCACTCAGAGCTAATGTGACTGCTGGGGTACAGAATACCAATCCTCATACCCACTCAGCAAGCCCTTACCTGCTGAGGGATCTCTCTAGTCTCCTACAGGTTTAAGGCTCAAATTACACTATGAATATAGGTTAGGTTCATGTGGGCTTTGTATTCCCCTGTATAATGTAAGGTGGAAAAAGCTGGTTGTACAGATTGTGTTGTAGAAAGCTAAGATACCCATTTAGTTTTTATAAATTCATTTGTAACAGAGAGATGAAATGTCTTGATAAATACGTAGAATGTACAACTTCATAAATATTCTTAAAATGTTTCCTTGAGAATAAGGGTACCTTTATTTCAGTCGAGTTAGGCATAACTGTTAAAATTTTAAGTCAGGAAAAATGTATTTATCTAATAAGCCAGTGCCCACAAAGGGATTCAGTTAGTAGACAATAGTAGGAAAGTGACCACCTGCAGAAGACAGGGGCAAAGGATGAGGTCATACAGGCTGACTGGTTGCAGATGAAGGAGAACTGAGTTGTGTACCAAATACTTATATTCATTAAATCAGTAACAAAAGTGCAACAACTACTTAACCTGTGCTGGACTGTGACCATAACACTAAGTATACATTAGCAGATAGGAGAGATATAGCCTCATGCAGTAAGGAGTCCCTATTACCGAAAAAATTAATTACAAATTATGTTGTCTGCCATGCAGTCACACGAGGTACAAGGAGAGAAACAAAATTTGGAGACGAGTGTTTCTTTTCATGAGCTAGGGAAATCAAAGTTCTGACTGAGGAGAGTATTTTTGAATTCAAAGCATAATGGATGTTTAGGAACTGGTCACATGGATGAGCTAGTCGTGAAAAAAGAAGCATGTGTGTGTGTGTGTGTGTGTGTGTGTGTGTGTGTGTGTGTGTGTAAAGTTAAAGTTTATGGAGTTTGAATAAGTCCTAAGAGACAAATAATTCTGGATAGAGTGGAAGTAATAGGCAGTCATATGAGGTTATAGGGTAAAAGAGGCCTCACTTTAGCAGCTCTATCTGATTTCTGTAAAGTCTGAGGCTTGAAGTTGTGTATGGAAAGCAACAGTATTATTCCTGGGGTTTTGTAAGAGGGAGAAGATGTTTTCACAGCTTCCACTCCACCTTCACTTCCTGTAAGATCCATTTTTGTAGTCTACTTTCTCATGTGGCTATAAATGTTAGATTCTTAGTATCACTAACAAAATTATATTAATGCAAGAAAGAGAAAAGCCTTGGAGGTTGCTAGGTAGGGGCTAAATTAGGTGCCCATAGGTACCACATGCTAGTATTGTAGAGTCACAGATAAATGACTCCTGCCACATGTTTATCCCAGGTTAATCTTTCCAACCTTCCTGAATTGTAAGAAATGCTTCAATTTGGCGCAGCCTGACCTCACAATCCTTTACCTGCAGTAGGAGAATTGAACTCAATAGTCTTTTGTATATTCATTTACTAAATATTCATTGTTCCAGACTTAAATGGTACACACTGACACAAGTAATGTGGTCTACTGAAAATATGTCAGCATAGAAATTAACTCTGATTTTACATCTCAGCTCTATCTTTTCCTCAGCCACTTATTAAATGCTAGGTCTTGGAGTGTCAACTATTTCTGTTAAGATGACAACATCAGCCAAATGAGATAACTTAATCTCAATCATCTACCTGCCAGTGTCTATCACTGACAAACTTAATAGGTGTGTACAACAGTTAAGAGTCTAGGGGCCTGACCTTCACAAGGTCATGAGCTGGAGGTAAAATGGACTCAATATGAGAATAATCTCCTGTCTGAGAAGTTTCTAAAAGGCTGTAATGTTTCTAATAGGGAAGAGTACAGATGGAATAGTCACAGCAAGAAACAAAGTTTACTCTGGGAGAATGTAAGTCTTTTAAATTTTCTCTTAAGAAATACTTAAATATGGATGGTTCGAATTTTGTTTTATTTATGTTATCCCTCCAACTATCCACAAGGCATGCATAACTACCAAGGAAACTTTAACCCAAAGCCCTTGGTGAGTAGACTACAGAGTCTTAAGTGTGTTTTCAGGTGGGGATGAACAGACTTTGATTAAAACTAGGATCAGCTCCTTCAGAAACTAGGATTAAAAATGAATGGCCAATGCTAAGGAAAATAGTGTAAGACTTAAATCATGATCGCGTACGCCTTTAATCCCAGCACTCAAGAGGCAGAGGCAGATGGCTCTTTGTGATTTTGAGGCCAGCCTGGACTACACAGTAAGTTCCAAGACACCCAGGGCCACATAGTGAGACCCCATCTCAACAAAAACCAAAAAGAAAAGAAAAAGGCAGAAAAGAAAATAGCTCAAGTAAAACTCAACTGAAGTTTCCCTTTTCATCCTGGCTGAAGACTCACTGATGTAATTTGAGCATCACAGGAGTGCCAGGACTAAGCTTTTGGTAGGTTCCTCTCTATTGCTTCTTGTATTTGCAAGAGTCAAGTTCTTCTACTGGAAAAAAAAAAAAAAAACATCTTGTAGTTCGTAAAGAGATCTGTTACATTCTATGTGTTTGACATGAAACTTCCATGGTAAGTGAATCATGCCTGAGCTTCTCTACCTTATACTGAACATGGAAATTTCTTTGTAATAAGATTCATTTCTAACTGTGACAATAACTGGCAATAGAGTCATTTCCCAGGGGGAAGTAGAGACCCTAAAGGTTAAATGGAATTTAATCCTGAAACAGAGTGAAGGATTCATATTACTTCTATGTCCACAAGTGCATATGAGCACAGTGGTACCTGTCCGTCCTCATGTTATCTGATGCATGCTTTCCATGTTGGAGATCCCCACTGTGACCTGGGCGCCAACACTGTCAAGACTGCCTGTTCAGGGCTGTTTACCTTGCCATTTTTCCTCACATATAAGATTGTATGTGGAAATTGTACCTGCTATCCACCTGGTTTTTATATCCTACCTATGAAGTTCTTTTTAAATTAGACAAAAAACAGTTATCAGGATTATTTGTCCTTAGCCTCAAAGTAACCATATAAAATTTGATGGTCAGTTACATATACATTCTAAACTATATGCCACTAGGGCGATGGTCTCAAATTTTTAAATTGCATCCTAGAACTATCTCTCATCTTATATTAAAATGCAAATACATAACAGGATTTTTCAAACTTTCTGGCAGTTATTAGCTTTTATGTCTCTATTACAAATGTGTTTACCTGATGAGTATTTGCAAAAGTTGCTGAGATTTGAGCAGGTAAAAACCACAACATCTGCAATTTCTGAGGTGCCTAAAAATCTAGAAAGACCCTGTAGTAAAACAGAAAACTTTAAAAGCTTTACAGGATTTGGCAGCCATCACATTTATGTCAGAGCCTTAGATTGGACCTCCCTTCCCACCCTAAGACCCTAGCTCAGTACATACTCAAAAGGGCTCTAGTTCATCATCAGCCATATGACAGTGTTAGGCTACATAAAAAGTTGCCATTTTTTCCCATACTCCACAGAGGAAGATGGAGGAAAAGGCAAAATTTCCTGCAAGCAAGAAGTTCCTTCTGGGTATATTCCAAGGAGTGGAATAGCTGAGTCTTGAGGAAGCCCTATTCCCATTTTTCTGAGAAAGTGCCAGATAGATTTCCAAAGTGGTTGTACTAGTTTGCATTCCCACCAGCAATGAAGGAGTGCTCCTCTCTCTCCACATCCTCGCCAGCATGTGGTGTCAGTTGAATTATTGATCCTAGCCATTCTGATGGGTGTAAGATGGAATCTCAGTGTTCATAGCTGCCTTATTCATAATAGCCAGAACATGGAAACAACCTACATGTCCATCAGTAGAAGAATGGATAAAGAAACTGTGGTATATTTACACTATGGAATACTACTCAGCTATTAAAAACAAGGAATTTCCGAAATTTGTGGACAAATGGATCGAACTAGAAATTATCATAATGAGTGAGTTCACCCAGAAGCAAAAAGAGTCAAATGGTATATACTCACTTATATCGAGGCACTAGGCCAAGGGGTACGCCCCCATGATAAACTTTACCTACCAAGAAAGTGGGTCAGAGGGGAGAAAATCCTATTGAGACTTTAGGGGTGAGAAGCCGGGAAGAATGAGGAAATAGAGGGATCCAGTGGGTCCTGGAAAAATACAGGCGGGTCTGGGCCCTCTAGTCCTCCTCAAACTATGGCACCAGCCAAGGAAAATATAGCAGTAAACTTCGAACCCCTACCCAGTCTAGCCGATGGACAGGACATTCTCCACCGTTAAGTGGAGAAGGGGATCTGACTTTCACACAAACTCTGGTGCCCCATATCGGACCACGTCCCTTGGATGGGGAGGCCTGGTAGCACTCAGAGGAAAGATAATAAGTCACCAAGAAGAGACTTGATACCCTAGGAGCATATACAGGGGGAGGAGGTCCCCCTCAGTCACAGACATAGGGGAAGGGAGTAGAGGGGGAAACGGGAGGGAGGAAAGAAAGGGGGGATACAAGGGATGGGCTAACAATTGAGATGTAATATGAATAAATTTAAAAAAAAATTAATTAATTTAAAAAAAAAAAGAAGTTCCTTAAGAGCACTTGTCTTCTCATGTCCAGATGCCTAGGCAGTAAGTTACCACAACCACAATAGACTTTAAGCAATTTTCATAGAAGTTCAAGTATATCCAAAAGATTTCAAGACTATGTGTGGATATTACTATTTTTAAGCATCATTTCTATTCAAATGAGACTGAGACGTCTTTCCAGGGGTATTAAAAAAGTTGCATGTGAACAGGTGGTGGTATTGTTGTTATAATGATGTTTTCAGACCCTCGATTCCTCTGTTGAATTCATTAAAACAGTGATTCTCAACTGTAGGTTGTGACCTCTTGGGGGGTTAAATGACCCATTCACAGGGTTCACCGAAGACCATTAGAAAACACAGATATTTGCAATATTACTCATAAAAATAGCAAAATTAAAGTTATGAAGTAGCAATGAAAATAATTTTAGGGTTTTGGGTCACCGCAACAGGAGGAACTGTATTAAAGGGTTAATATGGCACTAGGAAGGTTGAGAAAGACTGCATTAGAATATCTGGTGAAGATAAGTACACTGATGTTCCAAAGGAGCAAAGGAATCCAGGGAAAACGTGCACCATGTGGTTACCCTTGACTCTGTTTTGAAATCTTTTTGTCATGCTTGTTTAATATTTTTAACATTTCAGGAATGTGAAGGAGAACAGATCCCAATGCTACACAAACATTATTAAGAACATAACAAAAGATAAGAAACATTATATCTAATTGAAATCTTCACTGTCAAACCCCCAACATCAGACCCAGCAATTTGACAGTTACAAGAGATAAAAATTCCTGCAGCTAATAGAGACTCTCTTCTGAGAAACCATCAGCACTTGCTTTGAACTCAGCCTTTTTGTGTGTACTTGAACTTCACTTGTCGTCTCTTCAGTAACAAAGACCCTTTTGCAGCCTGTCGTTATCGGTAATACTGTACATCACACAGATGAATGCCACACCAACAGGCAAGGCTTTTCTGTTTGAGGAGAGTGATAAGGGTTGCCATATGTCAGAAAGCAATCGTATGACATCTCTCATGGAATCCCTTTACTTAAGGAGATGAGAATCCACTCTTGGCTAGCATAAAGTCTTACGTGGTTAGAATTTTATTTTTAAGTAAATTTCTTAATCTCAAATTTATGCTAAAAAATAGAATAGTTATTTGTGGAGATGTACATGATAGCCCTTCATACTTGAGAAAGGCTTAGAAAGAAGGTTGCTATGACATCAATGGCACAGTGTGTTCTTCTTCTCTCTCTCCCTCTCTTCCATTCAACCTGTGTCCTAACTTGGGAGACATTGAAGAAGGCACCAATATGATGGAGAGGTGAAGTATAGCTCAACCAGGTCTCTATTAGAAGGTCAGTCATTCTATCATCTAATTCTGTCCCCAGAAAACAGGACAGATGCCCTAGACCCTAGATTAAGATGATTTCCAGACATGAAAGCTCACTGCCATGATAGTGTAAGTCTTTAACTGCAGCATTCCAGAGGTATATGCAGATAGGTCTCCGTGAATGTTAAGCCAGACGTGTCTACAGAGTAAGACCCTGCCTCAAATTAATAAGAAACAAACAAACAAATAAGACAAGCTATATTTAGCAAAGGAGACCTGTGACTCATTCCCTTGGATCCTAACTTAGCACCAGCACTTAATACTCAGTACCCATCTTCACACAAAAAAGCACTATTCGGAGAGAACATCCTCTCACTTCTTGCTTTGTCTTCAAAAGGAGAGCCATCTGCATCCCATGAATGGATATTTGTCCATTGCTGTTAGGGACTGTGGGACTGGGAGGCATGCACTCCCTTGGAGTGGGGAAGGACTGGAACCTTTGCATAGGAATTTAGATAAAAGGCAAATTAATTAACTTGTCAAACTATCCTCTCAGATAGCATAAATGCAATAAATTCTCACATAATGGAATGTCATTTCCAAGTTGTACTGAAACAAGCAGATCCAGAGGCATCTACTAATTTCAGCATTTTCTGCAATGGCAGCATGTGGTGCCCGAGGAACATTCTGTAATAGTAAGCATTAGAGATTTCACATTATGTTCAGTTTGTGTACAGCTGGGAAGCATGGTGTCATCTGGCATCGGCCTTTCAGTGAATAATGCCCAAAGTAAGAATGTTTCACATAAAATGTGAAGATTTAAAATAAAAGAAATTTTATGCTTATTTAAACTATCTTAATAATATGTATATATGTTATATTTGGCTCTTTAATTTTAACAAATTATAGTATTTTTGAAGAAATTTGAAATATCTTAAAGCATGATAAATTGAGTTCTTATATAATTTCTAACTACATAATTAATTGTTAAATGCATTTGTTGTATAATACCTGAATTTTGTTAGAATTTATTAAAATAAGCATCCTTAGAATATAACTGTGGTCCCCTTGTAAGGGGAGCTGGAGCTGTCTCTGTCATGGACTCTTTTGCCTGCCTTTTGATCACTTCCTTGTGGTAGAGCTGCCTTGCCAGGCCTCAGGGGAATAGGATGTGCTGAGTCATGATGCTATTTGATGAACTGGTGTTGGGTAGTTCCCCTTTTCTGAGGAATAGGGGAGAGAAATGGGGCAAGAGAGAGGGAGAGTAGGACCGGGAGGAGAGAAGGAATAAAACTAGTGAATAAACAAATAAAGTAATTTAAAAAAACAACAGCAACAGTTTGTGCAGCACTCCGTTCCCCCCCACCCCCAACCCCCCCAACCCCGGTCCCACGGATCTGGACCCTGGGGTCCCTGCACAACTATTGTATCAGCCAAGGATAAGGCATGCAGTAAACCTGCACCCCACTGTTCAGACATAGCCAACAGACAGACAAATCATTCTTCATGGTTTTGGACAAAGCAGGGACTACCTCTGACGTGAACCATGGTGCCCAGTATTTCATCACTTTCCCTCGGTGAGGAGGCTAGGCAAGCACAGAGAGGAAGAGGAAGCTATCCAGATGAGATGTGATAGTCTGTGGTCATATGGTGGGAGAAGAGGTCCCCTTCTGTCATAGATTTAGGGGAGGGAATAGAGAGGAAGAGGGAGGGAGAGTAAGAACAGGAAGATGCAAGCAAGGAGATAACAATCAGGATGTAATCTGAATGAATTATAATAAATTTTTTAAAATAAAAAACAAACAAAAATATGTGCTTTAAATTTTTGATGAATCTAAATTATACAAAATACTTTTATAACAATATGATTATTAGGTGTGCTGAAATATGTAGAAAAATATATAGAAGCACTAAATATATGTAGCAGTCATGTATAGATGACATTTTATCATGTTAGTACACATCAAATATTTTCTTCTAGAGAGAGAACAAAGTTTAAAAATATTATGACATTTATTTTTATCATGACAACTTTTAATGCTATAAAAACAGATTGCATAAGCTGTCCAGTTTTTCCTCTTGTGAAAGCACATGTGTCAAAAGAAATGAATGGGACATTTATGTGCTGCTTTTCTAGCTGGAATTATAATCACTAAATATGTCACAGTGTAGCATGAAACTCTCTATTCATACCTTTGCCCAGACCTTGCACTTGCATGAGATTTAATCTATGATCTTCAGCAAGTTAATTAAACTGCATAGAGCTGATTTCTTCATCTATAAAGTCAACCTGATAACACTGCTCAAAAAGATGGGGAAGAAGATACGAATAACTATTCAAAGTCACGAACACAGCAAGCGACCGTGAAAGAACATCGAAACACTGAGTCATAAGGCTCATGAGATAATGCTGTCTGCTTACATGACATGTAAGAAGTACCTTGTCATTGGTTTATGGACAGTTTTTATTGAAGACTAGGAGTGTAAATAGCATAAGGGTTTTAAATAAAATGTTTAATGAGATGCTACTAAATTTCAAAACACCAAAAACCATTTCTCACAAAGTTTTTAATTTTTATTACATTTATTTATTTACTTATTTGTTTAGTGTGTGTATGTGTGTGTGTGTGTGTGTGTGTGCGCACCCACATATGCTATGACACACATGTGGAGATTAGACAAAAGTTTGTAGGAGTTGATTCTCTTCTACTATATGGGTCCCAGAGATTGAACTCAAGCCGTCAGGCTTGGTGTCCAGTGCCTCAACCCACTGAGCCATCCTCCCAGCCTATACCGATAAACTTTTACAATATCTCCTAAAACTCTGGGGAAGATGAAATGAAATGGTATCCATAAGGTCATTAGCCAACTAAGCATATTTTGAAGTAAGACTCCAATTATGAAAACATTTCTTTGCATAAAATAACTCCTAACCACCCTGACATAATATATTTCAAATAAGTAACAGTTCCAAGTAGAATATACTCTCTTAAACTTTTGTTTCAGTTAAAAATATGAAACATTTACAAGTCTCTGTCTTCTGATAGACATGGCTATTTTAAACATTGTGTGGCAGCCATGGTCTCAGAGACATCCATTTTTTAAAGGATGTGTGCTTGGGTTTTCTCTCTTCTTCATTTTTCTTTTATTGTTTACTATGGAGTGTCCACATTTTGAACACCCAGCACACATCACAGTAGAAGTTTAAGAAGGGTGAATTTAAATTTTGAGCAATTTTTTAACCATTTTGTTGAAAATGAGTAAGATTACTGCTCAGGGTACTTGAAGTAAAGCCTTCCCATTCCCACAGGCTTCATGCTCATGAAGCTGATGCTTCCTATACTAAGCATACTGCCTTGTTGACAGAGAAGTTCCTTAAGCAGAGCTCTAGAAACCAAAGCAAACGTAGCACAGCTCACAACGTAGAGCAACATGAAAATAGGTAAGCCAGAATGAGACAGATGGATATACATCACAAGAGCATTGTTTCTCTTTGTGAGTAACATAATTTTAATAATAATAATACATCTTTGGAAAATGTTTCTGAGATATAATCACAATCATTCATAATGATTTTTTTTCTCCTTCGTGAAGGCATGAACCAAACAAAGCTTTGCACCCAGAAATGTGGGGTAACTTTGTTGTTGATACTGCTTAGAATGAAACCTTCCTCCTGCCTCTTACGTCAGAAATCCAACCAAACCCTATACACATCTGCCCTAATTGGCACAGTGTCCAGATGAACTTTTCTTCTTCATCCCTTCATACTGCACTACCTACTTCCTTTCACAGCAATTTATACTTTTCATGACTTTCTTCATTCTTGAAGAGCATGCCTCACATTTGAGTCTTTATTTTTTTTGTGTGTGTGTTTAATTGGTTTGGTTTGGATTTTAGTGTATAGTTTGGGTAATTGTAAGTTTTCAAGACAATAACTGTGTTTTGCTTTAGAATTCTAGTCTTAAAATTTTTGTTTTATTTTTAATAGCTGAGTAGTATTCTATTGTGGAAATATACCATGGTTTTTTTATCCATTCTTCAGTTGAGGGACATCAAGGTTTTTTCCAGATTCTGGCTATTACAAACAAGGCTGCTATGAAATAGTTGAGCAAGTGTCCTTGTTGTATGGTGAAGCAGCTATTGGATATATTCCCAGAGGTGGTATGGCTGGGTCTTGAGGTAGAATTCTTCCTGACATCCTGAGAAAGTGCCAGATTGATTTCTAAAGTGGTTGCACAAGTTTTCACTCCCACCAACAATGGAGCAGTGTTACCCCTTTCTCCGCATCCTCCCAGAGTGTGCTGTCACCTGAGTTTTTTATTTTAGCTATTCAGATAGGTGTAAAATGGAACCTCAGAGATGTTTTGAGTTGCATTTCCCTGATAACTAGGGATGTTGAGCATTTCTTTATGTGTTTCTCAGTCATTCAATATTTCTCTGCTGAGAATTCTCTATTTAGTCCTGTACCCCATTTGGGAAGCTGCTAGCCCACACTCCCTGTATAGTAAGGTAATTAATTTTATTCCTTCTCAAGTCTCTAATGGGATTGAAGATAGTCTAGTTTTACAATTAAGATTAGTTGTCTAGGAGTTAAAATGTTTTTAGGTCTAGATAGATGTTTTAAGTTGATAATAACAAGATATAATAGATATTGATTTACATTCAGAATTTCAGACACACCAAGATAGGAAAGATGTTGTCTTCAAGGGTGCCAAACACAAATAGCCAAAACACTTATGAATGTAACATTTATATAATTCCTGATTGTTTTGTGGTTCTTTTTACTGTAGGTAATTTATTGTATATAGGTGTAACAATGTAAATGTGTATGTAAAAATATTTTAAAACGAAAATTGAATGTACTATATGAAAAAATTAAATAATTTTTTAAAAGATAAAAATCTGTTTTATTATTGATGGTAATATCTCTATTGTGTGCATGTGTCTGTGTGTGTGTCTGTCTGTGTCTGTGTATGTGTGTGTGTGTGTCTGTGTATGCATAAATATGGAGGTCATATGCTAACAGCAGGTGTCCTTACTGTCCTGTTCAGTAACACGGCTTATTTTTTGAGACAGGGTCTCTTCTTGAACCTAGCATTCTGCTTTCTGCTAAAACTGGTTTATAAACAATGCCAAGACATCTTCTTCTTCTTTCCTAGAGCTGGGAGAATAGCCAGAGCCACTGCACTGTTACAGAGTTCTGGGAACCTTGTGCTCATGCACCTCACCTGCTGCTATCTGAGTCATCTCCTCTGGTTTCCTGATTTTTTTTAAATACTCAGACCTATAGGCTAACAGAACACTATGTATAGAATACAACAGCTAAAACAAACTGGCTTAGTCAAATACCTTAGTCTTTCATGTAGAAGAGTGACCTTCTACATGTAAGGCTGCTGTGCAAATTGTCTGGTCAGATCTCAAAACATGGCACCACTCAATAGGTATGCTTTGATTTCTATAGCTAGAAACGTCATTGTGGATGTATATATTCACTTATTTTTTTATTTAAAACTGTGAGGACTCACTATTTACTAGGTTCAAAGTATAAAAAGAAAGTTGCATACTATATGTGATATAGCAGATACAAAACGGAAATCTAACTCCCTAGAGCTTAAGTGATGACTCAGTGAATAAGAGCATTTATTGGTCTTTCCAATGATGTAATCTATTTAACTCTAATGATCAGAATTATCTATACTTCCAATGATATTTCATCTCTTCATGTCTAATATTCCCTATTTATGTCTCTAGGCTGTCATGTTTCCCTTGGATCCTAGGTTCCAGGAAGAATGAACACTAATGATTTCTTCAGCTAGCTCTCAGTAAGTGGCTTTAAAGTTGCACAGATTAGCTGGACACCTACCGAAAACCTTCTGAGCTGCACCCTGCTCCAGTTGGAAATGGAATAATGTGTAAGAAATCTTCCTAAGTTTCTCTTTTTCTTGCTGCTGTGAAACATCATGAATTGGGGTTGTGAGCACGCTTTACCATTAATGATCCCACAGCACAAATTGTCCAGAATGAGATGCTCATAACCCAGACACCTTGGCCTAGCTCCAAGGAAAGTAATTACAATCCATCTACCTGAAATTCCCAATGCAGCATGAGCTGGGTCGGGGTTTACCTCTTGTTTAGCGGAACGTTATGCAGCATCATTGGATGGCAATAAAGCAGCTGCTATGTTTGACTTTTTCTACTATCTCCCAGTGTGAGCAGCTAGACATTCCTGTAAAAAAAAAATCATCCTTTGGCTTAGAACTTGGCCAGATAAGACCTAGACATTATTTCTTCTTCTTCTCAGTCCAGGAATATTTATGTCATCATATTATCTCAGCTCTACAGCCCAAAGTCTGCATAGTGTGGGCTTTTTTAAAGTTACTGCTGGGCACTCATTTTTCATCATTTCTGTCATCAAGAAGTCATAAAAGAGCTTTTAGTTTCAACTACAGCCAAAGAAACATACCGCATGATGAAACACTTTGTAGATTCATGTTTGACGACCATGAGCATGAACAAGCATGGTGCCCATTTCTGATGATCCTTAATATCAGCACTCTGCCTTATTTCCTGCAAGTCAAGTTAAGCTTATCAAGGATATTTTAAAAACAGGAACCTTTTATATACTCTACCAAGTGGTATTTATTAGCAGATAATTTAGTAAAGTGCTATATGGGGAATCATTAGCATTTGTCTTCTCTCTTTTATATTTATTTCTTTATTAAATGTTGCAAATTGAAGTGGCCAGCCTTGGTGGACATTAATGCCAGATCAAGAAAAGTAAGGCAACGACTCTCAAAAGGCAGAGCTACTGATTACAAGCATTCATGGACACCTCACGATGTTCCAGACTTTTTATGAAGGGTATGGCTGTGTATTTCTGTTCAATTGCCATAGTAATTCTATAAAGTGACCTTGATAGTCTCAGTTTAGTAAAGAGACGAATCAGGCTTTTCAAGGCAAAAAAAAAAAAAAAAAAACTTGCCAAGTATCTCAGTCAGAAAGTAGAAATCTCAAAAGGTAAAATATTAGGCAACCTGACCTTGAAATTCTAATATTGATATTGAGAATATTCCAAATATTGCAATACCATTATATTTTGGTATAAAAAGAGGAATAAGACAGAGAAATAGAAGGGAAAGGGAAGGAGGGAAGGATGGAGGAGGAGAAGAGAGAACTTTTTACTTTATCCAAGAAAAATTCTGAAGTTATTGGTAAATAAAAAATGTCATACATTCCAGTATACTTTTAGCGACCTTAAGTACTAATTTTACACCTAAAATAATAACCATTGTTCTACGAAGAAAGAGTACATGAGTGCTTTTGTTTCCAGATCATTTGAGAAAATATAGCTTATCTTAAATAGGACATTGAGCTAATGAGTATTGTTTCTGTGTGTGGATTTAAACAAAAGGAAAATAAGAACAGAATTTATTAAAACACAATCCTTTTAGGAAACGTGTTTTTTGTTACCATAAAACAATCAGTAATATTTTGAATAATGTACTGGGAGTACCAATAGCACCTGCTAATCCAAAAGAGATTCATTTAGGTTCCCTTTCCTCAGCTGAGGCATTAAAGTAAGTGAACAAACACAATCAAACACATTTGTTTGAGGCCTGTTTAAAAATCTAATTTGTATTTTGTCTTAGTTTCTGTTTTTGTTCTTCTTTGTCATAGTTGTTTAACCCTTAGTTGCCCAGAAAATCCATTCAATAGGATGACATATTTCTTATCCATCTTAGTCAAAGCAAAGGTTGCTGTCAGTTTCCAAGGGACAGTAAGAAGCTCAAATGACACACAAATTCTATACAGTTTTTTTTTTTTAAACACATCTTTCTGACTAGAGGGATGGGGAATGCGGTTCAGGTAACGATGCCCAATATTCCTCGTGAGATGCTCTCAAAATTCTCATAAACATTTCTGGTTATTATGGTGGCTGGTGTAAGAGTGGCCAGAAACCATAAGAACAATTCCAGAATGAAGACACTTATGGAAGCCAAGACCTGAAACTCAGATCCCTTTGAGATGTCACTTTGAACTGTTTGAGTTGCCACCTCCTGAATTGTTTTGAAACATTCCAGTTTCTAACTGTGAGGACCACAAGCCCAGAATCCTCTTGGTCCCTAGCAGACCAAGGCAGATGGTGAACTTCATTTGAATGAATTATTTATTGAAGGTGTGATTTGCTGCCACTTTTTATGTGGGAGGCATATTAATTTCAGCCTGCGACTGTTAATATGATGAAAAACACTAAGGACTCTTTCATTTGTTGTTGTTGTTGTTAGTGTTATTTGTTTTGTTTTGGTTTGGTTTGTTTTTTGAGCCAGTGTCTTACTGTTTAGCACTGACTGGTTTATATTTCCTATGTAGATCAGGCTAGCCTTTAACTCACAGATATCTACCTGCTTCCACTTGCAAAGTCCTAAGATTAAAAACATGTGTGACCATGCCTGCCATAACACTCAAGATTATTTTATGACTGCTAAATAAAAAGTATATACTATATATAAAATAAATTTGCAAGCCCTAAAATGTTTTCAATAATCAATGCTATATTGTTTGTAATAATTCTAACTGGAAGTCACTACTGACACAAGATTCAGAGTATTTGTGTACTCCTAAGAAGAAGTTTTACTCTTGGATTCTGGACATTTGAAAAGGGAAATAGCATTATGTGGTTCATTTTGATCTTCAGGGAACAACAAACTGGTACTAATGGCACTGAGCTCCCAGGATAATTCTCCTTTTCTGTAAATACAAAACTTCACAGCTGCTAATCTAATGAACTATCCCAGCATAGAGTGTTAACTTTTCCATGTGCTTTTATTCACTTTTAAAAAGGTTGTTTGAATTTATTAATAAAGTACCTAATAAAAAGGCAACACCATATGAGAGTGTTTGTAACAAAACCTAAACATAAAAATAAATATTTGTAAAGATGAATGCAACTAGAAGACTTAAAAATAAATATGAATACTAATAACCGAGAAAGATTGAACTGTATAGCTTAGCACTATGTCATGCATTATATGAAACAATGACTTCAAAATAGTAATAGTAGTCATGAATATCTTCAAAGATGTTAAAGAAGATATGAATACCTGATTGTTTCATGGTTCTTCTTGCTATAGGTAGTTTATTGTATATATGTATAATAATATAAATGTACATGTAAAAATATTTAATAAAAAATTAAAAATTTTTAAAAAGTTGTGCTAAAATAAAGCTCATATTTTAATGAATATAAAATATAAATTTAAGTATAAAAAGATGTGAATAAATGCCTTAATGAAGACCACAAAAACAGTTGAATGAAATAACACAAACAATTCAAGATATGAAAGCATAATTAAACAAAAAATAGAATTACTAAATAAAAACTAAACTGAAATAAAACTTGAAATGAAAAAATTAGGAACTCAGACAAGAAGCTCAGAAATAAGCCTCACAACAGATTATAGAACTAGAAGAGAAAATTTTGTCTTGAAAATAAGATACAAGAGATGAATTAATACTGGCTAGAAAAAAGTCAACTAAATGATTTCTAATGATACTCTTCTATAGTCATAGATCAATTCCTAGTCTTTTGTCATCAGGAAGGCTTCACCCAGAAACTGATGGAAACAGATACAGAGACCCACAGCCAGACAGCAGGCAGAGCTTAGGGAATTGCAGGGGGAGATAGATTGAAGGAGCCAGAAGAGTCATGGGTACCACAAGAAAAGCCACAGAATCAACCAATCTGAGCCTATAGGGGATCACAGAGATTGAACAGCCAACCAGCAAGCCTGCGTGGGACTGTCCTAGGCCCTCTGTCATAATGTTACAGCTTTGATCTTCTTGTGGGACTCCTAAAAGTAGCAACATGAACTGTCTCTGACTCTGTTGCCTGCCTTTGGGACCCCATCCCCCTACTGGGTTGCCTTGTCTAGCTTTAATACATGAGGATGTGCCTAGTCTTAATGCAACTTGATATGCCATGGTTGGTTGATATCCATAGAGGCAGGAGTGGATAGGAAGTGAGAGACTGGGAGGAGAGGCAGGACGGGGAATTGTGGTCAGGTTGTAAACTAAATAAAATTTTAAAAAGAAAAAAATTAACTGATAAATGGATAGTAAAATGTGATTGATCTGTGCAGTGGAATATTATTCACCTCTTTTT
>OU015742.1:182458176-182479577 GCA_907169655.1 Acomys percivali
TGTGTGTGTGTGTGTGTGTGTGTGTGTGTGTGTGTGTGTGTGTGTGTTCATGATCTTAGATTGAAACTTTCTGTTTCATATCCCATTGTATTGGTTTAAATAAAAGTGACCCCCACTTGAAATGTTTGCTCATAGGAAGTAACACTACTTGACAGGAATTAGGAAGTGTGACCTTGTTGGAGGGAGTGTGGCCTTGTTGAAGGAAGTATATCACTGAAGATGGGGTTTGAGATTTCAGAAGCCAGGCCCATTGGCTCTCTCACTCTCTTCCTGCTACCAGTGGATATGGATGTAGAACTCTAAACTACTTCTTCAGCACCATATCTGACTGCCTGCCACCATGCTCCCTGCCATGATGACAATGGACTTAAACTTTGGAAACAATAAGCTGTAATCAATTTAATGCCTTCATTTATAAGTGTTGTCACGGTTATGGTATCTTTTTATAGCAATAGAACACTGACTAAGAAACCTGTCAGTCCCATCAATCAATAATATAATTAATCAATAAACAAACATCATATACCCAAAGGTATTCTTTCAATCACAAGATCATTTACATGATTTGCAAAGTATATTTTACAAAGCTGGTTAACATATTTTCATGAATTAGAGATTAGCATAGCTCCATCTTTGGGAATGTGGGGAATCATTAATTTATCATTTAATTCAGTTTTGTCATGTACAAAGTGAAAATAGTGAAACTACCTCTTAAAGTTGTGGGCATCATAAGGTGGACAAAGGGCTAAAGAGGTGGTTCAGCAGTTAAGAGTGCTTACTGCTATTGCAGAGGACTAGAGTTTGGGTCCCATCACCCATGTTGGGTGGCTCACAACTGTCTTTAATTCTACATCTAAGAATCTCACATCATTATCTGGCATCAGGAGGTACATTTATCCAACGCTCACATACACATTTACATAGATATATAAGAAATGTATTTTTAAAAGAATGGTTATATGCAAAATGCTTTAGCTGCATGTCTTGCACAAAATCGTGGCGAACATGACTGTGCTATGTCAAATGTTACTTAACAAGGCCTAAGAGGCAAACAAGTACACACTATTCACGTCACAGCATTGTATTCGTGACCACCAAGCTTTAATCCATGGTTTCACATGTGGAGAAAAGTGTTTCTACATTTCCAGAGTGCTTCTAGCACACCTTTAGCCTTGAAAGAATGAAAGATTTCAACTGGTCCATCTTATTACATGGGTGGTCGAGTTATTGAACTCTATTGACAAAAGACTGGGTTTTCTTGCAAGATGGAGCTTCATTAAAATTCTGCAGAGACTGAAAATTCAATAATCTTTCTCACAAAGCACTGCATGAGCTGAGATGATTAGGCAATTTCTTTCCCATTCCATTCCCTTTGCTAAAAGCATTGCTACTTCTTGTCTGGTACGAAAAGGCGATCATTAAACGAACATTCGCTATAGGTGATTAAGCGGAAAGTTTTAGAGGTTCACCGACTCCTTTCTCAAGGCCTAATTGAGGGCTGGATAGGAGAGTGGAGAAAAAATAAGGCAAAGCACCATTGCCATATTCTGGTCTAAAATGTAGAAACTGCCGTGCTAATAAATACTTATCATCTCACTTCTTTGATGCTTGATTTTCTCATTTACTCACTTCCATACCCTCCCAGTACCTTCCTCCTGTATAGCCCTGACATCTATCCGCTCACCGACTTCTTTCTGGAAGTGTTAAATCACTAAGACAGAGAATGCAATTGTATTCAATTGTGCATGTCTTGGGTAATCATTGGAAGGGAGAACAAACAGACAAGTATACCTGTCTTTCTAGACTCACTTAGTATTTTATGCTTGATTGAATTGATAGAGTGAATCTGGAAACCTGAACTTGAAAATAAGAGAATTTTTAACATAATCACTAAGATAATTTTCTCATTCCTCTGTATATAGTATTTTATTGATTGATTGATAGGCAGATGATGAATAAATAATCAAATGATAGATGGATAGATTAAAGAGAGATACACGATACGTTGATTGTTGGAGTTCCCTTTCAATCTTCCATCTATGTGTAACTATGAAAACTTCCTTTGGTCTTTTTAACTTTCAGATTCATATAAGACACATAGAAGAATATGAAGCACCTAGATATGTTTAAAATATTGTACAATTAATTAAGTGACCATTTATATAATAATACAACAGTTCTAATATATAATTCTAACTTTATGAAGTTCTCTGGCCTGCGGGTTTTGGAAACTGTCACCCTGACCTATGGAAGCCTGGAGTCAAATACAGCTTGAAAATATATTACACTAGTTATATGTAAGACAAGACAAGTACTGGGTCCTGGGAGTCATTCTACTTCCCTCAACTAAAGCATCCTTGAAATGTCTTTAGTTGATATTCCTGAGTCTCTTCTCTAATTCTGGTCACATTATTCAGGGACTAAAGATGTTTGTCTTATCCCATACATCACGTTTTATATCATGTCTTTTATACTCAATATTTTATGAGCTGAAGAACAGATTTCTCTGTCTATATAAAGCCTATTTCATCAAGTGCTTCCATAAAATAACTGCTGTAGGTTACGCAGCTAGTAGTTTCCAGAAGGTCCCAGGTATGGTCATCACTTCATAGAATCAATTTTAGGAATCACTACTAATTCTATTATTTTTCTATTCTCTATTTTGTTTTTCCAAATTTTATATTTAATCATTCCTTTCCTTCTGACTTTGAATTAGATTAACCTTTTTTCTTCAAATTATAAAGTTAGGAAGATGGAGTGATATCGTTCTTTTTTCATGTATAGCTACACCTGCCCTTGCAACATCATAGCCTCATCTTTATCTTTAACTTTAGCTGTATTGTAATTTTGTTTTCACTTATAATCATGCATTTCAAGGTTCTTTTGGTGCTCTTTGATACATCAGTAGCTGGAATATTAACTTCCACAACTTTATAACTTTTCCAGATTTATTTCTGTTACTAATTTCCAACTCTGTCCCTCTAGTAAGTGTTAATTACTTCTAAACTATCTTTTAAAATAATTTGTTATATTTTTGTCACCTAAGATATAGTATATTCTGGAAAATTTCTCATGTACTTGGGATGAACATGGGCATTATTACTATGAAATAAAGAATTCTATGTTTTCTTGGTACCTAGTTGGTTTATAATGATATTTAAGTTCTCTGTTTCCTTAATCATCTTCTATTTCTTATTCTATCCATTATTGAGAATCGAGTATATCCACTTCCCTTCTCAACATTGGAGTTCCATTAGTATTAAAACCATTCACACTTTGCATGCTAACACATTCTCCATGAGCTCATACATGTATCAGTCCTGTTGTGTTTGAAAGATCTTGCTTTCTTGCTGTCCTCCATTCCCATTGATACTTACAATCTTTCTGCTTCCATAAGGTTCTTTCATCTCTGAGAGAAGTGGTTTGATGGAGATATTCTGTTGCAGGATATTTAATCACAGTATGAACCGTAAGATTGTACACTGGAAAACCTGTTTCAAGCTGTAGTGTGGCTCAGCCCTAGCACACGCCTTTAATCCAAGAACTCTGTTTGTTGTTAACAGGTGATTGTGGTGTGGCTCAGTGATAACACATACCTTTAATCTAAGAGCTTTTTGTAAACAGTATTAAATAAAGTTAAAAAATAGGTCAGAGGTGGCACATGCAAGAAATTGACAGGAAGTGAACCTAGAAAAAGAACCATGGAGAGTAATAGGAAGTCTAGATAGAGAGACACACAGGAAGCAGAAAGGAGGGACATTCAGTTTGAAGGGTTTTAAAGATAGCATAAAGAATGAGAATGGTGCTTTCCTTCTACCTGCTTTTTCTGCCTCTCTGAGCTAAAAGAATTTTACCCTTGCACCTGGCTCCTGAGTCTTTTTTGGCAAAAATGAACATAGGGAATTTTGTTCAAAATCAACATTTTGGCACTCCAACATGTGGTGTAACCACATGACAGAGAAATCACTCTAGCTGCAGGCAAACTGAGAAGCTATCAGACTTTGTAAGTCACCTGAGAGGTTTTCAAAGTGAGAGGAAAGGATGAGAAATACATAAAACAAGGCTCTGGAACCCCATATAGTTCTACTCTTCATGACTTGAAAATGGAAGCAGAAAATAAATGGCCAAATGACTTAACTAAAATTGGCTCAATACCAATTATGATTTTTTATCATTTTGGTACTTGATATTTTATCCTTAACAGCCATAGTGGCTTTCTCTATTCACTCAAAGAAAAAGCTTTAGAGATACAGGAAAAAGAAAAATATAAAAAGTAGATTGATAAGATACAAGCCTTAGAACAACTTATAAATACAAGTAAGAAAAATACTCATACACAGAAAGATCAATTTAGACAAGCTTTATAAAGGTCTAAGAGTGAAAATAAGAAAAATACTCAGACACAGACAGAGGCGTTTATACAAGAACATACTGTACCCCTGCATGATGAAACTTGGGGGGGGAGGTGGAGCCCAAGGTTGTTAGAAAATAAACTTGAGTTTATCCAGTCACCATACAAGAATTACCAGCAGATGATAGGCCCCTCATGGTTGTGAAGAAGTCAAATGGAACATACTAGATTTGAAGGGGTTTAAGGAAGCAGTATTTCGTATGGTATGCATTCACCCTATGTGAAGCAGATATTAGGTATTAATACTTCTCAAGATCAGATTTTAGGTAAAGATCACTATTCTGAGTTACAAAGGCAGCTTGAATTTGATGATCAAAACTTAGCCCTATGCCATTTTGCAGCTTAAAATGTCTGCAATAAAGTTTAAGAATCAGGAAAGAGACATGAGTTATTTACAAAATTATACAAGGCACAAAAGAATCCTTCACTGATCTTTTTACAAAGATTAACATCACTATAAGTAGACTAGTATCAGACTCAAAAGTCAAGAAAATACTAATTAAATCTTTGGCTCAACTTCTGCATGCAGTATGCAGGTATGGCAAAGGCTGTCATTGGACTAATGAATACCTATCAACAAGGGACAGGCAAGGTAACCATTTGCCATTGGGAAATGCACAAGAAGGCCTCCCATAGGCCCTGACATAAAAATCTGATCCAGTCATTCTGTGCCAGCTTCTGAGAAAATCATCCACAGAACAATTAAAAGATTTAATACCTGTTGTTTAAAATAACAGAGTTCTGGATGTAATCAAGGACATAACAGCTTTAGAAGATAAAACAAAAAATTCAGGAGAGACCAGAAAACATGTATTTTGGCAAATTGCTATAAATTACCAGAGACCAAAGCTAAATATACAAATAAATGACATTGAAATTGAAGTTTAGTAGACACAGAGGCACATGTGACAATAATTTTACCAAAAGTTTGGCATCCAGATTGGCCTATTTAGGAGATAAATAACCAGATTCTATGGATTAGAACTTTACCTCAGGTATAATAAAGTGAAAGATGGGTTGAGTGTATAGGACCAAAAGGACAAACAGGAAAAATAAAGCCATATTTAACTAATATAGCCATGACTTTATGAGGACTTGATTTGTTACAACAATGGAAAAGGCAGATTAACATTCCTCCAATCTCAGATACAAACCATAAAATAAAGAATGCTTCTCAGAAAAATATTAAAAGCAGTTATCAAGTACAGTCACAGACTGTCCAGGTTGTCCATAAGCAAGACATGACAGGTCTTTTAGAGGTACCAAAACCCTACCTTTAACATGGTTAACTAACAAAGCTATGTGGGTGGAACAGTAGCCTATGATTAAATAAACATTGCAGGCACTAGAACAGCTGGTACAGGAGCAGCTAAATGGTCAACACATTAAAAAATCTATAAGCCCATAAAATTCTCCTGTGTTCGTTACAAAAAAAAAAAAAAAGAAATCAGAAAAATGGAGGATGTTGCCAGAGTTAAGAGCCATAAATAAGATGATTCAGCCAATGGGCTTTTTACAGCCTGGAATCCCATTGCATTCTTTATTGCCTAAGTCATGGCCTTTCATAGTAATTCATTTGATAGATTGTTTTTTCATAATCCCTTTGCATCAGCATAATAAGTAAAGGTTTGCTTTTTCAGTACCTACATATAAGAACAGCTGTCCAATAAAGTGATATCATTGGAAAATCTTACAACAAGGAATGTTAAACAGTCTTTCCTACCTTGTGCCAATATTTTGTACAACAGCCATTAGAAACAATGCATAAATAGTTTCTTCAATCCAAAATTACCATTATACAGATGATATCTTACTGGCTGATTCAGATGCAGATACTTTAAGGCAAACAATATTTGAATAAGTAAAGAGAATTTTGCCTTGCTGTGGATTACAAATTACCCCTGAAAAAATATAAAGAAAAGACTCTATCAATTATCTAGGATGTGATATAGTTTAGGGACAATTTGATCACAGAAAGTACAAATTAGGAGAGCTCAATTACAAAACCTTCATGGGTTTCAAATTTTTCTGGGAGATATTAACTGGTTGCAACCTACAATTGGATTAACTACTCACACACTAAGTGATTCATCTCAATACAAAGTGATAAGGACTTAAATAGTCCAAGAAACCTATCAGCTGAGGCTAAGAGAGAATTGGATATGATAAAAAAGGAATTACAAGATGCACATGTGGGGCACTTGAATCCAAAGCTGAACTGTATTTTGGTTATTTTGCCTTCAACTCATTCTTCCAGAGGAATTCTTATGCATAGAGAGTATACTATTTAGAATAGACATTTCATACTACAAACAGAGTGAAAAACTAAAGGCCTGTGTAGAAAAAGTTTCTGAATTGATTCTGAAAGGAAACTGAGACTTGATTAGCAGAAATAGACCCTGCAGAAATTGTGCTGAGATGGCCTCATTATGGACAAAGAAGGAAAATTTGTAAAGAGCTTGAAGCGATTATTTTTTGAGAGATCAACAACAAATACTCCCAAAACAAGAGACTTTAGTTTATAAAAAGAACTAATTGGGTTTCCCTCATGTAGTAAAAGGGACACCTATATCTGGAACCCCTACATTTATACTGATGCAAATAAAACAGAAAAAGCTGGGTGTGGTGGCGCATGCCTTTAATCCCAGTACTCGGGAGGCAGAGGCAGGTGGATCACTGTGAGTTCGAGGCCAACCTGGTCTACAAAGTGAGTCCAGGACAGCCAAGGCTACACAGAGAAACCCTGTCTCGAAAAACCAAAAAATAAAAAATAAATAAATAAATAAAACAGAAAAGATAGTTTATAAGTCAGGGAAAAAAATGGGTGAGAGCCCTTATGATTCAGTTCAAAAATCTGAATTTTATGCCATTCTTACGGCATTATTAGATTTTCTGGAATCTCCTAATGAAGTAACTGACTGACAATATGTGGAAAGAACTGTTTGACATATTGAAACTGGTGAACTTATTCCAGATTGTTCAGAATTTACTGTGCTAATTATTCAACTGCAACAAGTAATCAGAAATACAATTCATCCATTGTATGTAACACATATTAAATCCCAAATGTGTCTACTAGGCCCTTTAGCACAAGGTAATGATGAAATTGATCAGCTATTAATAGAAAATAGGCTAGACGCCTCAGAATTTAATAAGAAATACCATGTTAGCAGCAAAGGTTGAAAAGCTAATATCAATTCTCTTCAAACTATTCCACAAAATGGAAACAGAGGATCACTACCAAACTCATTCCATGAAGTCATAGTCACCTTGATACCTTAGCCACACAAAGACTCCAAAGAAAGAGAATTTCAGACCAATTTCTCTTCTGAATATTGATGCAAAAATACTCAATAAAATACTCACAAACTGAATTCAAGAAGACATCATAAATATCATCCCCAATGATCAAGTAGGCTTTATCCCAGGCATGCAGGTGTGGTTGAATATATGGAAATCCATCAATGTAATCAATGATATAACAAACTGAAAGAAAAAAAAACACATGATCATCTCCTTAGATCCTGAAAACACATTTGACAAAATTCAATACCCATTCATGCTAAAAGTCTTAGAGAGATGGGGATACAAGGCACATACCAAAACGTAATAAAGGCAATATACAGTAAGCCTACAGCCACATCAAACTAAATGGAGAGAAACTTCAATCAATTCCACTGAAATCAGGTACAAGACAAGGCTGTCCACTGTCTCTGCATCTCTTCAATATAGTGCTTGAAGTCGTAGCTAGAGCAGTAAGATAATTAAAGGAGATCAAGGGAGTACATATTAGAAAGGAAAAAGTCAAAGCATCACTATTCATGGATGATATGATAGTATACATAAGTGACCTCAAAAGATCTTTTAAGATTACTAATACTTGTTGATGACAGTCCTAAACTGTGGCAACTTTCAAAATCTATTGCAAGGAATGTGATAAAACAGAAGATTAATAAATATGATTCTGTGAATGACTGACTGGTAGTCATTGGTTATTGGAGAATCTATTCAGTTAAAAGGTGGTTGGTGATCACATTGCTCACAATGATTATTTCATCATATTTAAGTGTCAATTGACATTGAAAAGTCTAATTTATCGCATGTAAATAGAGTTTCTACCCTGATAGAAGAGAATAGTGTTCCTGGAAAATCCCATTTCATAATTTTAGCATCTTAGCAGGCTTTCCATTATACACTATAAGTATAATGGAGAGATATCTGAATGGTAATACAATCATGTGACTTAGCTCTATGTTTCATTAATATCTTCTGTGATTGACACTACATGATATAAATGCAGAAAGTCAACTTATATATTGTGATATTTGGATCTGTTCTGTTAGATATTTTATAGTCTATAAGTGCATTAATAAAATAATAATAGCAAAAAGTTAGCAAGTATTTACACTACAACAGCATGTACATTGTTATTTAATCTTTCAAAACTCTATGAGATAGATGCTAGCAATAACCCATTTTAAATGGGATAAAACTAAACTGTGAACCACAATTTCAGCTCCATATCAGAAAGCAAGCAATACTCATGCCCACTATTATTTTGTAATTCTAGAAAAATTGCAAAAAGAAAAAATAGATTTCTGAAAAAAAGTAGAATATGAAAAACAAAAGATGATAGACTTTCCCCACTGTCAGGCATATCACAAACAAGAAAATAAGTTTTGATATGTCCAAGCACTAAAAGGTGAGAAAATCAAGATATAGACATTTTATGCTGTTTGTGCTGCCTTTCTAATTGGGAAAATTCCACAGCAGTGACCCAGAGCACCACTGTGAATTTCTGCTGGGGTTACAAAGCCCCACTGGAGTAAGGAGATGATGAAAACATGCATGCTTTCCCCTGTTCTCAAGGCATTCACTTTTCATGCCTTCAGCTCAAAACCTTCAAGACTAGTGTTATTCTCCAAGAAAACTATTTTTCATTGTTTTTCTGAAGCCATGATAAAGCATATTGCAAGGCAGTGGCCATTAACAAGGTGGGTAAAGCAAAGATCTCTGGTATCTGGAGCTCTCAGTCTGTGAGTTCATTGCCTCTCCTTCCCTAAAATCAGTAGGCTCTAACATGGATGAGAGATTTTCCACAAAGCCTTCTTTAAGTTGTATTACCAGTAGGTAGTGCCTTCCAGGGCTATGAACAGACTACAATGACTGGATAATATACCCATGGTACAACTATCCTACAGCAAACAAGGACATGTTTTATATATCTACTATATCAAGTAAAATGTTTAGAGAAAAGTTGAAGCTAGATTTTTTTTAAATACTTCAGAATTTAAGAGATAATATAATTGATATAAAATTGTGTTTTAGATATCCTTGGTATGGTCAAGCATGGAAATATTATAATGGCCTTGAATTTCAATCTAGATATAGTAGAATGAAATGAAATCAAATATAACCTATAAAGATAAACAACTAGAAAAATGAGAGGTGTGTTACACACACACACACACATTTTAATATCTCCAGACACTCAAAAGCATCCAACAGAAGGAAAATAAATTAGATAAATGGATAACTATGTTACACCAAGATTTATACCTTAAAACTGGGAAGAAGAGCATACAAACACTTAGCTGAAGGACAGAGACTGAAATCTAAGCAGCTGGAATTTGTGTGACTGATGATCAGAAAGAAGGATGGCTCAGATGGCAATAGAATAAGGTAGCTGGTTACATTGCACCCAGAGTCAGGAAGAAGAGAGAGATACAATGCTAGTGTTTCGTTCATTTTCCTATTTTGATTTAACCTGAGACCTCAGATGGTGAAATATTGCTATCCACATTCAGGGTGGACCATCTCTTCTCAATTAAACCTAAATGGTAGCATCTCACAGGGACTCACAGAAGTGTGTATCCTAGGTGACTCTAAATCCAGTTGTATAAGCAATAAAGATCAACCATTAAACCAGTCACTGTTTCCTGACCGAGGCACATTTTTGTTAAGCAACAAATCAAGCAAACAAATATAAATATACATATAATATTATTTATATGTATCCATTATATTTTTATATTATATACATTTAATTATTTATTTGATAAAAATGTAAAAGTTTTCTTATTCTGGGTGAACAAGTAGACTATAAACAAAAAGTACTTCTATTCTCTATTAAAGTATGGTAATTCACCTCAAGGCATATAAGTAATGGTATCTTCGGGATTAATTGCTATGGAATCTGACACAATAACAGTGAGTTTGGTATTCTGGAATATGAATAACTTTTCTAAACTGTGAAAACCTAGGAACCCACGGTCAGTACTAATTTTCTTTCTTCCTTTTTTGTTTTTTTCCGAGACAGGGTTTCTCTGTGTAATCTTGGCTGTTCTAGACTCACTTTGTAGACCAGGCTGGCCTCAAACTCACAGCGATCCACCTGCCTCTGCCTCTTGAGTGTTGGGATTAAAGATGTGTGCCACCACACCCAGCTCCTAATTTTCTCTCTCTGTTTGACTGGTCTAAAAATACCCACACAGGTAATATGCTATTGTTTACTAGTGTGCCAAGGGGGGCTGCTTCTAGAGATGAGCATTTGCATTATGTATGGGGTGCTCTTCCTGCTGTGATCAAATGCTTGACAAAATCAACCTAAGGGTGGAAAAATTTATTTTGGCTCACTGTTCAGGAGGTTGGAGTCTATCATGGTTAGGAAGGCATGACAGAGGGGCTGGTCTGTGACAGTGTATGTGGGCACTAACTCTTTGTTACATGATGATGACTAAAAAGAAATCTTGGGCTATACACAGGAACTGGATGAAAGCAGGGAAGGTTATAGCTTTCTAGGCTTTCAACTCATAAAGGTTCCACAATCTCTCAAAACAATTATACCAACTTAGACCAAGTATTCCAGCCCATGAGACAAGAGAGGACAAGAGTAAACATAAGGCAAGAGTAAAGATAATTGTTTGCACCAGCCTAGAAGGAGAGGTATTGTCATTCTCTTTGAGTTGTTATAACTATTCCCTCGCCTTTTGATATCATCAATACCAAGTCATGATCTTTGTGCTCAGAAAGAAATCCATACCATCAACCCCTGACTTTCAGGCCTTCAGATTCAGACAAAATTCTCCAGTTGAAAGATGGCAGGAAGATTATAGAATTGCCTGACTTCCATAAGCACATGACCAGTTCCTAGAGTCAGTTTCCTTTAAAATATATGCTATAAAAATTTTCAATATCTAGAATATACAAATTTCCAAATATACATAGATAGAATCATATTATATTTCCCTGAAAAACTTTGAATAATATAACCAACATAGTGACTGCCATAATTAAATGTTTTCCTTTGAAATTAGGAAAACAACAAGGGTGGCCACTTTTATTACTTTATATCAATGTTCTTCTATGATGCCTGTACATTGCAATAAGATAATTTAAAAATAGAAACTGCCAACATTATAAATAAGCAAAATTATGTATTTAGTGAAAAACGATTCCTGGTATAAAAACTGAAAAAGTTCAAAACAACCACAAGAACTCTGAAGCAAATATAGCTATATTAGAGAATTTGAAAAAACAAAATCTCCTACTAAGTGAAGACTTCCAGGGGACATCCCTGTTGAGCTAGTGTCCAATTATAAGTGAGTATATACCATGTATATCTTTCTGGGTTAACTCATTCAGGATGATCATTTCTAGTTCCATCAATTTTTGCCTGCAAATTTCAAGATTTCCTTGCTTTTAATAGCTGAGTAGTATTCCATAGTGTAAGTATACTACAGTTTCTTTATCCATTCTTCAACTGAGGGACTTATAGATTGTTTCCAGACTCTGGCTATTCCAAATAAGGCTGCTATGAACATGGTTGAGCATATGTTCTTGTTGTGTGGTGGAGCATCTTTTGGGTATATTCCAAGGAGTGGAATAGCTGGGTCTTGAGGTAGGCCTATTCCCAGTTTTCTGAGAAAATGCCTGACTGATTTCCAAAGTGATTGTACAAGTTTGCACTCCCACCAGCAATAAGGAGTGTTCCCCTTTCTTTACATCCTTGCCAGCATGTACTGACACTTGAGTTTTTTATCTTATCCATTCTGATGGGTGTAAGACGGAGTCTCAGAGTCATTTTGATTTGCATTTGTCTGATGACTAAGGACTTTGAGCATTTCTTTAAATGTTTCTCTGTTGAGAATTCTCTGCTTAATTCTGAGCCCCATTTCTCAATTGGGTTATTTGGTTCAATGGTGTTTAATTTCTTGAGCTCTTTATGTATTTTGGATATTAGTCCTTTATCAGATGTAGGGTTGGTGAAGATCTTTTCCTAGGAGATTGGGATAGTTTCTGGGACTTCCTATTGGAACTCCAAGGGAGAGAGATATGGGAAAATGGAGAAATAGAAGGATCCAGAGAGTCTTAGAATCCTACAAGAAGACCATCAAGGCTAGTAGATCTGGACCCAGGAGGGTTTGTTCAAACTATTGTACCAACCAAGGACAATGCATGCAGTAAACTAAGAGCCCCTATTCAGATCTAGCCACAGTTGTGTGGAGAGTGGGGAATGACTCGGACATGAACTCTGGTGCCCCCTATTTGACCACTTCCCCTTGATAGGGAGGCCTGGCAGCACTCAGAAGAAGGGTAAGCAGGCTACCAGGATGAGACCTGATAGGCTGTGATCATATGGTGGGGGAGGAGGTCCCCTTCTGTCACAGGCCTAGGAGGGGAACAGTACGAAAGAGGGAGGGAGGAGGGAACAGGAAGATACAAGTGAGGTGATAAACAATTGAGAGGTAATGTTAATAAATTACTTAAATAAAAATAAACCCAAGAAAACAATTTGTACTCTTAAGTGTTAGGGAAAACTGAACAATATTTTAATAACTGTGTTTTTCTAATGCAAAAATGAATCTTCTTCATGGATTATAAAATGGAAAATATTTGAGTTTTCTCTCAAATGATAATTTGATTCAACACATTTCTAACAACATAACAAAACAACATAAAAAAGAATCTAAGAAATATTTTATTTGTTGTCTATCGTAGCACTCACTTGCCGGAAACTCTATGTATATTAGGCTGGCCTTGAACTCAAGAGAGATTCCCCCTCACATTACCCCATCAGTATTTTTAAACTTCACTTGATGATGTAAGAACCTGGGAAAATTAAAATGTAAATTAAAAAGAACATAGCTAATAAACTTATACCATCTGGTTCAAAAATTCAATATATAGATAGTAATCAAGATAGTTCAGTATCAATCAATAAAAAGACACATATCTGTAAAAACAGAACAGCCCAAAAATGGAGCTAGAAATATAAAATGTCTTCCCATAGGTTTTTCAAGGTAAGGAAAATGAAAATAAATTGTTTTTTAACAATTGATTGGAAATCAGCTAAATATTTGACTGATAAAAATGCATATTGTTCCTTATACTTTATACAAAATATTTACTTGATTGTAGCTTCATGTAATCTGCAACTGTTAAGCTTCCTCAAGAAAACACAGGAAATAATTGTACCTTGTGATAAGTAAAGGTGTCTTAAAAAACAAAAAGCAAAAGCCAAAGAAAATTCAACTTCATCAAAATCTAAAGCATTCGCTTTTTAAGGGCATAATTTAGAAAACAACGGCAAACCACAGAATGGAAGAAAATGCTTACGGCAAAATATCACACAAAAGACATACTAATGATGCAGAAAGGATTTCTATAACTTATAATTCCTCATACAATCCAATAAGATTGTGGGTAAAGAATATTACAAACCCTTCACCAAACATAATATATAGCCAAAAGCAGATCTAAAAAGCATACACTTATTCTTTATTAGAGCAACAAAAATTGCAACAATGGGATATAATTGCATACAAATTATATTTACTATAATTAGAGATAATACTCATACCTTACAGGAAATGGAGCAGCTAGACCTCAACACAGCAACAGAAAATGTAAAATGGTTTAAATGCTTTCAGGTAGAAGCCTGGCAGTTTTTTATGGTGGAGCTCAGGGTGTCTTATGGAAGAGTTGGGGGATAGAAGGAACGGGAGGGGACAAGAGATCCACAAGGAGACCAATGGAGCCAACAAATATGGGTCTGGGGGGGGCCCTGCAGAGACTGATGCACCAACAAATGACTATGCATGGTGAGGACATAAACGCCCTTGCTCAGATGTAGTCCATAGGCAGTGCAGTCTCTTTGTGGGTCCCATAATATGGGAAGCAGTGGATACCTCTGACGTGGGCTCTTTTATCTACTCATTGATTCACTTCCCCCTGGTTGGGTGGACTTGCCAGGCCACAGAGTAAGAGGATGCAGGCAGTCCATATGAAACTTGATAGGCTGGGGTAGATGATAGGGGAGGAGGGCTCCCCCTTTCTGAGAACTACCTGAGGGGAAATAGGAGAGGAGGGATGAGGAAGAGAGAGTGGGACTGGATCAGGAGGAGATTAGGGAGAGAGTTACAATAGGGATGTAAAGTGAACAAATTTAAAAAAATTTAAATATTATTATGTGATTTCTTTCCTCTCTTATCTTTCAGTTTTCATTCCTTATTCTTTCATCTTCCCTCACCTCTCTCTTTCTTTCTTTCTTTGTTTCTTTCTTTTCTTCTTATAGTCCCAATGTGGCAATTTTGGGCAGGCAAATGGATAAACAATTTGTGGTATAATCACACAGGGGAATGCTACCACAATTAAGCAATAAAAGAAAGTCTAGATATTTACTGCAGGGGGAATATCCTAAACAATTAATTTAGGTGAAAGCCTGACCAAAGTTATTTTATATGAAATTCTGTTGGGTCAGTTACTGTTCAGAATTCAGAGTAGGAGTGAGTGTGGGAACAAATTAAACAAAGGCATTGGAATGTGTTAATGATGAAGGGCATATTACCATGATTGTGTTTCTGCAGGTGTTTGTATGTATGCCCACAGTATAAAAGTGTAATTTTAAAATATTTAACCCAGAAAAAAATTTAATTATCTCTTTTTAATGGCATACTCAGAAGTGATGAATATATGTCGACACCATAGGAGAAATAGGATTTCTGCAATTACGTGATCCTCCTGTCTCAGTGTCCTGAGGATTGGAACTACAGGTGCATGTCACTGAACGGGGCTACCCCTCCTGAATTTTAATGGTTGGTTTCCAAGCATTTTGTCACCCTTGTTCTGTTTTTCCTTTCCTTATTAATTTTATCGTCAGCATAATTACATGTTGATGTGTTGCCAAGATTGGTTGCTGGGTAAGATTCAAATATGACTAGAGTCTATTTCAGCTATCTTTTGTTTTCTACTTGAATCTCAAAATGGTAGAACCACTTTTCCAAAAAACACACAATCTATCTTTGAGAAAGGAGTTTGGTGATATTCTGTTTCAGGCATACCTGCTGTCATCCCAACATTATGATTGTTTTCAAAAGTATGAGCTGTTTAGTGAGTACTTGATATCAGCCACTTATCTTAATAACCTCAGGTGCCTGTCAGGCTGATGCGTAAATGTGCAGATTCTGGAGTGCTCTATTCCCTCATCAGATCGTTGCCAGTAGTTACTTGGCAAGGTCCCCATTATATCTTAATAGTCCAAATTTGCTTCCAGTTTCTTGTGAAAAGTAGATCCAAAGAACAAGTTCACTCTCTCAGCCATTTTGGTATCATCAAATTTTTATCTACCTTCGGTAATGAGCAGTTCTAATTCGCCCTGTTCTCTCTGTTTCCCCAGGCATATTATAAACACCCTCTTCTCTTGTACCCCATAACCCTTTTCAGCATGACTCATTTCACCGCCTTTATCTCTCCAGCCCGTTCTTAAATGACATGGGATATTTTTGTTCCACGGTATCCTTCTTGGAGTGTCAGGTGATGACAGTGCTCTTTCACACTGACAGCTTCATGCCGTTGTTCTCAGTGTTTTTCAGAAGAACCGAGGCGCTTTCATCTGATCATGTGAACTTGAGCTCTACGCTGCCTGAGGCATAGAGATAACTGTAACATGTGTGGGTGTCGTGGTGGTGCTGGTGGTATTCTCCTCTGATTACCCATATAATTAATTCTTTACATATGGAGACGTAAGTATAAAGAAAGAGAATCTGGAAAATGGGAGTATTAAGGTGGTGTTGATAGTAGAAACTACTCTGCAGAGGGTGATGATCTTACTGTCTACTCTTCTGAAAGGAAGTACCTTCTGGTTACCAATATGCCACTTGCCTGATGTCCTTCTATTTTGAGCTTCTCTCTCTGTGTGAACTGCTGTTTAGCTGGCCAAGCCTCAGCTGATTTTCTCATAGCCCAGGACACTTGTTCTTTTTTTATGTATCTCTGGAGAATCATAATATTCAGTGTGTATCAGAAGTAAAGAGAATAAAGATTATCAATCAATCTTGTAAACCCCATCCAAAGATGTCTAAATTTTATAGACCTAGTAACTAAGACCCAAGGCAGCAAATATGCCACAGCAGGTACACAGAGAAAGGGGACACAGGCAATCCAGACGAGACCTGATAGGCTGTGGTCATATTGTGGGGGAGGAGGCCCCCTTCTGACAGAGCCCTAGGAAACAGGAATGGGGCAGAAGAGGGAGAGAGACTGAGAATGAGAAGATACAAGTGAGGGGATAACAATTCAGATGTTATCTGAATAAATTATATTAAATTATAAAAAAAAACAAAGAAAATCATTATGTGCATACATCGAGGTATGAACGTGTGTGCCCACACAATAAAAAGTCCTAGGCTAGTTTTCGTTTTATCTTTGCTTGAAATGTGCATGAAATTTAAAACTTAAGTTAAATCATGTATGTAATATAGAAACAAGTCAGGAGTAGGAGATAGAAAAGTGATGACCACACGAAAGAGAGATAAAATCAGGACAAGATGGACATCTCCTCTTCCTTCTGTATTATCTGTAGGGGTACACAAGCAAAGATCATGTGAAGTTTTTCCATCAACATACTTAAAATTACAAAACTACTGTGGAGAAGTAGATGGGTTGGCAAGATGGCTCATCAGGTAAAGGCCCTGGTTACCAAATTTGATAAACTGAGATTTGTTCCAAAGACCCATGTTGTAGAAGAAAAGAATCAGCTCCAGGAAGTTGCCCTCTGATGACATGTACCATGGCTCATACGCCCACAAACGTGTACATGCATGCACACGCATGCACACACATGCGCGCACACACACACATGTGTGCATGCACACACACAACACTGGCATGCACACACACACACACACACACACACACACAAAATGTACTTTTAAACTGGTTTTTAAGTAGACATCAATGAAGAAGATGAGTCTTCAATGTTGTTATTCTCAAGAACTATGAAAAATGAACACACAGCGGACACATGCCTGGGGCTTTACAAAGGGTCTTTTTAGCCCCCAAATTTTCTCTAGCTCCCACAGAAGATGATACTAGCCTTCTACTCTTCCTCTCATTTCTTCCTGAAAGTTGTCCTGTGCTGTCCATCAGGCATGTACCTATGTGTTTGTGGATGTGCAAGTGTGTACTCGAGTGTGTGTGTGTGTGTGTGTGTGTGTGTGTGTGTGTGTGTACATTCATTAATTTTTAACTCAGCTCTTGGTGACCAAGAAAAGGTTGATTTTTTTTCCTTCTTGCCTTTGAGCTTGGAGTCCTTGTACAAGAAATTCTGACAGTGAACACTGCCTGCCACTAGAGAGCAGCCCAAGCCAAGGATTTCCTGGGTAAAACCCTCTGTGTAATAAGTTGTTTTCAAAAGATCCAGGTTCTCTTAGTCTTCTCATGTCTTTCTCTGGGAAAGACACTACCAATTCCCCTCATAAGGAATATTCTTTGTACCTCTTCTGACACTATGGGAAGAGTGAATACCATGTCAGTCCTGTCAGATAAGTCATTGTAAAACTAATTCACTCTTGAAGCCTCCTTGCTTTTAATCCATTGCACAAGCATAGAATCATATGACTTGTCTTAATCATAAAACATTGGAAGTGTATGAAAGGTTGTGGTTTAAAAAATACCCCTTTGAGTCCATGGAGAAATAGTACCACATCCTCACTCATTCTTCCCTAGCTCTCTCTACTGAGACCACAAAGGCATCCAGGCAAACCTAAGCAGGGTCCTATGCATGCCTTTTGATATGGACACTGATTTTTTTCACATTTGTAAAGACAGTACTTGTGTCTCATATGGACTAATTGTCAAGCTTCAATAGGCCAGTCTCCACATTAGTTAATTTACTTTAATGAACACAAAGAGGAAATTAATTACTGCTGATTGGCCTGTCTGTCTACAGGAAGAACTCTGTTTACTCCACAGGGACATTGAAGATGAGGAGAAAGCTCTTGGATATTGATATAGGAGAATCTTATTCGACCTAGATGCAATTTAAGATGACATTTAGTTCTGTCTCTGTCTCTTGCCTCAGGTGTAACCACAGGCAAGTGACTCAACTTTACCCTAAACCTTGGTTTCATCTTCTGCAAGATGCAAGTCATAACTATTCTCATTAGACAGAACTGAGGATTAAATGCAACAACATGTGGAAAGTGTTTAATAAAGATTGACTGTCACTGTTCAAAGAGCCTACCACATTCTGGGATCCCTACTGACTTCTCCTTGCTATATTCATCTTGCCATTTTATTTCCATTTATCCAATTTCAATTTTAATTTTGTTAAATATTCATTATACATGTGTTATGTTCCAGGTATAATAGAATTCAGTATCTCAAGAGGATAGTGTAGCTTACAAAAGAGAAAAGCTGTCAGAATGAATACAGAGAAAACACATTTCACATTTGCCTCTAAAGGTACTATATAAGGCAGATATTGTATATAGTCAAGATTGTTTTTAGGAATATCTTGGAGAAATATATCATATATAATTTGAACTATTTTTATCCACTATTGTCTAAGGCATTAATTTATTTTCCAAAGTCACTTTGGAAAAGTCATTAATAATCTGTGTAAAGACTTAGTGATATGAACCAAACCTCAGCTGTGATGGAGAATTCTTTACTTGATTTATATCATTTTTGGAAACTTTCTGGCTTTCTTGCTGTTGCTGCTTGATTAATATAGAAAGCACAGTGGCCCCTCTGCCAGGCAATTTGATTTGGAGACTTTCAACTGATTGACTAAGTCTTGTGACTTTCATATTTCACCATAATTGGAAGTTCACTATACATGTGGTTGGAGTACAAAGAGGTAAGATAATTATTGTTAATGGTCATTTATAGGATGATCCATAGACAACAGTTTTGACCTCAAATGATGATTTGAATTTTAATCAATGTAGAGTATGTGGATGAAAAAGAAGTCTGCAAGGCTGACATGAGAGTATAATTAAATACAATAAGAAGAAGAAAGATACCAATTGACTCTTGGGCACTTTGATTTCCTTAATATAATCCATTGAAAGACTTTTGCGACCTGAGGAGTCATGCATCTGTGGCCATGTCTTAAATTCATACATCAGAAAGCAAGAACATCAGCATTTTAATTCAGATTAGCTGAGTTCTGAGACACATGTTCTCCATGCCACATTGCCAGAGGTATTACTAAAAGGTATAAAACTACAGACAATACACATGGAAGGAAAAACCTCTTGCGTAGTCTTCTCTAGGAGACAATAAAAATGCCAACACCGTTTTCTCTTTCAGTAAAATGAGTGTGCTAAACATTAGAAATGTCATTACAAATTGCTACTTTTTTTGTCGTGTGGCTAGAATTTGCTGGTAGGAGATCACTGATACTTTAACCACCAAGGATAACTGAGGGAAAATATTTACCCAAATGGAGGTAATTGCAAGTTGAACAGATAAAAGTTGCAGGCTAGTTAGAAAATAATGGGTGTGAGGTGGAAAGGAAGCTGTGGGTGGGAAGAGAAGCTGGTAATTACGACCATGCAATGTGGTCAACTGCACCCTCCTCAGGGAACTTTAACTCCGACTGCTTGAAGGAGGGTATAGCTTTTCTGTGTTGCTCTTCAGTTAAGCAAAGACAAGCTCTATTCTAGGCCCTTCTTTAAGTAGCTACAGAGATCCATTCTTAGCATCAACATAAACATTAACATGAATGTCTGTCCTAAAGCCGTGTTAACTCCTTCTAGCTGGGGTTCACTTCTCACCCAATTTTTTTTTCATTAAAGACAGCAGGTCACCTAGAAGAGACTTGATACCCTATGAGCATATACAGGGGGAGGTAATCCCTCTCAGGAACAGTCATAGGGGAGGGGAGTAAGGGGAAAATGGGAGGGAGGGGAGAATGGGAGGATACAAGGGATGGGATAACCATTGAGATGTAATATGAATAAATTAATAAAATTCAAAAAATAAAAAAATAATAATTACCCCCCAAAAAAAGAATATTTGTGTGTTTACCTTTGTTTATTTGCTTGTTTGCTTGCTTCCTTGCTTGTCTTGTTGTAGGTCAGCTATATACAGTCCCGTCTATCTTGAAACTCACCATATTCCTGTCTCAGGTTCTTAAGCGCTGGGATTACAGCTGTGTTCCACAATTCCCTGCTATTTACTGATGGTGAAATCTTTCTCAGTAGACAAAGTATTAGTTACTTTTTTGCTGGTGTTATCAAATACCTGGGAAAAGCAACTTATGGGAGGACAGGATCATTGTCCTTACAGTTTGGGGATGTAATCTGTCAAGCAGGGGAGTGATGGCAGCAGGAGAATGGTGCAAGTGATCACATTACATCTGTAGTTAGGAAGGACTGTGACCTAGATGTTTTTGCTCAGCTGGGTTTCTCCTTTTTTTTCATTCAGGGATTCTGCCCATAGAGTGATATAACCCATATTTATAGTTCCTTCCCCATCAATGAACTCAATCTAAAAACTGCCATGTCCAGAGGCTTATCTCCCAGCCAATGACTAGATACTGTTAGGTTGGTAATCGATGGTAAGGTCCTGAAGCTGTATTAAATCCGATTAATTATTTTATGTGCAGATCCTGCTTTATACAAAGTACTCACTCAAAATGTTTCCTTGGAGGGGTGTGTGTGTGTGTGTGTGTGTGTGTGTGTGTGTGTGTGTGTGTGTG
>OU015742.1:182479587-182505992 GCA_907169655.1 Acomys percivali
GTGTGTGTGTGTGTGTGTGTGTGTGTGTGTGTGTGTGTGTGTGTGTGTTTGTGATTTTCATGGATTGTGAGATTTTTCTCAAATCAAGTATGATGGATATATAAATTATTTTCCCCTTACTTTTTGTAGGTATCTTTCCCCGGTTAGTCATTCTATTGTCATTGTAGGAGTCTTAGATGCTATGACATCCTGGGTGGATATATTACAATAGTGAACCAAGATATTTATCTCATTTGGATTAGAAAAAAGGCAACTGACATTACAGGATCAGAATTCTGCCTACACTTATTTATTTCTACTGGTTCAAAAGTGATTATAGCTTTTATTAAAGCCACCTAATAAAACTTTTGGTCAAAATGGTTTTATAATTTCAGGATTCAAAATGTTTAGAAGTAAATTTAAAGTCGACCAAAAATGAGGCCACAAGACAAAGTTCAGTGAGAATTTGGGTAAATGCCTATCGGGAAAAAAATCAAGCTCACGAGTGAGGCTGAAGCTCAAGATCCTGGGCCTATGGTCCAAAGCCGTCCAGGTTAGACAGAGAAGATCTAACTTTTGCAGAAGTCTAGTGACTGAAAGCACTCAATGAGAGCCAGCAGGTGAGCCTGTTGCCCTGATTAAAGCCATGAAAGGATGCTTCTTTAACTTGAGAGGCCTGGGGCGGCAGGAAGTGGTTCTCCTTGGAATAATAGCCTTTTTATTGGAGATAACTAGGAGATAGTTTCAACTTACTGGAAAACCATATGACTAGAAATATGTATTTGTTCATTCGCATTGCTCAATTGATAAAATTTTCATGACTTGAATTATAATTTTTCTCTACGTGTATAAGTTTATTGTGGTTGTTGTTTATTGTATTCTGGAATACAACTCCTTAACAAAAAGTCTGCTGTAACTCATTTCTTTCATCTCATTAAATGGTGTTACTTCCTCCTTTAAAAAATGCTGGTCTACAGTCAGTTTTTCATAAATCTAATTGCCAGGTTGTGTGGTGAAGTTCCAAATATATAATGAATTAGTTGACGTTTTACTAGGTTACTGAATCGCTATTGGTGCTTTTAGTCTGTTTTTTTTTCCTATGCTCAATAGTGCATTTCTAAAGCTCTATAACTGTGCTGTCTGTCCTGTAGAAGACCATATCCAGTAAATTGCTTTTCTTTATCTCAGATTTTTCTTTTTATAACTAGATAATTATTTTTACTGTTATTGTATCTTCTAGCTCTCTTCTCTTCATAATTATATTTTCCTTAATTCTTTGGGCATTTTTCACATAGTATCTATTTAAATGTCATTTCCTGCTAACTTATCTCATTTTGGTGTTTGCTTATTCTTTTTAAAGACACATCTTTAGTATAAAAATATATTGTATATAAATATAAAATTAAAGACAAATATTTTTCCTCTCTGAATTATAAAAACACCCCCATGTTTTCTCCTAGGAATTTTTAAATTTGATTTATTCAGATTACATCTCAATTGTTATCCCCTCACTTGTATCTTTCCAGTCCTCTCTCCCTCCCTCTTTCACCCTATTCCCCTCCCCTACGTCTGTGACAGAAGGGGACTTCCTCCCCCCACCATATGGTCACATCTATCAAGTCTCATCCTAGTAGCCTGCTTATCCTTTCACTGAGTGCCACCAGGCCTCCCCACCAAGAGGAAGTGGTCAAATATAGGCTCCAGAGTCCATGTCAGAGTCAGTTCCCACTCTCCACACAACCCTGGAGAATGTCCTGTCCATTGGCTAGATCTGAATAGCAGTTCAATGCTTACTGCATGTATTGTCCTTGGTTGGTGCAGTAGTTTGATCAGAGCCCCCTGGTCCAGATCTGCCTGTCATAATGTTCTTCTTGTAGGTTCTTAGGACCCTCTGGATCCTTCTATTTCCCCATTCTCCCATACTTCCTGGTGTCTGCTTCTATTAAATTACTTTTATTCTGATAACTAGCTATTTTCCCGACTCTTGATATGTTTGAAAAATATTAGTGGTTATACCTTGTCATTTGTATGCTTTTTAATATATACTATATTTCATTGAGAGAACCTCAGGAAAGGAATTGAGGCAATGTTTACAGCAAGATTAGGAATGTGACTATTTCAGAGGTGGGAATTCAGCAATTGGATGTCAGTGATTGTTCACAATATGAGAGGATGAAACAACTTAGAAGAAACTGTTGCTACTCAATATTATGTTTATAATAAGACCTTGTTATAATATGGGTGGGACTCATCTATGCTGCCATTTAGGAATAGAACTGTGTTAGCCTGTTGTTAATACTGCTGACTTGCATTACCTCTTCCAATTATACATAAGAAAATAGTGAATTTGGCTTAAAGGATCAACCCACAAACACACCACACCACACACACACACACACACACACACACAGAGAGAGAGAGAGACAGA
Organism: Acomys percivali; assembly: GCA_907169655.1. NCBI lineage: Eukaryota > Metazoa > Chordata > Mammalia > Rodentia > Muridae > Acomys > Acomys percivali. The sequence goes on from OU015742.1 coordinate 182,481,995, forward strand.
GACAGAGACAGAGACAGAGACAGAGACAGAGACAGAGAGACAGATAGACAGACAGACAGAGACACACAGAGAGAGACAGAGAAACAGAGAGAGAGAGACAGAGAAATTAACCCTCTAAATAAATGACTGAGAAATGATATTTGAAGAACTCAGGATTCCTTAAGATACTGTTTTCAATATGAATCAAAATGCACAGAACCAAATTGACATAATCACAAAGTCCACGGTCAGGTGGGGAATTAAAACACTTCCTCCCAGGAGCTAGAATACAAAGATGACAAAATATATGCATAGTTAATTTGGATAAGATTATTCTGACATATATTTAATATATCTCTCCATATAATAAAATCTATTTTAAGTATTTATGTAATATATATTGAAAATAACCAGAAATAAAGTCTAACTCGCTCCAAGGAAAATGATCTTATGGGTTGTTTTGTGTAAGTACAATTTGATTATTTAAAAAGAAAAATAACATCTTCCTGAAACAAATATGTAAAGAGTGTATGAATATTCAAGTGCACTCAGGAGCTACCAAGTTGAACATCAGCTGCACACTAAACTCACATGATCTTTTTTTTGCCCATAGTCTTTCTTCCAACGTGTGTAATTAATAACCCTGACAATTGAGAGCAGGCTTCAGCTATGGCTCATATTACAACACAAGCTTCAGAAACCAAAGGACTGTGTTGAAATGTTGAGAAATACTGCATTTGTTAAGTTTTTGAATCAAAGGTTTTTTTAAAGAAACAAAATTACTTCTGAGAAATGTAAAAATAAAAGAGTCCTTTGTATATTAATAAAAATGTAATAAAAGATTTTAATGTAGTTTCAATATTTTGGAAAATTAGTACTTTAAGTTGCATATTTTGGTACATTTTAATATTAAGTATTGCAATAGGAGCTTTTAATGGTGAGTTTCAGGGCTTATTTTTCTCTTCCTCTTCTTAGCTACTTTTGGCTAATTGTTGCATTTTGCCCACACAATACTATAAGTTTCCAAATTCCCAATCAACAAAACATTTAATGTTACTACTGCTGCTAGTGCTGGTGCTGCTGGTGCTGGTGCTGGTGCTGCTGCTGCTGCTGCTACTACTACTGTTGCTGCTGCTGCTGCTGCTACAAGATCATCAATCATGTCTAAAAATATTGCTTTGATGATACTGATATAAATTCATTAATTTCCTTTTGGGGTTCTCTGCTAGTTTTAGAGAGAAATCATCAATAAGAAGATGAGTCAAGCACTTGGGGCTGAAAACATCCCTCATTGCTTTGATCTTAGAGAATATGTCATAGTGTGGATAAATAAGTTTCAAGTACAGCATTCTAAAATTATCTTGACTTTCCCAAGCTGTGCACCCAGAACAGTGACCCATGCTGCAACTCTCACTTAACAAAGAAAAAAGTAAAGCTTAGGCACTCTGTAAATGGAGAAAAACATAGTTGAAGAACTAGGGAGATAAAGGGGGTAATAATACGTTTACCTCATTCTTTCATATTTCCTAGCCAGGAAAGAGACTTTTTTTGTCAGTGAGGGTAAAAATAATCTGAGGGTCAGAAAGGGTATCCACAGAGGCTTTTTTAGGTTAGCATCCATAGGAAACACAATGTACATGTGAAAATGAGCATCAATGTCTCCCGTTTTCTTTACTAATTAGTAAATTTGTTAATAAGAAAAACAATTTTAAGAGTGTTTAATTATTTCATCTCAAATGGAAAGGAGGAAAATGCTAAATTTTTCTCTTAAGAGTCAGATGCTAGGGCCATAGTATGGAAGGAAGATAGATGTTCCAAATGCAAAATTGAGGGTTGAAAACCAAATATGTACAACACAACATTTACAGCAAAATACAAGGACTAGCAAGATAGTTCAATGGGTAGTGTTAACTCTATAAGCATGAAGACCTGAGTTTTGAATATCAGAATCCATGTTAAAGGCCAGACATGTCTGCACACTCCTGCAACTCCAGAACTGTGTAACCGGAAAAGATAAGCCAGCCATAAGAGCGCACTGACCTATGTCTAAGAGGTCTTGTCTCAAAAACTATAGTGGAAAGTGGTATGAGAAAGGTATCCAAAGCCAACTCTGTCCTCCACACAAAAACATGTTCACAAACATATCACAAACAAACACAGAAAAATGTGAGAGAAAAGTCTACAGAAAGCAAGCACCACAGAGTTACTTCAGTGCAGTTACCTAATGAAGATTAACTTTGGGGCTACTTCATCTTAAATTGGTTTTTTATTTATTTATTTGGTCATCTTTTGGGCTTTTTTTTGGACAAAGTCAGCTTTTTATAGTCATTTGAGGCATTTGGGGAAATTATCCTCTTCTCAAATTAAATTACTAACTCAATAGGGAACTCATCCTAGACAGACTCCTACTTACAGAATTACTACAGAGTAGTACATTTACCATAGACCATGATAAAATTAAAGAGTTCAAATAATTTCTATCAGAAAGACTCCTGAAACGTGACCACAAAAGGAATTCCACTGAAAAGATGCTTTGTTTTGTATCCAGGTTTTCAGGAAAGTATAAGTGTAAAAATACAGATTGTTAAAATGTAACCAATGACAATAAACCTACTTAAAAAAACACAGACATTCCCAAGAGACCTTCATACTTTGAAAGTCATTTTAATGTTATAATTTAAATTAGAATTTTGAAAGAAAAATTAACTAACATCTCAAATATTCATGAAAATGCAAAGTCAACAGGCCTTCATCAAAATCTTTTTTAATTTGTTTCTTTAAGACAGAATTTCCCTGTGTAGTCTTGGCTGCCCTGGACTCACTTTGTAGACCAGGCTGGCATCAAACTAACAGAGATCACTTGTCTCTGCCTCTCTAAGTGCTAGGATTACAGGCATGCACCACCTAAAAATATTAACTAGTCAAATAGATTGAAAAAAACAATAACTATGGGGTGGGAACACAAGACAGATTTGAGAAGTGATAAAACTTGGGTTTGAAATAAAGAAAGGATCAAAAATATATATGCTGTTTAGATTTCTGTGAAAGTGGAGCCTGAGTATGAAATTGTACATAAATAATCCAAGAAAGAAAAAAGAGAATGAGAAATGAAAAGAGGAAGATAGAATAGCAGGATGCTTTATGTAACTGGAGTTCATTCTATTTAAGATCTCCAGATTCTTTCATGGCACATGCCCCTTGGGCTAGTGTCCAGATATAAGTCAGTATATACCATTTGACTCTTTCTGCTTCTGGGTTAATTCACTCATTATGATCATTTCTAGTTCAATCTTTTTGTTCACAAATTTTGGGAATTCCTTGTTTTTAATAGCTGAGTAGTATATTACAGTGTAAATGTCCCACAGTTTCTTTATCCATTCTTCTACTGAGGGACACTTAGGCTGTTTGCATGTTCTGGCTATTATGAATAAGGCTGCTGTGAACATGGTTGAGAGAAGCATGGGAGAATGGGGAAATAGAAGGATCCAGAGGGTCCTAGAAACCTACAAGAAGAACATTATGATGGGCAGATCTGGGCCTAGGGGTCCTGCTCAAACTATGGCACCAGCAAAGGACAATACGTACAATAAACTTTGAACCCCTACCCAGATCTAGCCAATAAACACAACATTCTCCACAGTTGAGTGGAGAATGGGGACTGACTTTCACACGCACTCTGGTGCCCCATATTTGACCACATCCCCTGGATGGGGAGGCCTGGTGGCACTCAGAGGAAGGATAGCAGGCTCCCAAGAAGAGACTTGATACCCTATGAGCATATATAGGGGAAGGAGGTCCCCCTCAGTCACAGTCATAGGGGAGGGGAAAGGGGAAAATGGGAGGGAGGGAGGAATGGGAGGATACAAGGGGTGGGGTAACAATTGAGATGTAATATGAATAAATTAATAAAATACATTTTTTTAAAAAGCTCTCCAGATTCCCTGAAGTATTGCCTCAAGTACTACAGGCTGGAGTACTTACCTACAGAGGCTGATCCTTACTGGGCAGGTATTATCTCTTGTGGAAGTATTGCCTTAATTGTCACTCACAGTGTTATTTTTAATTCACTGGTATAGAATTTTGTATAAAGAGGCAAAATAAATTTAATTTTAGATACAGCAGCATAGAATTCAAATGTAAGATTATTCTTCTACTCTAATATGAGGTGTTGTACCCATATAAATAACTCAATTATAATACATGGTTGGCTTCCAATAATACTTTAAAAGTGCTATTTCAGGCTTTTAGGATAAATAAGTTATACAAGTTAGTTGTTAGTTGATCAAATCATAATCATATCAATTACTAGTTTATTTTTATCACAAGAATATACATCTTAGGTACAACAGATAGATATGATTCTATAAAAATATAAGGTAAAATAGGTAAGGTCTTCAAAAACCTCAGACACATAGAGAATATGGCATTTAAAACTGTTTTTATTTTAAAGATTCATTGACTATGAGACAGGTTAACTCCAGGCAACATTCATCCTTCCTCAAGGAGGAGGATGAGCTTCAAGGAACCTCCTTATGGAACTGGCTTCAAATGTGGCAATCAAGCCACTGAGCAAAATGTCCTCATTTCTACCACAGACAGAATTCTGCCTAGAAAAGGGCAAGTTTGGATGTAGGCAGGGTCGATGGCCAAACTTTGCCAAGACAGGTGGGCAAGTCTTCAATGGTTCCTACCTCACAAACATGTCCCTCTGATATATTGGGCCTGAAGGCTGAAGATGATGCTCCAATGTTATAGAGAGTTTTTGGTCACTGCTCGGGTAGCAAACTGTTTCTGTCGTCTACTCATTTGGGAAGCTGCTAAACTGCACCCTCTATATACTCAGGTAATTAATTTTATTTCTTTTCAAGTCAATGATGGGGTTGAAGACCAGATAGTTTTACAATTAATCTTGGTTGTTTAGGGGCTGGGATGTTTTTAGGTTGCAATAGACGGTTTAAGTTGATAATGACAAGATATGATAGATATACATTTACATTCAGAATTTTAGACACATCAAGACAAGAACGATGTTTTCCTCAAGGTTGCCAAATACAAAAAGCCAAAACACTAAGACTGTAACATTTATATAATTTCTGAGTGTTTCATGGTCCTTTTTGCTGTAGGTAGCTTATTGTATATATGTGTGTGTGTGTGTGTGTGTGTGTGTGTGTGTGTGTGTGTGTGTAACAATATAAATGTATATGTAAAAAAATGCTATTTGGTTTTGCTATGCATTCTCATTGACAATAAACCAAAAGTCACACACTGTTCTTAAAGAAGGTTACTACCAACATGAGCTGAAGAAAAAGAACAGCACAGCAACAAGAGTTTTTCCACAAAAGATGTCTTTTGGTCAGGCAAAATGTGTTTATTACAGAGTCTGACTACCTAGATAAATAATTATCAGTTTTGTTCCTTTAGAGAACCATTAGTAATATATGGGCTGTAACACCTGGAGTAAATTACACTATTGGCTTTCCAGGTTCTCTGCTTTGCATATAGCACATTGTAAGTTTCCTTAGCCTTCAAGTTACAGGTTCCAATTCTCATAATAAATACTATATGTAATATTTTATATAATATATGTATCTACATTCTATTAATTTTATTTCCTTGAAAGACACTGAGCTAACCTATTTCTTGAAAAGATATACAGAACTGACAAACCTTCTGATAGACTAATGAAATAAAAACAGAAGAAATGTATTAGCAAAATCGACATGAAAGAGGTGACATCAGACCTGTAATCTAATCCCAGCACCAAGGGAAACAGGGCAGAAGTAGGCAGATTTCTCTGAGTATGAGGCCAGCCTGGTCTACAAAACAAGTCTAGGACAGCCAAGGCTACACAGACAAACCCTGTCTCATAAAATTCAAGGTGGGGGGAAGAGGTGACATCACTACCAACTGTACAGCAATTAACAATATTTAAAAGGAATGCCATGAATTACACCCAACTTTTCAGCAGAGACCATAAAAGCCAGAAGAGCCTGGACAGAGATCCTGCAAACCCTGAGAGACCACAGATGCCAGGCCAGACTACTTTACCCAGCAAAACTATCAATAACCATTGATGGAGAAAACAAAATATTCCATGACAAAAACAAATTCAAACAGAACCTATCCACAAACCCAGCTTTACAAAAGGTACTAGAAGGAAAACTACAACCCAAAGGGTCAAGCTACAACCAAAACTACTCAGGAAATAGGTAACTATACCATGGCAAAAACACAGCTACACAAACACTCAATTGGAAACAACATCAAAATTAAGACTCTTAACAGTCACTGGTCGTTAATATCTCTCAACATCAATGGTCTCAATTCACCAATAAAAAGACACAGACTAACTGAATGGGTGCATAAACAAGATCCAACATTCTTCTGCATTCAAGAAACACATCTCACCTATAACGATAGGCATTACCTCAGGGTAAAAGGTTGGAAATAATATTCCAAGCAAATGGTCACAAGAAGCAAGCAGGCGTAGCCATTTTAATATCAAACAAAATAGACTTTCAACCAAAATTAATCAAAAGGGATGCAGAAGGACACTTCATACTCATCAAAGGTAAAATCAACCAAGATGACATCACAATTCTGAACATCTATGCTCCCAATACAAGGGCACCCACATTTGTAAAAGATCTGCTAAAAAAACTTAAACCACACATCGATCCCCACACAATAATAGTGGGAGACTTCAACACCCCACTCTCACTGAAGGATAAGTCATTGAAACAGAAACTAAGCCGTGAAATAACATCATTAACCAATGCCATGGGTCAAATGGATCTAACAGATATCTATAGAACCGTTCACCCAAACTAGAAAGAATATACCTTCTTCTCTGCACCCCATAGAACCTTCTCCAAAATTGATCACATCGTAGGTCACAAAGCAGGCCTCAACAGATACAAGAGGATTGAAATAATACCTTGTATCCTATCAGATCACCATGCTCTTAGGCTGCAATTCAACAACAACAGAAACGACAAAAAGCCAACACGTACATGGAAACTAAACAACTCTCTGCTAAATGACACATGGGTCAGGGAAGAAATAAATAAAGAAATCAAGGAGTTTCTGAAATTCAATGAAAATGAGGGAACAACATACCCAAATTTGTGGGATACATTGAAAGCAGTGTTAAGAGGAAAATTCATAGCACTAAGTGCCTTTAAAAAGAAATTGGAAACATCGCACATAAGCAACTTAACAAAACAGCTGGAAGCCCTAGAAAAAAAAGAAGCAGAAACACCCAAAAGGAGTAGACATCTGGAAATAATCAAACTCAGAGCTGAAATTAACAAATTAGAAACTAAGAAAACAGTCCAAAGAATCAACAAAACCAAGAGCTGGTTCTTTGAGAAAATCAATAAGATAGACAGACCATTAGCCAAACTAACTAAAAGGCAGAGAGACAGTATTGAAATCAACAAAATCAGAAATGAAAAGGGAGACATAACAACAGACACTGAAGAAATACAAAGAATCATAAGATCCTACTTTGAAGGCATGTATGCCACAAAATTTGAAAATCTAAGGGAAATGGACAGTTTTCTTGATCAATTTCACTTGCCAAAGTTGAGTGAAGAACAGATAAACAAGCTAAATAGTCCCATTCCCCTACAGAAATAGAAGCAATCATTGATAGTCTCCCACCCAAAAAAAGCCCAGGGCCAGATGGTTTCAGTGCAGAATTCTACCAGACCTTCAAAGACGAGCTAATACCGACACTCTTCAAGCTACTCCAAAACATAGAATTGGATGGAACATTACCAAATTCATTCTATGAGGCCATAGTCACGTTGATACCTAAACCTCACAAAGACTCAACAAAGAAAGAGAATTTCAGACCAATTTCTCTTATGAACATCGATGCAAAAATACTAAATAAAATTCTTGCAAAAAGAATACAAGAACACATAAAGGATATCATTCATCATGACCAAGTAGGCTTCATTCCAGGAATGCAGGGATGGTTTAATATATGGAAATCCATCAATGTAATCCACCATATAAACAAACTGAAAATAAAAAAAACACATGATCATCTCTTTAGATGCAGAGAAAGCATTTGATAAAATCCAACACCCATTCATGTTTAAAGATTTAGAGAGATTGGGGATACAAGGCACTTTCCTCAACATAATAAAGGCTATCTACAGCAAGCCAATAGCCAAAATCAAAGTAAATGGGGAGATACTCAAGGAAATTCCTCCAAAATCGGGAACAAGGCAAGGCTGCCCACTCTCTCCACATCTCTTCAATATAGTACTCGAAGTTCTAGCCAGAGCAATAAGACAACAAAAGGAGATCAAGGGTATCCAAATGGGAAAGGAGGAAGTCAAACTATTCCTATTTGCAGATGATATGATTGTGTACATAAGTGACCCTCAAAATTCCACCAGAGAACTCCTACAGCTGATAAAAACTTTCAGCAAGTTGGCTGGATACAAAATTAACTCAAAAAAGTCTGTAGCCTTCCTATACACAAATGACAAGCTTACAGAGGAAGAAATTAGGAAAGACATCCCCTTCACATTAGCCACAAGCAATATAAAATATCTAGGAGTTACTCTAACTAAGCAAGTGAAGGACTTGTTTGAAAAAAATTTCAAAACTCTGAAGAAGGAGATTGAAGATGACATGAGAATATGGAAGGATCTTCCTTGCTCATGGATCGGGAGAATTAACATAGTAAAAATGGCCATCCTACCAAAAGCAATCTACAGAATCAATGCAATCCCTATCAAAATACCTACACAATTTTTTAAAGACATTGAAAGTTCAATTCTGAACTTCATATGGAAAAACAGAAAAAAAACAGAATAGCAAAAATGATCTTGTACAATAAAAGGTGCTCCAGAGGAATCTCCATTGTACTATAAAGCAATAGTAATTAAAACAGCATGGTACTAGCACAGCAACAGGCTGGTTGATCAGTGGAATCGAATTGAAGACCCAGATATGAATCCACACACATATGGTCACTTGATTTTTGACAAAGAAGCCAAATCAATTCAATGGAAAAAAGGATAGCATCTTCAACAAATGGTGCTGGTCTAACTGGAGGTCTATGTGTAAGAAAATGCAACTGGACTCATATTTGTCACCTTGCACAAAACTCAAATCCAAGTGGATTAAAGACGTCAACATAAAACCAGAGACACTAAGTCACTTAGAAGAAAAAGTGGGGAAGAGCCTGGAACATATTGGCACAGGAGACAACTTCCTGAACAGAACACCAACAGCCCAGGCCTTAATATCAACAATTAATAAATGGGACCTCATGAGGCTGAGAAGCTTCTGTAAGACTGGAGACACGGTCAAGAGAACAAAGCGACAGCCTACAGACTGGGAAAAGATCTTCACCAACCCTACATCTGACAAAGGTCTAATATCCAAAATATATAAAGAACTCAAGAAATTAAACACCACCAAACCAAATAACCCAATTGAGAAATGGGGCTTGGAACTAAACAGAGAATTCTCAACAGAAGAATATCAAATGGCTGAGAAACATTTAAAGAAATGCTCAACCTGCTTAGTCATCAGGGAAACGCAAATCAAAACAACTCTGAGATTCCATCTTACACCCATCAGAATGGCTAAGATCAAAAACTCAAGGGACACCACAAGCTGGAGAGGATGTGGGGAGAGAGGAACACTCCTTCATTGCTGGTGGGAATGCAAACTAGTACAACCACTTTGGAAATCTATCTGGTGCTATCTCAGAAAACTGGGAATAGGGCTTCCTCCAGGCCCAGCTATTCTACTCCTTGGAATATACCCAGAAGATGCACCAGCACACAACAAGAAAATTTGCTCAACCATGTTCATAGCAGCCTTATTCATAATAGCCAGATCATGGAAACAGCCTAAATGTCCCTCAGTAGAAGAATGGATAAAGAAACTGTGGTACATATACACTATGGAATACTACTCAGCTATTAAAAACAAAGAATTCCCGAAATTTGTGGATAAATGGATTGAGCTAGAGATGATCATAGTGAGTGAGTTAACCCAGAAGCAGAAAGACCCAAATGGTATACACTCACTTATATCTGCATACTAGCCCAAGGGGCATGTCCCACGAAAGCCTTCCCTTACCAGGACACTGGGACAGAGGGGAGGACATCCTATTGGGACTCTAGATAAAAGAACCATGTGAGAATAGCAAAGTAGAAGGATCAGGGGGTCCTAGAAACCTACAAGTAGAACATTATGATAGGCAGATTTGGGTCAAGGGGTCCCGCTCAAACTAAGGCACTAGCCAAGGACAATACAGGCGGTAAAATTTAAACCTTTACTCAGATCTAGCCAATGGACAGGACAGTCTCCACATTTGAGTGGAGAGTGGGATATGACTTTCTCATGTACTCTGGTGCCTCACATTTGACTATGTCCCCTGGAGGGGGAAACCTAGTGGCATTGAGAGGAAGGACAGCAGGTCACTGAGAAGAGACTTGATACCCTATGAGCATATACAGGGGGAGGTAATCCCTCTCAGGAACAATCATAGGGGAGGGGAATAAAGGGAAAATGGGAGGGAGGGGAGAATGGGAGGATACAAGGGATGGGATAACCATAGAGATGTAACAAGAATAAATTAATAAAATAAAATAAAATAAAAAATAAAAGGAATGCCATAAAAGTTAGTTTTCTGAATTAAAACTAGAAAAAAAGACAGGATCCTAAAAAGATGAAAAAAGAACCACAACTGGGGTAATGAAAACCGGAAAAGTCTGAATAAGCACAAAACAATAACCAAAGGAAATTAATTAGCAAGTTTAATTTCCACTGGGCCTAGGAGAGATAGCTCAGTGGGAAAGTCAGCAAAAGAACTTACAACACTAACCTGAGAATCTGAGTTCCATCCCTGGAACCCCAGGTAGGATGAGAGAATCAACTCCCCAAAGTTATCCTCTGAACTCAACTGACATGCATTCAATTCAAAAAGATAAAACAACAACAAAAGTAACTCCCCAAATAAAAAAACTCAAATCCAATTAGCTTCCTTGATGATTTATAACAAGTGTTTCAGGAAGAAACACTTCTGAAAATAGAGGAACAAGGAATTTGCAATTTCCAACTCATTTTATGGAGCCAGTATTTTGATAATACCAATGTCTTTAGAATCTAGTAGTACAAATTAACATTCTCTCATGAACAAGGATACTAATGTCTTTTAAAATTAGCAAACAGAGTTCAATAACATTATTCTTTGTAATAATGTAGTATATACCTTTATAAAAAGATTAGTTTACCTTTCAAAAGTCTATATTAATAACATAAAAAGGAATTATTTCTAAAGAGGCCAAAAGTGTATATGACAAAGTTCAACTAACTTCGTCATAAATGTTCTCAACAAATTAGTAATAGAAAGGAATGTCTTTAACCTAATAAATACCCTAGGGGTTTCTAGAATATCTAAGTGCAGACTGATAACAGAAAACTTGCCTGGATGAAGAAACATTCTAAATCTATGCTGTTGTTATTGGATGTACTTTTCTATCATATACAAATTTTTCTTGAGTTGTTTAGCTTAAATGTTTGCATTATTGTTTTATCAATTTAACTTTATAAAGTTTCAATATTTATAAATAGCTTGGAGTAGGTGGGGGTGTTGATAAAAACAAATTTAATATTATGATGTCAGTTTAATAATATACTGGTAATTGTAATAGCTAATTAAGAATATTGAGTTATTTCATTGATCTTTCTGCTTGTATATGTTTGAATTATAATAAAGTTCTATTTTGTACAATTTGTTAAGATGTAACAACCATACTGAGTTGGGGAGAGAACTAGTATAACACAAAACACCCATTTAGTCTCTCACAATCTTTCCCCATGTCCTTTAAGATACACTTCCTGGAGCTTCTAGGTTTCTTATCGATATTCCCTTGGTTGGTTATGGCATTTGGCCACAACATCGGGAGAACAAATCTCTCTATTCCAGAGACAAAGTTCACAATCCAAGGTGACAAAAATGGAACAGGGTGAAGCTGAGGACACAGTTTGGATTTCCAGTGTTCTCTCAATTATGCTGTAATGCCCTTTTAGTGCCAAGCCTCGGTTAAGGTTGGACCCACGTCAAATTACGCAGTACACGAAAATTATCTGCAACATTGCCACAGTTCCTACTTGTCCTCATGGGAGATCTTTTCCTCTCACTTGACCTCTTTGACATTTTAGTCCAGCTTTATATCATTGTCCGTCAAGCACACACACAGCTTATTTTGATACTCCTTGATGGTCAGTCTTTCCCCCCTTTTACCCTTTAGTTTATCTCCATTTTATCTTACCTTTTCAGTTGATCAGTATCTTCTTTCTTAAATCTGGTTGAAAATAGCTTTATGAGTTTCTTTTTCAATTTATGTGTGTTTGTACCTATGTGCATGTATTTGTTTATGTCTAGCTGAGTGTAGTTTAGCTTGTGTATGAGTTCATGTAGAGGCAGAAGAGGGTGTTGGGCCCCTTGAAGCTGGAGTTGCATGTATTCGTCAGTTGTCTAATGTGAATGAACACTGGGATCCAAAGGCTGAGCCACAGGATTGGTAAACAAGTATTCTTAACTGCTGTGCCATCTCTCTGACCCCTTGATTACAAATATTTAATGAAATATTTCCTTTAAAATATTACCATACTACTTTTTAATTTTTGTTTCATTAATTTATTCATATTACATCTCAATGGTTATCTCATCCCTTGGATCCTCCCATTTCTCCCTCTCTCCCATTTTCCCCTTACTTTTATGAGGGATATTTACAGTTCATAATGGGAAATAATGAAAGAACTGGGTACCCTCCCAATAAAATTTTAAGATTATAGAAATGTTGATGGGAGAATATGTTGAAGGAAGTAAGGACCTTTTATAGGCTTTCATAATAAATTCAGTGCAACATATTAGGCAATTTTTTTGACCCAAGATATCATAAATAAATGCTGAGGAAGGGGAACAACATTCAGGTCAGTGAATCAAAATTTTGCTTATTCATGGGTGTAGGCCAGATATGAGACATAGAATGTAGCCTATACCATGGACTTCTCTCAAAGAGTATGGCAGAAGTGGGGCTGTTTCCCACACAAATCAGGTCTGAGCCTACTCAGCTCCATAGAGGCAAAGGCCCCACATCTTGTTAAGCTTCAGTTTCCCTACCAAAAAACTGGCTTGTTAGAAATAATGCAACTTGCAGTCTGATAATCTGGTCTGCTAATCTGACTGATACGTTTGGAAGATCCCTGCACTCTCCTCCTCCACCTATAACTCCAGTTTTACATATAATTCCTTTTTTAGACCTCTGCAGAAACTAGATTAGATATGAGCATGATATACATACATATATACATGCATACATACATACATGCATATATACATACATTCAGGAAAAACGTTTATACACATAAATAAGCATAAATAAATATAGTATTGTTCTGCATATAGAAACTGCTGAATTTAGTCCTAATAACTCTGAATTGACTACATTATTTATAGAACTGACATAGGTCATCTGAAGTAGAAGCTATCCTTTGTATATTACTCATAGTAGATCCCATACAGGTTTACCAGGACCATTGGCACAAGGAAACAAGGAAATCGACCAATTATTAATAGGGAATGTGCTCAAAGCTTAATATTTTCATGAGAAACAGCATGTTAACAGTAAAGGTTTGAAGAAAAGGTTCCATATCACATGGAAACAAGCCAGAAAAATAATTAATAGGTGTCCTATGTGTTCTTTGAATAATCAAAACCCTTTACTTACTGGAGTTAAGGCTAGGGGTACAAAAAGGAATGAAATCTGGCAGATGGATATATTTCATTTTGCATAATTTGGAAAACTAAAATATGTACATCATAGTATCAATACCTACTCAGGATTTAGATGGGCAAGTGCCCTAAGTTCTGAAAAGGCTGATTGTGTAATTACTCATTTATTGGAAATAATGACAAGTATGAGAATACCTGCACAAAAAATAAACCCAATAATGCTCCTGCATATGTGTCTCCTAAGATGAAGAAATTCTTACATGCTATAATATTAAACATATTACTGGTATACCACACAATCCAACAGGGTGGGCAATTGTTGAAAGAGATAATCATACCTTAAAAGAGATGCTTATTAAACAATAGGGAAGAGTTAAAAAAAACAGGGACAGATTAAAAATGCTTTGTTGACTTTAAATTTTCTGAATGTTGGTGATGAAGAGACAACAGCTGCCGAGAGACAGTGGGTTATAGAAAAAACTGAGGAACTAGGACAACCAATATACTATAAAGATTTATCATGGACTGGAAACCTGTAAAAGTTTTGAGATGGGGCCAGGGGTATGTTTATTTTTCTACATGGAGTAAAAAAATATGATTGCCCACAAAACTTATAAATATTAAATCTGACCAGGAAATATCTCTTAGAACATAATACATAAATTCATTCATATAGCAAGGGAATAATAAGAGATACCTGGTCCTTATGACATGACATTATTTCTTACAGCTTGGATATTACAGCTCAAACAGATGTATAACATTGATGGCTTACATCTGCTCAAAAATAGGCAGACGTCTTTAAGTTACTTGTATGCCTTGATTATTCCATATATTATATATAGAATGTATATAATTACTTATACTAATATATAACTACTTATACTAATACTTGTGAAAGTATTGGCTTATTTTCAGAGCAAAAAAAAAAGATAATTATGAAGACAAAGCATATAACCTGGGTGATTCAACATCAAAGGCTGCTTCAGCTACTGTTTCCTCAAGAAATTGCATGCATATCAACTTTAAAAAGGCCTAGCCCCAAGGATCGATCTGAAAAAGACTGGACAAAACAAATACAGCTAGCTTTTTCAGTGCTTGGCCAATATCTTATTTTGCTAAGGGTACCCAAAAGATGTTTCCCCCCAAACAGCAAAAACTAATTTTGAGAGAATGACACCGCCATTCCCAGTAGATGGTGTGGTGGGTTTTGGTGGGTTATCAATGTTCATTTTTGCCTAGGGGGTTAGTTATAATTTAATAAAAGTTTTATTTAGGTATTTCTTTCTTCCATCCTTCCTTCTCTTTTATCTTTCTATCCTATCTAAGAATAAAAGGTAGATTATTGGTATTCATATATTTCACAATGGTATTGTAGATTGATGGAAATTTAAGATTTTTTTCTTTTTTCTCAACTTTTTCTTTATGTATTGTATATGGTATGTAAATGGAAACTTAAACTGTATATTGTATGTTGGTAGAAACTTAAGATCATTTTTGTTTGATGTTTATTTAATATATTATATATGTACAACTTATTTGAAAAGGTGAAAAATAACTTTTATAACTTATACAGCATGGTCGGAGATAGAAATTAGTAGTTGGTCACTTATAAATCTTACTCGATACTAAATTACTTAATTATAGAATAAGCTTTATTTAGTTTTTGTTTATGTTTTCAAAGGAATAGATAAATAATTGATAGAATAGATAAATAGATGGTCTTCAAACACTCCAGAGATCCACAGAAAATGGCATTTAATAATAAATGGCTTGTATGACAGAGAGAGACATCCACTGCTGGCAGCACCTCCAGTCTAATTATGATTCTTAAAAATTGTTAACTACAGTATTGTATCTTTGATTTAAAGTAGTTATTTTTTCTTAGAAAATAGACTCCTTTAAAACACTTAATTGACATCATTGTAATGCTGATAAATAGATGTTTACAATGTTATTATGAGAAAAGGTAAATTATATAAGATGTTTGGAATTAATAGATGTTTAAAAAGTTATTAGCAGAGACAGGTAAACACCGATGCATGCATGGAACATTTAAAGGTGACTAGAGAGTTGAGATCCTTGAAGAAAGTTAATGGTGCATTTGATAGGTAAGAGTGTAGAAGATGCTGGCCAGCTTTCATAGAACAGGAAAGCTTTGTGTAAGCTGCTTGATGAGAAAGAGCACCCACCAGTCTCAGTTATAAGCCCTGCAAGCCTCAGTGACAACTTCAGTGACAAAGTATGGCCATGAGTACAATGGCATTGAATGTCATAAAAGTAACCAACTGACTTCTGAGTGGATTTAAGATCTTCTGCAGAGGAACAAATGCATGGCTGGTACTGTGAATCTGGCCAAGAACACACTTTGGGTAAGCTCATGGGTCCTGAGTTTGAGCCCATTTAGCCTGTCAAATGGATGTAGTATAAAACTTATCTTTAAATTTATGTATCGATACACATATTTCATACAGCTCTTAATCCTCATCAGAGAAATTTTGTGAACTTAACAGTGGTCAATAAAAAAATTCATAACTGGTAAAAGTGCAGAAAATAAGCACCTGTGGAGTGCCCAGCAATAAATAGCATTATACACCCTGTATCACAAGGCTTAGGTATCATTGTAGGAAAGGGTACAAAATGTTGGTTTTAAGAGTCAGAGACTAAAGAAGACCAGTGTGAAACAGTTCTTCCCAACATGATAGGGCCATTGTTCTCATGAACTCATGAACAACTGCTATTGTTGCTGTCACAAGATTGGTACAAGATTAAGTCAGTCAACTCTATAGTCTCCCTCACTGCTAGGTGAAGACCCATTGATACCTGATGGCTTCTGGGGGAAAAAGATTCAGTTTTCCTTAGACATGTGGCTTGGTGGTAGGTTGATATAATCCAGTGGATGTGCCCACATACCCATGAGTGTATGAGAAACATAGAATGGACTTAGTGTGTGTATGTTTTTCAAGAGGAAATGAAGTTGAAATGAAATTGGATATGGATATGAGGAAGTAAAAGTAGCAGTTCAAAATGAATTCCTGAAAGAATTAATAAAATATTATATCAACAAAATAACAGTAAAAGATATATCTCAGGATCCACCTTTGCTAATAAGAGCCACTTTAGATTTTTGAGCAGAAGAATACCATGAACTTGTTCTTATTTTTAAAAGAATTGCTATGTTTAGACTAGAAAAGTATAAATGAGCAGAGAAGCCTGTAAAAATGAGCAGAGATTAATTATAACATGATTTGAAGAAACTAGGTGACAAAATAAGAACAAGAAAATGTTCAAGTCTAGTACATCGCTGTATCTAGAGAACTTTTTCCCACAGGGGGAAAAGCCTTTTCCCTTCCCCAAACTGTGAATTTAACATTCATGTATTTAGCATATAATGTGTCTAATGAATTGGGATTAGTGAATGAATGAATGAATGAATGAATGAATGCTTGGTGATTATAACCAACTTAGAATGTAAAGCACTTGAAGACAGCATGGCTAGAATAAACATTTTCCATATTTGCAATAATTTAATTATTGTAAAACATAGATATAATTATCTTTTTGCTCAGGGATTGGTGGCAATTTTCATTAGCACATATCTGAATTAGATATTTATGATAGAATCCCAGGTTACTGTCCAAGAGCTCACAATAAAGGTATGAAATAAAGTCTCCTTCATTAAGCAGTTGTTAAAAAAATGTTTGCAAACAACATACCATTTTCAGTTATTATTCTTTAAATTCTTTGGCTAATGAACCAAAGCAACGGTCTTCTAAGTCTTCAACATCTAATCTTCCTTGCCTTTCTTGACTTTCTATACACCACTCACAGACTACTCTGCTTTAAGCATATTTCTATTTAAAAATTTCTGCCTCTTTAAAATTTCATTGCTTTTCAAGTTAAGAAAAATAGTTTCTTTCTTAGGTCCTGTAGCTATTGTTCAAATTCAAGATCAAACAGTCACTGAAAGAAATCAATGGAATCTGCAGACACAGAAATAAACCCATGCACCTATGAACACTTAATTTTGGACAAAGAACTAAAACCATACATTGGGGGGGGGGGAAAGGTAGCATCTTTAAAATATGTTGCTGTTCCAACTGATACCTACTTGTAGAAAAATGCAAAGAGACTCTTATTTATCACCCTGCAAAAAACTAAAGTTCAAGTGGATTAAAGAAGTCAGTATAAAACCAGACACACTACACCTGTTAGAAGAAAAAGTGGGGAAGAGCCATGAGCACATAGGCACAAGAGTCAACTTCCTGAATAGCTCAGGCTCTAAGATCAACAATTAATAAGTGGGACCTTGTAGTGGATATAAACATGTTTTTGTTTTGATTCCAAGTGTGGCATGTGAAATAGATTTGTTTGAGGGTGTGTGGTGTTTGTCCACTGGAAATAGACTTATGAGAGTACAAGTGATGCTTTTCCACTAGAAGAGGAACCACCTTTTGTGGGGGCATTGTCTTTGCTAACTGATAAACATCCTAGTATAGACTCTGAGAATATGTATGTCCAAACAAGAGGCTAGGCTTTTTTGGCTTTTTGTTCTTAGCATCATTTCCTATTGTTTGGCTCTTCATAGCTCCCTTTCGAGAAGCTCCTAAAGAGAAACGTTCGAGCAAATGATTTTAGGTTCCAGCTGTTGCTCTGGGTTCTGGCAACTGTGGTTGCAGTCACCTATGCTGTTTTGCTGTTTAGTGGATCTGCTGGAATCCTGCTGGCACCAGTGGAATTTCTTCAAGGAATTGAGTCTAAAAAGGTCAAGTTCTCCTGTTCCCATTAACCTCTTTTCTCTCCTATCTAGGGTAGGTGGGTTGGGTTGGAAGGAAGGTATAAGTGTTAAAGAACTCCAAATAAAGTAGATTTGAAAAAATTCAAAGCCTACAGGACCTCCTGAAACTGAGAAGCTTGGTTAAGGCAAAAGACACTGTCAACAGAACAGAACAACAGCCTATAGCTGAGAAAAGATCTTCACCAACCCTACATTTGACCAAAGGTTAATATCTACAATATATAAAGAACTCAAGAAATTAAACACCAACAAACCAAATAATCGAATTAAAAATGAGGTACAAACTAAAAAGAGAATTCTCAACAGGGGAAGAGCTAATGTTTTATGTTCAGTGCAATAGGACACTACTGGAAACTTTGAAAAAAAGATAACCAGTTCATTGTGCATTAAGTGAAACAAAAGTAGTGAGAATTGATGCCCAGACCAATCTGAGACCGCAGATTATGATCTTCATTCAAGACCCCCCTGGCTTGTCTGTCTTCCGAAACAGTGCAACTGAAAAGAAAGTAATGAATTTTGGTTGTAGCTTAGAGAGACATAAAGGAATGGAAAGCATAAAGGACAGCTCCATCCAGGGCTACATTTTGTTTCTTATGGTATCTCCACACTTTAACCTTCATGAATCTTCCATGAAAATAATAATAATTAGCACTGTAGTTTTATTCTGTATTAATAAGAATACCCTGAATCATATTAGTTTTTCCTTTTGATTTTAAAAGAAATTAAAATGTTGCCATTAGTCCTCTAAAAGATTTTTGGACCTTAAACATTGTACTTAATAAATTTATCCTGGCTCCATTGTTAAAAGGATAAAAGTCTTAAGAGACACATTTGAAAATGATAAGCAGTATTATTATTTATATCTTAAATAAAATCTGTGCATCTGAGCTTGCACTGTTATTTATACTACTTGCTTGCCAAGCCCAATCATTCTTCAATGTCTAAAAATAAAAAATCAGCTCCTTCATTACATATCTTTCTTAGTTTTTCAACTTGTCTTGATCCTTCTCTTCTCTTGCCCCAAAATTTATGCTAGTACCTGTCTCCCAACTCTAATTAGATGGCTTTCACTTATGCTAGTGTATGCTTCACTCCTTTGATGCATAGTGATCTTATACCATGACTCTATCTCTTTCTTTGCTTAGCCAAGTGTCATGCTTAGAGTGAAGCCCCAATTAATATTTATTGACATGAATTATTCTCACCAAAGCCTGTTAAGGCAAGATGGGCCCTTGGTATTGTTGCCCAGACTGTGTTGTGTGATCACTTTGTGGCTATCTATTAAGCAGAAAAACACTGAGAGGAATGCCAACTGTGACTCCCCACTTCATAAAAGATGCTGCCAGGACTCTAAATAACAGCTTCATGGAGAATTCATCAAACACCATCTGGAGTGCAGACAGAGGCTAGTACCTCCTTGACTCCAAGAGCCAAAACTCTAGAGCCTTGGCTATGTGGAGAATTTGGTTAATGATGGCTGCAATCAAAAGTAGTGTAAAGATATGGATTTTGATGTTACATATAAAAAATTAGATCATGGATAAATCATATTTACTGTCCTCATTTAAATCACATTTTATTGAATATTTGTTAGAAGGCACAGTGTATAACACCCTGAAAAATACAAGTAGAGTTAAGAACTCATCCCATGCTTTCTCAATGGGAATTTTCTATAGCATAGTAGAGGGATAAAAGAAAAAGATGATTCTGTGTCTCCAAATAAGTAACAAGATATCATTACCTTCTTCATTGAAACTGTCTGCCATCTTGATCAAATAATTCTATATTCCTTAACTTTACTAATTCCCTGGGGTATCTTTGCCAGGATTGCTGGATGGTTTCACTACTTAGTAAATATACAAATTCCTATGTTATTCAATACTTTTTAATTACCCAATTTTTAATTAAATACATGGGTTGCCTTTTAATTTGGAAGTGATTAGTTTGGAGAAGGAAAGTTACCATCACAATGAATTAATAAATAATTATAATTTGAACCATTAATTCAGAAACTCATCAAAATTGTTTATTATGTACCAACAAAGAACAATTAATTTTGATTTTGTGAGCCAGTAGCTCTTAAGGGTGGCTATCTTTCCCCGCTGAGATCATTTAGCACTTTCTACATCTTTTCTTGGCTGCCTGTTAAACTTTCTATACTTTCCAAGGAATGACACTTTCTCCTGGAAGACCTTGCCTGGAAATTTTCTCATCCAACATTTTTCTCTCTTTGCACTCATGAACTCCTCGCAGCGGTGTTTGGTTGCACAGCACCTAAGCAATGTCAAGCCTATCCACATTCTCACACGGAGGGCAGAGGGACTTACCAGGCATCACCCCTGCCTAAGAAGCATAAACTGGAATCAGTGCGTTATAAACAAACACAGCAACAAGAACAATAACATGAAGTTTGAAGGGAACACGGGGAGGTGGCTATAAGATTATTGTGTAATTCAAAGGCTGATTTCTGCACCACCCCACACCTATCTGTTTGCAGATCTTGTTCTGTGAATCTCCTGTCTCAATGCTCTGTACCCAGTGATCTTCAGCTGTCCCACGATATGTCAGTAAAGCAGCTTATAGCCAATCACTGAGAAGTAAAAGAATATGACTGGACTTCCTGCCAGCCAGGAGAAGAGGAGTTGGAGGAGAAAACAGGGGGAATCCATGATGGATGAGGTCCAGGTGACATCAGGAAAGGATCTGGATCAAGGAAAGCGACAAAGTGCAAGTGTGTCTAGGATGCACATTGGGAGGAAACCAGATTAGCTTAGAGGGTTAAAAATAAAGTAATAACTGCTCAGTTATTGTGTCATGAAGCGTATAATTAAACAAATATGAAACAGTTTAAATTATTTGTGTGATAGCCAGGTTAAGAAAGAAAGCGAAACCCAAGCAGTTTTATAAAAATAACTTTAACAGGTGGCTCTTGGAGAAGTTGCAGGGAAGAGGTTGCAGGTGAATATGATTAAAATACATTATATACATGCATGACATTCTAAAAAAAATAAAACTATGTTTTGAAATAATCAAGATACACGGAAGACATAAAGAAAAGAATTACGAAATTATAGATCAGGTTTTTTGAAGGAGCAGTTCTATAGACTGGAAGATGTGTAACAAGAGCTGCTAGTCCTACGCTCTAGATGCCCAGAGCACTTCCCTAGTAATGACTTCAGTACCGCCAGGTAATGAACAATATCCACTGTGTGAGGAGGGACTGTCAAAGGAGATCTCTTAGTGTTCTTCTGCTGTGAAGAGACGTCATGATCACAGCAATTCTTATAAAAGAAAGCAACTAATTGGGTGTTGCTTACAGTTTCAGAGGTTTAGTCCATTATCCTCATGGTGGGGGTGAGGGGTGGAGGGTGGGTAGTACGCAGCAGACATGATGCTTGAGCCAGGAGTTCTAAATCCAGATCCATGGACAGCAGGAAGAGAATGAGACACAGTAGGCCTGGCTTTGACCTCAAAGCCTACCCCAGGGAGATACTTCCTCCATCATGGAATCCTTATAAAAACTGACACTCCCTTTCCCCTAAGCATTCAAATCTATAAGCTAGAGGATCCATTCTCATTCATACATCCACAGAAGAGAAGAAACACAGCCACTATGCTCTCTTACATAAGAAATTTGAAGTACTAAAAGAAATGGTGGTTTTTTTTTTCATATAAGCCCTTGTCCAACCTACTATGGGGCATAAAATCTTTTTGCAGTTTCCAATATATTTATGGTGTTGGGAATTCACTTTGACCCTTTAAACAAATTATAACCTTTGAGCTAATTTCATTTCTATGCAGTCTATGATATGGAAATAATCTTAGGGGTTTCTAAAAAATACCTAAATGTTTAGTATTTCCTTAGGAAAAGCCAAATCCAGAATAAATATTTTAGAGCGCATTATGCAAACAATAAAAGAGACTTAAAAGAAAAGATTTTTCTATGTTAAGTGATAAAAACAAGCTAATAAGCCATAACTATATAAATAATATTAGCTACAATAACAACTAGAGGAAATATAGTAAATTTTCAGTTGTATTGTTTTTAGATGTAACACAAAATGTGAGCTCTGTCTGTGTGTGTGTGTGTGTATGTGTGCCTGTGCATTCACATGCTCACGCACATGCATGTTCTCAGATGTACATGTGTCCATACATGCATGTAGGGAGGTCAGAGGTTGACTTTATTACTCTCTAAACTTATTTTTGAGTCAGTGTCTCATATTACCCAGAGCTTTCTCTTTTTGATATACTTGAGGCAGGTAAGCATAGGGAATATATTAGCAACTTGGACTCCACTTGGTTTGGGCCATGTACTCACTACTATTCTAAAATTGCACATGGTAGCCTGAGACCATTGCCTACATATACCATGCTCACAAACACATACATACATACATACATACATACATACATACATACATACACAAACACACACCATTTCTATGAACATTATGCCTACCAAATTGTTAGCACTATCAGCCCCTTTTACATAAAACTGCACATATACACACTTTAAAAATTAGAAATAAGCCATACCCTTAATACACAAACCCTTTTCCCTATGAATCACATATTTTAAAACCTCAAACAATAACCAGATCATTCGAGTTTCGCACTGGAGTAACCAGTTGTCATTCTTAACACTCTATTTCATTAAGAGATGCACCATTACTTTGTTATGAATAAAATTACCTTGGTGACTGTCCACAAACAGATAGCAAAGCCCGCTGCTGAAGATAACACATGCACAATGCAATGAACATGGAGACATTGAGACGGTACCTTCACCGCCATGTGCTAGCAGCTTTTATACAGGAAGGTATTCTTTTTGCTACTAGAGGAAAAACATAAACACCGTCTGAGCTACAAACCCTTTGAACTTCAATGGTGTCCTGCCTACAATGTGTGCTAGGGCAGTCGTGGCACAGAGCTTGTTGGAGTAACCAAGCAATATCTAATTTGACCTAAGGTAACTGTACAAGATTGAACACATACCTGATAGTGCTTGGATAACTATGAACCTAATACTAGATGGCCCAGGCATCTAGGATTAAAAACAAACACTACTGTTCAAACAAAAAAGCAAAAATTTAGCAATAAAATGACTCCTAGTGACATTCTTCTATACTCATAGATGAGTGCCTTGCTCAGATAGCATCAGAAAAACTCCTTCAGCAGCACATGGGACAAATACCGGAATCCACACTAAGTGATATGCGGAGAGTGAGAGACCTTGAAACACTCAGCACTAAATGGGATGTCTCTTTCAAATCTATCCTGTTAGGGTCCAGGGAACCCTGCAAAAGAGGGGGCGAAAGAGTGTAAGAGGCAGAAGGAATAGAGGACAACAAGAAAACAAAGCCCTGTAAATCAATATTATACGGAGAGAGCGAGAGAGAGAGAGAGAGAGAGAGAGAGAGAGAGAGAGAGAGAGAGAG
>OU015742.1:182509930-182552573 GCA_907169655.1 Acomys percivali
CACACACACACACACACACACACACACACACACACACACACACACACCACAGCCCAGTGGTGACAGATCTCTTCAAGCAGTGCTGGAAAACATAATTTATGGCTTTTTCTGCAGTCATACCTCATTGACTCAATGCAGGACTGCTTTGAAGATTGATCTTTTCTTTAGCTATGCTGATTTTGTGGGTAACTAGACACATCAAAATAGTGATGATTTGCTTTCAAGCCAAGCAAAAGTGACAACATGCTCTCCCTGTGGTATTAGTCAGTGTCTACAACGTTCTTCCCAAAATACCGCTGGACAATGTCATTCCATTTGGTGGAATGCAATGATGTGTTTTTCAAATGATATGCTCTGCCGGGGAAACCACTGTGAAAGTGGAATTCTTCATTCTCAATATAGAACAGCAGCTGCTGCCTGAACTCATCACCCCTTTGACCAGCATGCAATCTAGCAAATCTTCATGGAAAACCCATCGATAATGCTTCATCCTCTGTGCGCACTGTGGCTCCTGTCATATGCGTATCTGGCTGAGTATGGGATCCTGTGTGGAATCATAAATATCCAACCTTGGGACAAAGATGACCTTAGGGCATAGTATTACTTCCTGCCAACATTTCCACCTCACATAACCTCCTCTCCTTTTCCACAGTAGTTCGAGCCTTGCCCATCAACACAGTGCCATTTGAAAGATCATGTGTTTCAGAGAAGTTAGGTCAGGAACATAACTCAGAGACTCATTAGTCTAGAGTAGTCACTGCCAGCATTATTAGCCCATAAGTCAAGGGTTTATTGTACGCAAAGAGAGAAGAAGACTGCAAAACAGACCTTTTCTTTTATACAAAACATGAAACACTCCTATGAATTTGAATCTATTATCCTCATTTTACCAGTTTAAAAACTGAGCCTTAGAGAGCAACTCAACAACTCTTCATAGCTGGTAAAAGCAAGAGACAATCAAAGTTTTTTCTTTAAGTAGATTGTGTTTGCATCAAGAAATCATTTAAGGAGCTGAGGTATAGCTCAGTCTGGAAACTTTTTACCTTACTTCCAGTACCAAAACTCACATTTTAAAAAGCCAGGCGTGGTAGCACATTGATAATCCAGCACTGCCAGTAGAAACAGGAATATCCTCTAGGTCTAAGGATGGTGATGGTGGTAGTCACTATCATAGCTTACTTGGTATATTTGAGGACAGCCCTTGAGAGACCCTGTTGATAGAGGTGGGGAGATAGACAGACAGATAGACAGATGGATGGACAGACGGATGGATGGATAGGTGGGTGAAGATAATATATAGATGAGAGAGACGGGGGGAGGAGAGAGAGAGAGAGAGAGAGAGAGAGAGAGAGAGAGAGAGAGAGAGAGAGAGAGAGAGAGAGAGAGAGAGAGAGAGCTCCTGGCCTCCACATGAACACATACTGTATTTTTCAGACCATAACATGTACTTTCCCCACAAAAGTGGGGGGGGGGAAATTAAGGTGCACTTTATGGTCCAATTGCAGTTTTTACTGTTTTTACTGTTTTACTGCTCTAAAAACTGGGTGTATTTTATGGTCAGGTGTATCTTATAGTCCAAAAAATATGGTGCATGCACATGCATACCTGAACACATATGAACATATACAAACACACACACACAAATAGTGATGTTTGTGCAACGCTAACCTGTTATCCTAGCACCTAGGAAGCAGAGGCAGGAGGGTCTGGAGTTTAAAGTGAGGCTGGATTATAGTAAGTTTGAGGCCAACCTGCGGTACATGAGATCCTGCCCCAAATAAAGTATCTCTCGCAAAGAATCTTCAGGTAACACGCTGGCAAATGGGGATGAGAGCTTTCTTTCCAGTGCTACATAGTTCCTCCTATTCAAAACAGTAGCACATAGATAGACAATTTTCCACATTTTTTTCTCCAGAATATCTTAAGATAGTTCTTGGTGCACAGAAAGTTACTAACCACCATGTCTCCATCTCATCTTCAAACTCTCCCGTGCTCCCAATGCCCTTGTGCACAAACTCTTTATACTACATTATATATTTATATTATAAACCCTTTATATTATAGGTGAGTCCACACTAAGTCATTGTGTGGGCCCACACTGACCTCTGTAACTGAAGCCCTCACTATGTCTAATGCCAAGCTGAGAGGCTGCTCAGTGTTGTTTGGCAGATGGCAAGTGGTCTATCTCTGCATTGATTTCTATATATGTTATGTCATGTATACCCAGCATGAATGAGATCACATCCTTTTCCACTCCATTCAGGTGACTGAGATAAAGGCTGGGCATTGTTGTTTTCTGGTTGACACATTGGCTTTCAATACTCAGATTTGGTGCATGCCTTCAGAGGATATAAAGCATCTACAATTCCCAGTGAAAGTATTGGGGGAGATCTCCCAGGCATGTTATTATGTAAACAAAGACTTGAGAATATAAAATGAATAAGCTTGACAAAACCTTCATTGGGAGCATTTCTCTACATTACAGAAAAATAGCGTCATAATGAATGAAGCACATTAAATTAACGATGGAATAATGTACAGGAGGCTAAGACCCATTGGGACAATAATTGCACCCCGTCCTACAATTTGCTTAAAAATGCGCTTGCTAATACCCAACAATAATATGGTCTACCCAAACTGACAAGGAAAATCTAAAATATGATGGTGTTATCTGGCTCCTAATGTCCTATGGAATCTTTATGTAAGCCTGCTTTGATTTCTCAGAAAGATGCCATTTACAATACAGTGACATATGACCTTATTTTCTTAGCCTCTCTTAAGTGTTAGCTGCCCATTTCTTCACTTAAAAAGGAAATATTTTAAAGGATATTGATACTTCTCTCTCGATATGTTGTTTTGCGTATTAAACAAGATGCTTGCATTTCAAGGCTCTGATCTGTGAACCTCAGGGGCAACAAGAAAAAGAAGGTCTTCATTATCAGACCTTCTGGAATGCTTTAAACAAAGATGAGCAAATGAAAATTGAAATTTTTTCTGGAGGTATATTTGCTTTGCTTACAATCCACAACTAAATTTGAAAGACAACTAAAATAATTTAACTTAGCAGCAACTGTAAAAATTATAGAGGGCCATGGTTTTAAAAATAAGACCCTAGATTTTTCGTGTGTGTGTGTGTGTGTGTGTGTGTGTGTGTGTGTGTGTGTGTGTGTGTGTGTGTGTGTGTGATTGCAGGCTAGTGATAATATGAAAAAATTTTACCTATAACACAGTTGTGTCATGGTGCTCTTGAACAAGCCATAGCATAATGCAGAGAAAGATCCTTTAAAAATCTCTGGCCACTCATTGAAAACAAGCTGCATGATGAGACAGATCAGGATGGAAAACTAAAAGGCATAATGGGAAATAGATAAAACCACTAGAATGAACATTTTCTGTGAACAGGTTACCGCTGGTCTGTCTTGAGCAATAGTACAGGATTAGGTTAATCACCAGTTCTTATCTTTTATCTGGGTTTGGCTAGGATCAGAACTATGGCTCCCAGGCACACGTGAGCTAAGCATAGCTTTGCGATATACACAGCTGAGATTAACCTGAACAGTTCATTTCCCCCAAGTCACAGCCAAACTTTCCTAATTACACATGCCACATCATTGGACTTCTTTCTGCCTCATTTATGATGTTCACATGCAAAACCAGTAGACCTGTCACAATCAAATGAATCCTATTTGAATACTGTTGTGTTACATATTTAACAGAGAGTCTAACTGGTGTTTTGGTTTATTTCTTCCTATGATCAGTGTGTGTCTTCCCAACTCTGCTCTTCCTTATTTTGGAATCATCATGTATTTGACAGTGATTTGAAGAATAACATCACTTACCAGGAAACTGGGACAGAGGGGGAGGACATCCTACTGGGACTCTAGATGAGAGAAGCATGGGAGAATAGCAAAGTAGAAGGAACCATAGGGTCCTAGAAACCTACAAGTAGAACATTATGATAGGCAGATTTGGGCCCAGGGGTCCTGCTCAAACTAAGGCACCAGCCAAGGACAATACAGGCAGTAAACTTTAAACCCCTACCCAGATCTAGTCAAGGTCAGAACAGTCTCCACACTTGAGTGGAGAGTGGGATATGACTTTCTCACGTACTCTGGTGCCTCATATTTGACCATGTCCCCTGGAGGGGGAGACCTGGTGGCACTCAGAGGAAGGACAGCAGGTTACTGAGAAGAGACTTGATACCCTATGAGCATATACAGGGGGAGGTAATCCCTCTCAGGAACAGTCATAGGGGAGGGGAATAAGGGGAAAATGGGAGGGAGGGAAGAATGGGAGGATACAAGGGATGGGATAACCATTGAGATGTAACAAGAATAAATTAATAAATAAAAAATAAAAATAAAAATAAACAAAAAACAAAAGAGCAGCGGCACTCAAAAAGCTTCTCTGCTCTGCAGTCTGCATCCTCATTTGGGGTAAGTGTGAATTATGGCCAGAAACAGAAACTCATGGCAACCAGCATGTTGACAGTCACATGCAGAGACCTATGATTCTGCGTCTAAGCGCAAGTGAGCTTTGCGGCACACAAAAACAATTTGGGAAAGTATCTAGGCTAAGTGAGAACTTCCTCCTTTACAATGAATCTTCTGAATCAATTAAGGTTTTAGCCATACTATTTGCATACACACATGCATATGTGAGTGTTATGTACGGACTTCTGTTCAATGAGCCATCAGATAGAAAGGTAGGGTCCTATTAGCCTGGCCTTTCTCACACAACCCAAGATTTATTTCAACACAGGAAACCATTTCAGGCACTAATTTTGAGCAAGTGTTTCACCTAAGAAAAGATTTGTGAGTCCCTATCTCTTCATAGGCACTCTACCACCAAGAATGAAGAAGACGTTTGGCGGTAGTTACCCATCTAAGTGCTTTCTCTGCAAATTATCAGGTCTTCCTAGAGTACTACAACCTTCCTTCTATTTAGTCTCTAATCAAGCATATCACGGCGGAGGTGGGGGGCTTATTTGGAGGGAATAACTGCCTGTTTTTACTTTTATTAGTAATAATTTTAAAGTGAACTGTAACATATGTGTGGAAACATTGTTATGAATCTGAAGTAATGCATTATTCTTTAATAGCAGATTTTATAGTTCCTAAGAACAAGGACCTTGTTCCTACTGGGAACTTGGTGTTGTGTGTCATTGTATACGAATAGGCGTATCAGGAAAGGGAGTTGCTGCCAGGAAACAGTGTTTTATGCTCACTGTAACTTGTTATAGCAGACACAGAATTCACTGTCTACTCTTCACTCCTGAGGGCATCCACACACAAACATTACTCATCAATGCCTCTGCCTTCTTTTCTAGTACATGATGAAGAAACTCAGTTTCGATAGCTTTTGTGGAAGTACAACATGGCAGAAATTGAGTAGCTTCAGTAAGGCCTGAAGCAGTTATGTTGTTAGGAAGTGCCTAGCTCAATGCACATGTTTTATCCCTAATGTGATAAATACTAGAAGCACTCAGGAATAACTGAAGAGACCAATGGATGTTTCTGAATTGTCTTTCCCCACCTTGCTCTCAACATGGACACTTACTCCATTAGTCAGTATAGACGTTCTTGACATTTTTCTACGAATGCTTTATGTCAAGTTTAGAAAACAATTTCAAGTCAGTGTCATACCTGGAAGCCCAGTGTTAGAGTTTCTTTTCCTGTCACTATGATAGATAACAAACTCAACACTAAGTGAGAAGGGGCTTATTTTAGCTCACATTTCAAGGTACAGTCATCACTTTCGGGAAGCAGCTGATTTTACCATATTTACAATCAGAAACAAAGAAATAAAGATGAGTGCGTGTTAGTGCATAGCTCAGCTCCATAGTCATGCAATCCATAATCCCCACCTAGGAAATGTGCTTCCTACAGTAGGGAGGTGTCTTTAGTTAGAGTTTCTCTTGCTGAGGAAAAAAAAAACACCATGAGCAAAAGCAACTTTGGAAGGAAAGGGCTTCTTTCAAGTTACAACTCTTAGGTCATACTCCGTCACTCAGGAAAGTCATACTAGGAACTCAAGGTAGAAACCTGGAGACAGGAACTGATGCAGAAGCCATACATAAATGCTGCTTATTAGTTTGCTCCTCAGGGATCTCTCTGCCTGCTTTCACTTTTTAATATAACAAAAGAAAACAGAGTAAGATGAAAAAAACAACAACAACAATCACATCACAGATAAGACAAAGAAAGAGAAGAAAAAAGAGCACAAGAGAAGATGCAAGAATGAGACCTCCCCATTCACAACTCTGGAATCTCATAAAAGCAACAAACTGAAAGGTGTTATGTGCAACAGGACCTACCTGGTGCAGCCTCTGCATAATGTCTTAGTCACTGAAAATTCATAAAACGTTGACTGTGTAGATTTACAGAGCCTGTGTTCTTGGGGTCTTCCATCCCCACTAACTTTTACACTCTTTTTACCACCTCTCTAATGGGTTCCCCGAGTCCTGACAGGGAGAATAGAGCCATCCAATTTAAGGCTTAGTATCCCAAGGTCTCTCATTTCCTGCATGATGTCTGTCTGTAAGTATCTGTATTTGTTCCCAATGCTGAAGAAGGAAGCATCTCTGATGATGGCTGAGCAAGACATTGATCTATTGCTATAACAGAATATCATTGTTGGTACTTTTTTAAAAAGTACAGTTGTATTTGGTTGTACACTAGGTATCTGGATATCTGGTTTGGGGTCATCCAAGCTGTGTTGGATATAGACTCCATCTTGTGAAGTGGGCCTTAAGTCAATCAGATATTGGTTGGTTACTCCCTCAAGCTTGCTACCATTGCCCTAGTATATCTGATAGGCAGGACACCATTGTAGATCAAAAGATTTGTTGCTGGCTTGTTGGATCTGGCTGCCCAGGGATGGCACCACCCACAGTGAACTGTGCCCTCACCAATCATTAGACAAGAATATACTCCTCAGGCCAGTCAGGTGGGGACATATTCTTAATTGAGGTATCCTCTTTTCAGATGGATCTATCTTGTGTCAAGTTGACAAAAAAAAAAAAACAAAAAACTAATCAGGACAGTAGGCTTTCCTACTTGGATGAATATAAGATAATCCCCACACAGAAGTCCATCTTCCAAGAATTCTAAACTCTGTCAAGTTGACACTATTCACCACACACACAGGGATTTAATTGCTTGCTAAGTCATGTGAAACTTTAGTTCCATCAGAAATCCAGAACCTAAACTACTTATATTGCTCTTATTTTTAAGGGGTGACAATGGTTTGGTTATCTATAACAATAGGGCCAGTGATGATTATGATCAGTCATGGCCACTTGGATAAAATTAAACTGGTATTATTTCCTACATCTAATATCATTGTCAATTTTTTTTTTTTTTTGGTTTTTCGAGACAGGGTTTCTCTGTGTAGCCTTGGCTATCCTGGACTCACTTTGTAGACCAGGCTGGCCTTGAACTCACAGCGATCTGCCTGCCTCTACCTCTCGAGTGCTGGGATTAAAGGCGTGCGCCACCACGTCTAGCTCTTTGTCAAATTTTTAAGCTAGTCATCTAGAAAGACAATCTTAAAGGATTGACTATACAAGCATGACTGTCATAGTTAATTGGTGGTATTGGAAGACCCAGCCTACTGTGGGCAGTGTCATTTCCTAGGCAAAGGATCTTAAACTCTATAAAAGTAAAAGCAAGCTGAGAACAAGCAAGCGAGCAAGTGGATATCTATGCATTCATTTCACTCTATTCTATGAGATGTGATGCGGCCATTTGGCCAGATGCTTCAAGGTCTTGCCACTGTGGCTTCCCTGCTGTGATGGACTATAACCTGGGATAAACCTGAAATACCCTCAGTTGGGTTTCATCATGATATTTCAACATGAGATGGAACTAATATGCAACTCAAAAAGATAGTAAGAAACTGGAGAATATGAGCATGGATGTAAATCCTAATTACCTCATCAACTTGACTGCCATATCAAAGTTTCATGAAAGAAAATGTGGCTGTTTTCATCATTCAAAAGGTTTGAAATTTGAGCTCATGGAACCATTGTGGTTGAGCCCTAGTGAGAGCTGTTGTTATGAGTCGTAAGTAACTGCCTTTTCCCTGAACAGTCACATGATGGAAAGGAAAAGTTCATGTCTCTTGTCTCATGTCTCTTTTCATATCACATTATGGTAGCTTTATACTTATGACGTCATCTAAACCAAATTTCCTTCTAATGGCCCTAGCTTCAAAATACTATCACATTGGAGATTTGGGCTTCATTACGCATATTAGGTAGAGACACACATCTATCTCATAACAGCATTCAATCTTATCTAACTTGAAATGACCCCTTGATGAAATTGATGGAGTGTGCAATCAGAGTACTGCAAAAATAAGAGTATACCACACAAGTGAGTTAAGTAAGAAACTATTATTTGAGTATGTAGTTTGGTGGCCAAATGTGAACCAAAGGATGAGATACAAAGAAACATTCGAAGAACTTTCCAAGGAGATGCATACATGCATACATACATACATACATACATATGTACATACATACATACATACATACATACATACATACCCTGCCTCCTCCTCTGGTTTTCACTCTTTATTCACAAGTGTGGTGAGATATATGAGTGAAAATGGCTCTTCTAGATGAAGTAGAGTGAATTTTTGTTTTTCAGTTCAAGCATCTGCCTTCCCTTCTGCTGAGAACCACATCCATATTCATTAGGTTAATACCACTAAAGGCTGTCGCCATCTTCCATCTTGATCATAGTCCTATAACCCAAGCCAATTCTATAAAAACATCACATCTCCTGACCCATGCCTGTATTATCACAGTGAAAAAAACCAATGCCAATGTTTGTGGCAAAACTATTGACTATTAACAACTGGTGTTGTTGGCCTTATAAAATTATAAAGCTGAGAGCCACAGTTAGCTGTCTGTCTTTATTCCATATGAGAGACTTTGCCTGAGGAGTAAACATACACAGAATGAAAGAACACCCAGATTTGAGAGATAAGTGTTTTAAACAAGCTATTGGAGGATTTAGATCAATCTATCCCAGCCAGTCCCCCCAGACTTTTAAGTTTCACAGACAAATGATGCCCCCATTTTCCTTAAAAGTAGTTGAGGTCAGGTTCCTCTTATTTGAGAGATAAAAAAGCCCATGCTCCTTAGTGCCTTGGAGATTTAGATATCTTTCCTCTCGCTTACAAACTTGCTCCCAAGATTTACTAAGAACTTTGGACCAGTAACCAAGAAGCCAGGGTTCTGATCTTCACCCTGCTCTTCCTCATCTGCAAGTTAGTGAACTTCTAGAAACTTCAGTCTCACCGTCTAAAGGAATCGGGGTGAATATACACTATCCATGGCTATCCTCAAAGGTTGGCGTAAGGTGATGGAAAGAGAGTACTGCATGATGAAGCATGTAACACATTGCAAACTTGTTCTGATGCAAATCAGTGTTGCTGCCATTGAAGCAAGCATTGCCATGTATGAAGATCATCCCTGTGGTCAAGAGCCATGTATGGCTAAAACATGACCATGTGTTTATGTTGCCTCGACTTGATTAATGATTTACTTATCATAACCCTCTCTCAGGTGACACAACCTCTCAAAAATTCTTCGTTTCCCTGGGATTCTGCCCAAGTTTGTTGTTGCTCCCCTCCCTCGCCCAGCCCCTTTGAATGCAATATTTATATATAAAACATAGCAGCAAGCAGCAAACTGTCCCCCGGGGCATGGTGAATGTGATCTGTCTTATTAACTTTCTCTGCCAACCTGTGAATCTCTTTTGCCAAGTCACAGATCAATTTGCTGAGCATCCCCATAAAGTTGAGTCATACTAATTCCTCCCAATGTAGAATCAGTCTCCTTGCTTAGAATCAGTTTAAGAAATGTTTCTGTACATGTCTCTTGAGATTTTCAGATTTTTGGAGGTGTTCACATATTTCAGTGGTCTGTGCCACTTGGAGACTTTAAGTCCCAATTACATAGCCTTGAAATAGATAGCATGGAAAAGAGGAACACTTGATTTCAAATATTGTTTCCTATATAATGACTTGGACAAGGAAGTGCTAAAGAATAGGGTAGCAAATTGTCTGAAACAGAGAACTGACCAGAGTTTTATTTAGGGTCGTTCAGCTCTTTCATGAGACACTATTCTTTCTGCATACATAATAGTGATTATTAGAAGTCTTTGGTTTCCTTCTTAAGGTTAAGAGCCAATCAAATTTAGCTCCCAAGAGAACAATTCCTTTTACCAAATTCTATAGCTGTTCCCTTCCCAACTTCATATTTACTTGAAAGTAAATTTTCATCTACACACCTAACATCCTAGAGAGTAACTGTATCATTATAATGTTTTTTAAATAGCTTGTATATGCTGCTGTAAAATACTAATAACTTTGTATAACAGACTTTCTAACAGCAGTGATGAAGGCAATAAGAAATAATACAAGGACCAGACTGTGCAAATAACATGCAAACCATCACTCTTGATTCCTAACGGATGTGTAGCAACACCAAAAAGCAGTGTTCGTGCTTATAGATTCTTAGAACAATTATAGCATTCCCTTTTCTCTTCTTTGTTTAGATAAAATCCCATTCAAGTCCCCGGAAAAGTAGAGAGATTTTTTTCTATTCATTCTGGGTCTAAACTGACACAGACTCCTGTGTTTCAGTATGCCTCTTCCATTACACAAGTTAGAATTAGTTATAGATGGTAATCACTAACTCACATGCTTTGGAAACTAACTGCATTTGTGAAAATTGAGGAGATGAACATTGAGTCATGTGTATACATGGCAGAGCTACCTTCCTCCCAAGCCAGTAGTACACAGAAGCCTTGTGAGCCGTGACTGGGCATACATAACACAGGTCTGTCCCCTCAGTACCAGCACTGTCAAGTTTATTAAATCCCTCTGGAATTCTAGTTTGGAGACTTTGGGGTCGTGTTTTCTTTAGTTTTCAACATTAATTTCACAACATGAAAGGAAGAACCACAACTTAGAGAGTAATCCACAAGGTGATCTAGCCTTGACTTCAATGTCCATCTCAGACCACCAACAAAAAGTATGAACAAAAGTCAAACCAGCACTTAAATAAATGTCCAGTTGAATCAGTGCCTACTCAAAGAATACCTCTAAATGAACTGACCTGCTTAACAAAAATAAATGTAGGTCTTATTCGCAATGAAAAGTTTAGCCCAAAGCAGGCCAGAAAGCCAGATAGTATTTATCTACCTGAAAAGTAAAATTTGAACTGCTGAAATTATGTGCAAAGACAGAAACAGCCTGTAAGGAGCACAGTGAAAGTAAAAAGTAGCAAACACTTCATTTCAAATAAGCTCTTTGCTATGGGTTCCAAACTATTTCCTGCTACGTTTTATTTTGCCTGTGTAGTTTTGAAGAACTGGTTCTCGACCTTGGCCTGCTCAGTTACTCCTGTCATTCTAACGTTGTGGAGAGAGTAGTAGGATCAGTTGTTCAAAACCAAGTATGACACCAGACTGAGCAACAGGAAACCCTGTCTCTAAAAAGTATTTTAAAAGGAAAGGGAAAAAATTAGTTCCCTAAGAAAGCTGGCTTATTACTCTGCTTGCTGAAAGCTCATATCCCTAAATTAGCAAATAATTACAGTAATAATGATAATGGTGATAATAATAGCAGTCCTAATATTTCCAAAATGAAAGACCATCTGACTTGAGCCTTGGAAAAACTACAGGAAGGATTGGACTATTATCCTCGTCTGCTACGGTAGGTACAAGTCCTTTGGCTGCCACTTTATTTGTTACTTGGAACAAAAAGTTGTTCTCATGGGAGTGGGCAGAATCCTTCTAGAGAGACATGGATAGGAATTAACTTCATATAGATAACTGCTCTGGAGGCTGGTGTGCTAGAAGATTCTGGGCCCCAATGGGGACTTGGGTGTGTGTAGTTGGATATATAGCAGAGGTTCTCAATCTTCCTAATGCTGTGACCCTTTAACACAGTTGTGGTGAGCCCCAACTCTGAAATTATTTCATTGCTATTTTATAACTGTAATTTTGCTACTGTCATGTAAATATTTTTTCTGATGGTCTTAGGCAATCTCTGGGAAACTGTCCTTTGACTCCTTTGCAAAGGGATCACAGCTCACAGGTGGAGAAACACTGATATATAGAATTATTTGAACCTCCCATTTTCTTCTGTATTACAGGATGGGAGGCTATTAGTGAATTCTACAGAGGCCTACTCAGCTACAAATCTGTTTCCTCAGGACCACATCAGTTTTGTGAATGTGGACACAGCAGAATTTGGAATCTAGGACACTCAGAGGAAGCTGGTCCTGTTAATTCTTTAATCACTCCATGCAGGAAGAAAGAACCTGTAAGAAGGTTATTCAGAGACTCTCGTCAATGCTTAATCTTCTAACACAGATACTTTCCCATTAGAGCTGGGATGCCAGTCAGAGGGCTTCAAGGACAGAAGTTGTAGAAATTTCTGTGTATATGTATATGCACACACCCATTCATTTGTATGATTATAGAATAATATGTTATATAACCTAAAGAACTCATGTGGGAGAATAGGTCCCTTATTGCCCTCAGGCAGGCAGCAGCTGCTAGGACTAGGGCTTATGTAAGGTTCTGTTCTCAGTCCTGGACCTCTGTGCCCAGTTTCCAGCCAGGATCCAAGGGGTCAGCGTGCCAGGTGAATGAAATCCTGCCTTTGTTTGACTGCCCCAGAGCCTCTCTCACTCTGGGACGTTCCGTGCAACAGAAACCCAGACACACTTATTATACAGAAACTCAGGAGGAGAAGAGGAAGCAGGCTTGTAGGAGCCAAAGGCAGTGGCAAAAACTGAATAGGCAGGGAGCATTTTCCAAGCCAAGGCAGCAGAGTGTCTGAGAGTCTCAGAGATTCCAACAGTCTGGGAGGATGGGAGAAAGCGTCCTATGAAAGCAGTCTACCAACCTCCATCCAAAATAGTGTTGTTCTGACACACTAAATTATATAGAAAGGATTTTTTTAAAGTATTAAAAACATATTTTCATGGAGTTTCTGAATTGAAACTGCTGAATAGAAGGCTGCTGCGAGGTCTAGACTCAACACACACAGAGTATGTGCCACAATAATTATGTCATTTATCTAACAAATTAATAATTAAAAAAACACAGGAAAACTATTAAGTGATGTCATATAAACCACCTAATATTTTCATTATAAAATATAGTAGGAAATAAACAAGAAAAGAAAATATTACTTATAATAACACCAAGACTCCAATTGCCACTATGTGTAAAATGTTTTACGTTTTAAGTCAAACTTAAGCTCCCTACAATTGAATTGTTCATGCTCACTTCTAGCTTTTAAGAACGGGACCAAACCCAAAATGTGGGGTGGGAATTCTTTACTAGATACTTGTGAATATTCAAATGCAAATATGGGGAAAGGCTCTGAGAAGCACTGAATCCTGCCAATAAAAGAGAAGCATGCATTTCTTACAATCTCTGTCTGCCACCGAGTTATTATTATTATTTCACAGTAAATAATTCATGGTTCCTGCCTTACTTGTCCTAATACTTGGGGCTCCCTTACACTTCCTGAAAATCACCCCCTTCACTGCCATGTAGCTGTTTCTTCTCCACGGGACTAAAGTCCATGTAGGCGTAACTGAAACAGCATGTCCCTCTGTTATCCATTATCCTCCCAGCAGCTGTTGAGACTCGCAGCTTGCCTGTCCTGGAGAGTTCTTTAAATTCTAATAAAATCATCCTAAAGCTTTGAAAGATAATAATTCATGATTCCTATAAAGTAACCAATATTAAAACATTATATGTCCAAGATTGCCTGTCGCAGTCACTTCTTCGTGTCTTAGTATGCCGGAGGTTGTTTGTTCCTACACCAAGTCTAGAGGATCAGGGATTGTGAGGGTGTTTGAATGTAAGATGTGACTGAATCATAAGTCTCAACATTCCATCAGTCAGTCAGTCCGGAATCACCACAGACACTCACAGGAGGGGCCTGTGCTAGCTTACAAGCAGTTTCTGATCATCTACTCCATGGGTAAGATTAAGTGCTGAGAGGCTGGAGCAATGGCTCTGAGGTTAAGAGTGCTCTTTCAGAAGTCCTGAGTTCAATTCCCAGCACCCACAAGGTAGCTCAAAACCATCTGTAATGAGATCTGGTGCCCTCTTCCAGACATGCAGACAGAACACTGTCTACATAATAAATAAGTCTCTCTCTTTATTTAATATTAAGTGCCAAGATAATGAGTTAAATAGAAATAATTGATATATCAAATGCATTGTCTTAAAGGGCTTTCATCTAAACTCAGAATCCAAATTCTGAGATTGATATGAGGGCACTTACAAAGGATCATGGGAAATTAGCATCCTTCAACTGGAAGTAGGGGAAGCTTGTATAGAATACGCACCAGAGGAGCTGGCATGGCTAAGCAGGCTTCATCACAAGTCTCTTGGGGGGAAAGAAGTTTGGGGTCTGGCTTGTTTCATTTGAAAGCCACATGCTTCAGTCTGCACATTATTCCGGCATTTCAAAGGCTTACTTTTTTTTTTCAATCTGCCAGTTTGAAAATATAACTTTCAAAAACACTGTTGAAGATGAGACTCTGCATGAACACCTGGAAACTAGCAGCAGGAGACTGAAGTTCTTCCTGTACAGTTCCTGGGTGACTCTCTAGAAGTTTGCCTAACCAAGAGTGACAGTGCAGGATGACAACATGATAGAATTTGAAGGTGCTAAATCACTCTATCTCAAGATACGGTACAGCTGAAGTATGGAATCTCAAACTTATTAATTGTTCAGTATTTTTGTTTCATTCTATCTGTTTAACTGGCTGGCTAGCTACCTAACATCTATCTATCAATCAATCAATCTATCTGTCTATCTATCATCTATCAATTATTCTAGCATCCATAGGTACATACTATATCATCTATTATCAAGCTATTATTATCAATTTGTCTGTCTGCCTGCTTCTATCTATCATCTATTATTTAGCTATTATTATCATTTATGTCTGTCTGTCTCTATCATCATCAATGTAGCCATCCATACATATGTTACCTGTTATCTGTCATCTATCATCTAGCTAGCTGTCTATTATTATAATTTGTCTGCCTGTCTCTGTCATCTATTATCTACTTATCTATCATTTAGCTATATAGCTAGCTAGCTACCATCTGCCTGCCTGTCTATCTATCTATCAGTTTGTTTATCTACCTACCTACCCACCCATCCAGTATCAGGGCCTCTGGAAAGACATGTCTACTTCTCTGTAATGCATTCCACCTATACAGGCTGGGGGAATCTCTGATCACCAATACTGGGAGCATCTGGCAGGAAATCCTTCCTACTTAGCCTTGCTGGAGCAGTATGCAGAGGACCGCTCTCTATTTTTATAGAGCAAGAAATAGTGCTATTCTCAGAACACTGAAGGGAGAGAATGCTCAGGGGCTGAGAATCCCTGGAGGCCAAGAGTGATAACATTGGCTACAAGACCACCAACAGGGAGCCCTGGGGACACACTGTTCAAAGACTGTAGGCTGGTATTGAAAACAGCTACAGAAATCATGAAGTGAGGAGCCCAGAGCTTGCAACTTTAGAAGACTTCTAGAATGGATATTCTCCACAGATTTTTTTTGTTAGTTTTTTTTTTTAAAAACACAGTCTAAAATAATATATGTGATAAGAATGTTCATATTGAACATATTTAAGCTTCAACTTGACTTCTTACTCTTTCACTCAAAGTATTTCAGAAAATGAGTATAACTATTATTATTATTATCATATGAGTAGTCTAGAATTTGCTCTATTTTAAGTTATTTTACTTAGTTAACAGTTTAGTTAAAACTAATTTTGAGAGGGCGGTTGTAATCAGTATATTAAGATTGTATAACGAAAAAGAAAGATTGTATAAGATGTAGCTGTTATTTTCATTTTAAAATAGATACTGGATTTTACAGAAAAGTAATGATTATATATTAAAATTCAGTTAGTCAAAAAATAAACTTGATAATAACATTTTCAGAATGTAGCTACAGTCAGGGCTCAGTTAATGTACTTGTCCACCAGTGAAAGAATTAGAGTTGGGACCCCAGACCCAACATGAAAGTCAGGTGGGCTTGGCCCACCATTAATTTCAGCAAACAGAAGGCAAATGTGTGGGCTTCCTGGAGCACACTGGCTAGCCAGACTAGTCATACCAGCGAGCTTGAGTTCAACTGAGAGACTCTACCTCAATGAATAAATTGAAAAGCCACCTAGGAAGACACCTTATGTCAACCATAGCCTTCCATATGCATACACACACATGCATCCTCACCCATATACGTGAGCACTCATGTGCAGGTACACCCATCATACACACATACACATGAGGAAGAATTAAAGAATGTAGTTATTTATATTCATGAAAACCTTGAGAAAATTTCTGCCACTTCTGAAAAGTATTTTTAATAGCCAGTAACTGTTGGATTCAAAGAAAGAAAAACATCCAAGAGACAATTTGCATTCTCCTCTCCCTAAACTTCTAAGATATCACACATACCACTGTGTTCCATTTAGATTGTGTGATTTTAAAGTTATGACTAACCTCAGCACTCTGAAACCATTCTAATAAGACTCATGTTGGTGAGCTATGAATTCTGTTTTCTTTATCTTTAATAAGAAATTAAATTTTCTTCTTTGTGTCTGAAGTTTACATTTGCTTTTTCAATTTCTCTCACTTCTATTTCTTAAAGAGGATTATTTTTAGTCCTTAGTACTTTATCCATTAGCAATTACAGTTTGTGAATACTGATAAATAATGGCAGTACACTGAACCATTGTTTGAGACCACTGGGCTCCTGGGCTCTGCTCTTAAAGGCATAATGGTCAAATAGGAAGGACAGTTTAGTATCTTATGGTACTAAATTAGGAAGGGTCATTAGATAGCCTAGGTTCACCTGTTTCAAAATAGGAAAACACATGAGCCTGCTGTTCTGTAAGAAAAGGCAGTGAGAAATACATGGAAATACAGATTTTTCACTATATGAAAAAACTGAAGTGGCCTTTAAAAAATGTTTAGCAAATTAATGTAATGTCTGAGATGTACAGTAAATAGAAACCAGGTGAGACATTAGAGGAGGGACCATGATTAAGACAGGTATATGTGCAATGTTCCACAAATATTAATGTTCTGTGAGTTTTTTGAACAAATATGTATGAACTTTTCAATAAAAGTCCCAATATAAACATAGAGTCACTATAGCACAAACTAGCCAAATTATTATTAAAAGTCTCTCCCTGGGCTGGAGAGACAGGTAAGATTATTGGGCACCCTTCCAGAAAACCAGGGTTAGCTTCCTAGCACTCACATGATGGACCATGGCCCTCTGTAACTCTAGTCCCTAGGGCCCTGATACTGTCTCCTGGCCTCTGCAGGCACTAGGTACATACATGATGCACAAACATACACAGAGACAAAACTCCCATATTCATAAAAAATTTTAAGTATTGAAAAATATGTCCTGAGTAGAGTTGACAAAAAAGCTTTACTGATTAAATTTAAATCACATTCCTAGTATAAAACTATAATTGATTACATAGGTGTTTTTTATCAAATGGCTTTTTAAAAGAATTCAATATAAGACTAATTTATATATAAACTCTTTATTTCCACAGTTCTTATATTTAATAGATGTTAGATACTACGGCTCTTAGATCTACATGACTGTATCTAACCAATGGGTATGATTTTGACTATTTATTTCGGTTTTATGGGTATGTGTCAATGCCTGAACATACCTATGTCTGCCACAAGAGTACCTGGTGCCTGTGGATACCAGAAGAGTATACTCATCCCTTGGAAGTAGAGTCACAAATAGTTATAAGCCACCAGATATTGATGCTGGAAAGTAAGCCTGGGTCCTCTACAAGAATAACAAGTGCTGTTAGTCATTATGCCTGTTCTCCAGCCTCTGTACCATTCTTTTGGTGCTTACATGATATCTAACTTGCTTGGGTTGGTCATAATGGATGCGTACACTTTCGGTCTTATTCACCTCAGTAAGAGTTATATATTTGAGAGTCAATTCCATGTTCAAGGCCCTGTTTTTGTCTCTCAATAAATCGTGCTCTTATCTGAGACTCAAATAGAAATACTTTTTTATTTGGCTATGCCAAGCCAGGTTGTCATGGTTTCACTCTGCAACTCCTGAAGTCTCCTTGATGATACAATAGCTGAGTCACTTCTCCACATGTTAGGCAGGTTCCAGACACAGGCTCCAGGCCAGGTACAGTTATATTGTCTTTCTACATCCTGATTTCAGTAGAGAACTGCCCTGGCATTCTAAAGAAAGACTCCAATACCCAAGAAATAATCAGGTTGATTATTTCCTTCCACTCAGGCTGGATAATTTTATTGTGAGCTCAGAATGAAAAGCAGGAAGCAAGAAGGAAAAGAAGAATACTCATATGACATTCCCAAGCCAATCTCCTGATGTCCTTGTTTTACCTTGCTCTCTTCTTATTGAGTTTTAAAACAAAATCAGCAATGAAAATACACAGGAAATGTCAAGGAAACAAATTTCAGCTAAGACAAAAACAGCAGATTTTTATAATGAAATGGCTTTCTGTTTATTAACACATTCATCCACAATTTCCCTCAATGAAACACTTCTTTCATTGTGTGATAGACCAAATTCTGCTCTGAATTGTGAACAAATGTCCTTTCAATGAATAAAGCTTCTTACACATAATTTGGGCAGCATTTTCCTCAACACACTATCAGAATGGAAATTACCTCCAACTTTTCATTTTCTCTGGCAACTGGATTTTTTCATAGATATGAAAATACGGGCAGTATAAAAGATAATTGCCTGCTCACAATTTTTGTATGGAGAAAAATGCATGTTTTTAATATGGCTCTTATATATAAGGGCAAGTTTCGAGATATGAAAGTTCCAGGTACCAAAAATCTATCTTTTCAATTTGTTTCTGAACCATGAAGTATAATTCCTTAGAGATATTAAATAAAAAAAATATATTCCATGACGCTCTAACCTAAAACAAAATGGATAAATGACAACAGAGATGAGCAGGCGATGAAGACCCGCCCATCACTTTGAGTTTGTCACACCTTTTATTCTACTCACACATCCACACTTGCCACTTCATCAGCCTGAAACCCAGCCTTTCTGTAGAAAATAACAGGTCACTTTCTCCATACCTTACCAAATGAAGGATCAGCAAAGTCATGGTTTGGCTTGCCCCTCATTTCCAATTTCATATCCCTGATAGCAAGGAATAACTGCATGGCAGATTTTAGGCTTTTGAGGGGGAAATGCTTTGGATTGTTGTCAACACAGCCCTCAGACAGCTTCAACTGCCCATTGGAGCAGCCACAAAGATGAAATACATTTGCTATCAAACAACAGCCTTAACTGGGATGATGAGCTTAGTGAACGAAGTTGACCAAATGCTTCTCTCAGGAACATTCAAATAATTCTAAAGTTCAATTAGTAAGTTACTGAGCATTTGGGATTTTTTAGCACTTTACTAAGGGAAAATGATTCTTTTAAATGCATATGTAATTTTATACAGCAAAGAGTATTACAAGCCAGATGGAAAAGCAATAGTAACATGTCTAAGGCTCAGAGACCATTTGAGGAAGAGGACCCTGAAAGACTGCAAGAACCAATGAGTAAAGAGATATCTGGGGTGAAACACTGATTTATCAATGTGACGAAACTACTGCACTCATGGACTTA
Source organism: Acomys percivali (assembly GCA_907169655.1). Lineage (NCBI taxonomy): Eukaryota > Metazoa > Chordata > Mammalia > Rodentia > Muridae > Acomys > Acomys percivali. The sequence goes on from OU015742.1 coordinate 182,529,664, forward strand.
TACCAGCCGTGGTTGCTTCCACAAAAGGAAGCTAGCCAATATTCTAGCATGAAATGGGGAGAATCTCATGAGCCCTTATCCTTTGCCAGCTGAGGAACTATGAAAGTCGGTGGCTTCTGAGGGAAGGGGAGACAGTTTTGTTTAAGGATGTGTCCCCTGGTAGGTTGACCACACTTCAGTGGAATGCTCCCAGACACACAAGTATCTAGGCAACATAAATAGGACTCCAGAGACTATGGAAGAAGGAGGAAGCAGAGGAGGAGAAGTAGTGGAAGAGGAGAAGGAGAAGGCAGAGGAGAAAAACTGTGAGAGGTTGGGAAATAAGGGTCAGAATTTGAGAGAAGTTAGGGGGAAGAATGCCATGAATATAATCAAAATATGGTGTATGAAATTCTCAAAGATGTAATAACAATATATTAAAATGTGTCTGACATTTAAAAGGACAAAGAATACTGTTGAAATTTAGAAAAGAAAGTCAGTGAAGTTTGTAGCTTTGAGTAAAATTTTCACATTGATGAAATTTTAAATGTGATTTAAGTGGAGTAAATTTGAACTAGAAAAGGGATGTGTTAAGAATATTCCTAGGGGAAGGGAAGAGGGTGAAAGAGGGAGGGAGGGGGATCTGGAAAGTACAAGTGAGGGTATAAAAACTGAGGTGTAATCTGAAGAAATTATTTAAATAAAATATTTAAAAAAGAAAATTCCAAACTTGGGCAGGGTTGATCTAAATAAATAAAAAAAAAGGCAATGTAACTGGATATGGAATAGACATCAGGAAAGAAAGACTCCAGTCATTAGGAAGAAAGAAACATGGTAGTAAAAATCAAACAAAAAGTGGAAAATAAAATAGAACACCTGAAAATGCAGGACCAGAATCCCAGACACATGTGACACAAAAAGAAAAGAGCCCTCAAATCATTTCAAGTTCACTCAATATGTTTTTAGTGTACACAGTGATATGCATACTTGGATTCTGGCTCACCTTGTGCTTAGCTTAAACATTAATGCCTACATACCAGTTTTATAATGTGTGAGAAAGCATTTTAGTGCCTTAGGGTGGAAGGGAGGAATACAAAGATTAATATTTTTACATTACTAGAACACACTGTAGGCACATTATGACTATATTAGAAGAATGGGAAGCACCAGGTGGCTTAAAGGACAGAAAATGTTCATGATGGGGCATCTCCTGTGCTCTCCTCACTTTTGTTTTGTGATTTTTCTCATAGTCTTTCTTGTTCTATTCAAAATCAGTATCAAACAAGAATCCTCTGACTGTAAGTAGGTGACTTCTGGCTGTGGAGACATAAGTCAGATTTCTACAGGGACAGCAACAGCTCAGGGACAGACCAGAACCATGTAGTGATTTCAGAGGGCACTTTCTGTGTTCCTACAGGAGAAGCAGGGGACTAAGTAAATAAGCAACCAGAATAGCCATGAAGTTCTCACATAGATTCTTTCAATTTTTCACATACTCAGTGATATATTACCATGCCAAGCACAGATGCTCTCAGAGTTCAACAATTTCCCATTTTCAGAAGAAACCCTTCCGTGTAGAAAGCATGCTTACATAAACCCACCTCCAGGATGATCCCTGCGTGCCTTAGATTAATGGAAAGGCTTATCTTGTCCCTTTGGAAAGACAAATGCATCAAATTTAGTGTCACAGGAAGTAGATTAGCACTGTCTCCCTGCACTTCTGGACTATTACTCTTGACTTTCTAAAACCAAAGTCCTCTTTGCTATGTGTTTCTATCTCCTGGGGAAATTATCTTCTGAATAGCATTAGTGCATCCTTCCTTTTCAATCATTCCCCGAGAGGTAGAAGTTTAGCCTTGCAATGGAAATGTCTGTTTGGGAAACTTGCAATGGTAAACAATTTCAGAACTTCTGGCTGCAATGGGTATGCCCATTTTCACTGGGCAGGTGAGCTTTGTGCCTGGCTATCACAAAGCTTATTTGGATAGGTGAGGAATAATCTAGGGAAGACAACATCAGAAGGTAAAGTGGAAATACGTGCACTTTAGCTTTAGATGGACATCTATTTGAATTCAGTTCATAGTCTTACTGATTAGCTCTCTATGGTCATATGACTTTGATTTAATACATGCAGTCTCTCAGTATCTTACCTTTGGAATCTTCTACCATATATACATTTAAGAGGTAATAATCATGATCAAGAGAGATATGCATTTACAGCTACATGGTATGTGCTAATAAGTTGATGCAAACATTTTGTTACTTTCAAGCTCATTACTTGTATAAGCGAAATGAAAGACAATGGGTTTTAATCTGTAAAAGACTTCTGAGAACCTCCATCCCAACCTCCTCTCTCATGGCTCATTCACTAGATACTTTGGGCCACAGAAATATTATGATTGGAGTTCAATTCCCTCCATCTTCTGCTACATTAGAAAGTATTGAAGGATGAGAGATGCTGCACTAGACTCTTCTCCATGAGTTACTTATATATTATCTTTGTCTCTTCTTTCTTCTGTGTCAAGGCTAGTGTATGAAAGCAGAGAGTAGAGGTTAGAAGAGAAGCATTGGGCTGGTGGAGTATATATGGCATTGCCGCACCCACCTCAGAGTTGTACGGACTGTTAAATAAGCTCATGAGTGTGACACCTCTACATGAATGTAAAATACAGGTAACTATTCCATGAAACATTTTTATATATCGTCTGTCAGTTTGTTGTTGCACATTCCTTTTGCAGGGTTATTTTTAATTTTAAAAGTAATAGCCAAACCTGGGCATGAGGACACATGCCTATATAACAACAATATAGTAACTCAGGAGGATTCTGAGTTTTAACTCAATTTTGACAATGTAGCAAGACCTAGTCTCAGAAACATAAAAAAGGGAACAGCAAGAATCCTCTCAAGTAAAATCTCATATGCATATCTACAGATACTTTCTTCCAGTGTCCCTTCTTGCCAGTATTTGAAGTTTCTCACCATTTGAAATTGGGAAAAAGAGCTACCTAAATAGCCACTGACCATTGCCCAACTATCCAACCAATCAAAATATTTTTTCCATCCTTTCCTATCTTGCTGACTATTGAAGGAAAACTACAAACATATCACAGGGAGCCCAGTATCTATAGTCACTTTGAGCTATATAATCCTAGGTTGAAGTGTCCAGCAGTGAACAGAGAACACCATCACCATCCGCAAAATTGGCAACAGGCTCCTAATGGGTCATCTGATGCCAGGAAATGGACTGACCCTGTCAGAAACTATGAGAGCAATTAGGAGGCAAATTAAAAATTTACCAAATATAAATGGCTCTTTCTGGTGGTGAAAACAGTATAACAATCACAAATTCTGCATATATTTATTTAATACTCCTGTTCACAAGGCATTTATGAGACCTGAAGAAACAACATCCTAGGTTTTTTTGCATGCTTATTGTTTAATTGCTCATGTAACAAATACTTTCAATGTATCCATGGAATAACTATGTCTTTTTTTTAATTAACTTATTCTTGTTACATCTCAATGGTTATCCCATCCCTTGTATCCTCCCATTCTTCCCTCCCTCCCATTTTCCCCTTATTCCCCTCCCCTATGACTGTTCCTGAGGGGGATTACCTCCCCCTGTATATGTTCATAGGGTATCAAGTCTCTTCTTGGTAACCTAGTATATACTCACTTATATCTGCATACTAGCCCAAGGGGCATGTCCCACAAAAGCCTTCACTTACCAGGAAACTGGGACAGAGGGGAGGACATCCTATTGGGACTCTAGTTGAGAGAAGCATGGGAGAATAGCAAAGTAGAAGGATACAGAGGATCCTAGAAACCTACAAGTAGAACATTATGATAGGCAGATTTGGGCCCTGGGGTCCCACTCAAATTAAGGCACCAGCCAAGGACAATACAGGCGGTAAACTTTAAATCCCTACCCAGATCTAGCCAATGGTCAGAACAGTCTCCACAGTTGAGTGGAGAGTAGGATATGACTTTCTCACATACTCTAGTGCCTCACATTTGACCATGTCCCCTGGAGGGGGAGACCTGGTGGCACTCAGAGGAAGGACATCCTAGTTTTAAGAAGGTCACGACAACCTGGTGAGGAAGCATACCCAGCATTCATGAGAATGGAGGAAATGAAGCTGTGGAGTGTGGGTGAATACTTATATTCCCAGGACTCAGGAAGAAGAAACAAGGAGACCTATATGTAATATGACCTAGGGCTACATACAATGCCCTTTAAAATATTCTACGTGGTAGTAAATTTGTAAGTCATATTGCATAGGGCTCAGCATACAGAAAGTGTTACTCTGTGAGTACCTAATATTTACCTTCCTCACTGAATTCTCCAATAAGTCTCATGAACTTGCAGTGATAATAACTATGTAGTTATAATCAACTACATAGAGATAAACAAACTGAGTTCCAGGAATACAAAATAACTCTGGAAAGCACACAGCTAGGAACACACACATGTTTGAACCCCTGGTGTCAATGCTGACAGGATATCCAGGATGTTTCATATCCTTTTTGAATGCCTACAAAAGGAATTTTTATAAAAGGCCAGGAAGTTAGAAAGCATGAAAATCACTGAGCAAGAACCCAGGTTTTTGGTTTGAAAGATTGATTTAGAATCGATTAATAAAACTGATTAGAAATAGGAGTGATAAAACAAAGAACACACTTAAATAACTGTGCTGTCTGACTGGAGGGATCTCCAGTGGCGAGAGGATTAAAGGAGTGAGGCACGGACAGGCAGTGCCAGGTTTGCTATATTACATGTGGTAAGTGTCTACTGTGGAAGACACCAAACTGAGACCAGAAGGGTCACTTGAGTCACTTGAGGCTACGTTAATTGATGCTTCAGAAAGAACCTGAATCTTTTCTCCAACTACAAGTGAGATAGGCCCATTCTTAACCACAAAGTTCCATAATTTTAAGAAGTATATAAACAATTTCTATCATTTCAGAAAATGGGTTTGGATGCCAAAAGCCTTCTTTTACAACTAGCTTGAATGCAAGTCTACAAAAGAAATTATTCAAGGAGTATAAATTGTTTTCAAATGACCATCAGTCCTTAGGACAGGTAGTTCAGGCTCCCTTTATCTGAGGCTTTAATTTCTGTGCTTTCACTTGCAATACAAAGATATCAAGTAGATTTTGAACATGAACAAAAGTCTTAAGTTGTACACTGTTCTCAATAGTGTGATGGTGCTTTACACCATCCTGCTCAATTCTGCTCCACCTAAAACAGTACAGAAAGCACCAGCTCTGCTTGGAATATCCATATTACCTGCACAGCCAAGCTGCAGCCAGAGGGACCAAAACACGGTGATAGTAATGGCAGCAATTCAAAAATGCCAACAGTAATTTAAGAAGCGCTTCCTATAAGTGAATAGGTGCAAGTTCTTCACCCATGTATATCATCAAATAGACTGAGGGTCTGGCTCATGCCTGTATGAAGCCTTCACCCTACATTCTAGACTCTGGCATGAGAAGCACAACTGGGGAAAAAAAATCAATGAAAGGGTTCCTAATTATATTCTGTTATACTCATAGATCAGTGCCTTGTCCAGTTGTCATCAGAGAGGCTTCTTCTGGCAGCAGATGGGAGTGAGTGCAGAGAGATCCACAGCCAGACATTATGAGGAGAGAGAGTCTAAACTGGAGGTATCCGTCAGTGTCCTCCCTTGGAGACTGGGGAATCCCGTGGAAAGGGAAGAAGAAGTATAGGGATCAGATGGGATGTAGACACCAGGAGAACATAGCCCACTGAATCAACTAAGGAGGGGCTCACATGGACTCACAGAGACTAAAGCAGCAAGCATGGGACCTGCAAGGGAAGTGGATCTGGAGGAGAGAAAAAGTGTGGGGAGAGCGGGGAGGTGTGGAGGGAGGGGAAACTGTGGTCAGGGTGTATTATATGAGAGAAGAATTTATTTTCAACTGAAAAAAAGTTGTGTGCTGAGGCTCATAAGACCTACAGTGGAATGAAGCTCCAACCCGTGAGATTGTGAAAAAGAAAGGTCCTTTGCAAATACTTCATTGCTGATACAGCAGTGTTTGTGTGGGAGTACTAATAGTGGGAGCAGGAGTGTCTCTGACTCTTGTCTGGTCTAGAGACTTTTTTTCCTCCTATACGACTGACATGTCCAGCTTCTGTATGAGGGCTTTTTGCCTTGCTTTTTTTTCATCTACTTCATCCTGTTTGGATGTGGGCTCTTAAAGACCTGCTCTTTTCTAAAAAAAATAATAAATGAAGGGAGAGTGAATCTGAGGAGAGGAAATGTCAGGGGAGATCTAGGAGGAATGGAGGGAGGAGAAACTGTGTTCAGGATGTATTGTGTGAGAGAAGAATCTATTTTCTATTTTTGTTGTGTTTTGGATTTTGCTCCTGTTGTTTGGTTGTTTGAGACAGGATTTCTCTGTGTAGCCTTGCCTGTCCTGGACTCACTTTAGACCAGGCTGGCCTTGAACTCAGAGAGATGTGCCTGACTTTGCCTCCCTGAGTGCTGGGATTACAGTCATGCACCACTGCGCCCGGTTAAAGAATCTATTTTTTATTTAAAAAAAAAAAAAGTAGTATGCTGAGGCTCCTAAGATCTACAGTGGAATTGTCAGGGTGTATTGTATGAGAGAAGAATTTATTTTCAACTGAAAAAAAAGTACTGTGCTGAGGCTCATAAGACCTACAGTGGAATGAAGCTCCAACCTGTCAGATTGTGAAAAAGAAAAAAGAAATCAATGTTATTTTTGTGTTTATAGGTCAAAAATGTTAGCCACAGTACAAAATATGTGCTTAGTGAAGGTAGAAATGGTTTTCAATCTCTCCTTTTCTTGTGTGTGTGTGTGTGTGTGTGTGTGTGTGTGTGTGTGTGTGTGTGTGCGTGTGTGTGCAAAGAAAGAACACAGCATACAAAAGGGGTCTGGTTCTATTCACATTTTTACACATCCATTAGGATCTTAGAACACAACCTCAAGGAATAATTGGGAATGTTATCAATGGGTGCTTGTCAACAAAGCCTCTACCTTTGTCTGCAGGTTGGTGGGAGTTTTGGTCCACTATTCTTTGAGGTCCAGCTCTTAAATGCCTTTTACAACACTTTCATGCATGTACATGAACTTAACTTTCCTTTTTTTTTTTTTTTAGAGAAAAGTAACATAAGAGAGGTAAGAAGAACTGTTCCAAAGTATATCATGTTCTAAAACAACATGTATCTGGAAAGCTTTATGGCATGCCATTTTAAATGGCACTTATCTCTTTTTAAATTACTAGAGCTTGTTGGCTCTGAGAATCTCTGGCTACAGGGATTTATTACACATGTGTTAGCAAGTAGCAATATATAACAAGATCTAATATGCAGAAGGCTTGTCATCAGAAACTCCTTTCTGCCAATTTTAATAGCAATAAAATGATTGCACACATGTAATAGATTTGAACAGCTGGAATCTGACCAGATTCACCTTCTGTCTGCTACGTGTAGCCAAAACTATAAAGATCAGAAAAGAAAGACTGTTGGTATTCACTCTGACCTTTTGATCTTCTATTACCCCCATTAGACTCAACCCATGAAGGCCACCTTTCTGATCATTTGGAAGTGGGGCAGCTGCACAGTAGAACACAGGGAGATATTATCTGGGGCCTTATAAAATCATAGAGATGAAACTGCAGTGAAGGGTAAGTGAGGCAGATGACCCCATTCTTTTTTATTCACATAGAAATTAATCAGGCTTTATCAAAATCAGTACACATATATTTTTTCTGGGGTTTTGGGGTGGAAAGAAAATGAATCTAGAATTGATTAGGCTTTAGTGGGCTACCATATGGTGAGAAGAAGTAAAAATGAAACCCACTCTGCAAGGAAGAGCCTGCTGCGAATCCTGCCCTCATCCTATTAACCCTCCAATCTGAGCTTGGAGGTAAGTAAGTGAGGAAAAGGCATATTTCCTCAGAGATGGAACAAACTATATATGACAAAAGATCTCTGTCCTCATGGGAGTTAGTAGTGAATATTATGGATCATTGAAATTGTACAATCCTTAAGTTTCAGCTATATAAATGGCTCTCTTTCAACCCTAAGATATTTTAATGCAATTGTGTGTGTGTGTGTGTGTGTGTGAGTGAGAGAGAAAGAGAGAGAGAGAGAGAGAGAGAGAGAGAGAGAGAGAGAGAGAGAGAGAAAATTCTTAATGTTAATTCCAGACGTACAGCCTTTGAAATCACTGATCACAATTCCCACTTCCAAAGAATAAGGGCAACAAAGTAACTTGGCATTTTGAGATCATAAGATATTTTCATTACTTATCTTGTGCATGGAGGTTTTTTTTTTTCATTTTTTATAGAAAATAGTTTTTTCTCACATAATATATCCTGATTATATTTTTCCCTATCTCTACACCACTTAGATTTTCTTCACTTCACATCACGTCTGGATCCATCCCTTTTCTGTCTCTCTTAAGAGAACACAGGCTTCTATGAGACAATTATAATATTATAATAATATAATATACGAAACTAATACATTAGAATTTAACAAAACAAATGGAATGAAAAGAACCCAAGAGAAGTCACAAGTAACAGAGATCTACTCATTCAGACACTCAAGAGTCCCATAGAAACATTAAACTGTAAGCCATAATATATAAGCAAAGGACCCATAGGGCACAAAGAAAGAAGAAAATAAAAATAATGAAGAGCCAAGACATGACATTATGAGACAAGAAACTTCTGAAGATACCATTGAGTTCATTTTCTGTTGGCCATCTACTGCTGCGGAAGCCCCCTACACTTGAGAACAGTTTGTTTCCACAATGAAATTCCATTGGAGGAAACTAAATTTTCATTTGCAAATTCTTATCAATTGGGTTAGGAATAGGGTCATGTGTCCATATCTCCTTTCAACTCTAGGCACCCAACAGGTATAGACCCACACAGGCACAATGCAGGATGCCTCTGTCTCTATGAGTTCATGAGCACATTTATTCTGTTGATTTAGAGAACCTTGTTCTCTCCTCTGTTTCTTAATTCCTATCTGCCTCCTCTTCTACCAGGTTTCCTGAGCTCTTAGGGGAGGGATTTGAGGGAGACATTCCATTTGAGGCTGAGTGTTCCAAGGCGCCACACTCTCTGCATATTGTCTGGCTGTGGGTCTCTTATTCATGACAATCAACTGCAGGAGAAAGCTTCTCTGATGATATCTGTACAAGGCACTGATCTATGTCTACAGCAAAATGTCATTAGGGTTCATTTATTGCTTTTTTATAGCAGTGATATTTGGCTTTACCCTAGGCTCCTAGACTATGTATTCTCCAGCAGTGTAGAGACGGGATCAATCCCATGGTGTGGGCCTTAAGTTAAATCATATATTGATTCGTTACTCCCACAAGCTTTGTGCCATCACTGCACTAGCATATCTTGTGGGAGGACACCATTGAGGATCACAGAATTTATGGGTGGCTTGGTGTTTAGATTTCTCCTCTGGTAGCTTACAAACACTCCTACACAGATGGAAAGGCTCAATGTAGGCACCAGATAAACCTTTTCATATTTAATGAGTTGTGTGGGTGTTGTTTTCAGCAGCAGGGCATTGTCTTTCATTTGTGAAATGCAACCTATAGACTTAGAGGCAGTCTGGAATGTTTGGGGATTCCCATGGGATTCCTTTGGCCAATCACTCAATTATATGTGACCCAATCCTGATACTGAAAGTTTCATTGGTGACAAGGATGACAAGTTGTGGGGTCTGCCTCCCCCATTATCTAGTTACTTCATTTAGATCACCTTCATATATGTATCTATTTTAGGAAGCCTTTATTGTATTAGGTTTCCATACTCACCCTAAACTGGTCCTTGATTTTAGTTGTTCCCTCTTCTATTCACTCCATTGTCCCCCTTTCTAACCTCTCCACTTGATCCTCCTATTCCATCACCCTCCCGTAACATGCATCCGTAAATATATATTCTATTTATCCTTACTAGGAAGATCTACCCACCCCCACCCTTCAGTCTCTTGTGCTATACCTCACCTCTATGGTTCTACAATTTGTCACTTGGCTATCATTTACTTAACAGTCAAGGCATTGAGGGCTGCTACACATATAAGCTAATATATATCATACTCAATTGTGTACCTATACCACTTTTTTAAACCAATCATCCATTGACAGACTTCTAGCCTCTTCCTAATTTCTGGCTATTATGAATAGAGCATGAGTGAACATGATTCAGCACATGCATATGTAGGAGGAGGATGTAAACTTTATATATATACCCAGGAGTAGTAGACCTAGAGCTTGAAGTAAATCAATTCTTAACTTCCCAAGGGATGACCCACAGTGGTTTCTATAGTGGTTGTACAAGTTTGCACTCCCACAGCAATGTCTGAGTCTTACCCTTACTCCACATCCTCACCAGCGTGAGCTTTCCCTTGTTTATTGATCATAGCCATTCTGACAAGTATAAGATGAAACCTCAAAGTAGTTTTGATCTGTAATTCCCTAATGATTAAGGCTGTTGAACATTATTTTTCCCTCTCATGACCACAGCCTCCCCGCTCTCCACTCTTCCAGTCCATCCCTACCTGCTTTCCTTCCCCTTCCATCCACTGTTCCTCCTTTACCTTCAGAAAAGAGCATGCCTCCAAGGAATATAAACAAAACATGGCATACCAGTATGCAATAAGACTAGGCACAAACCCTTGTATCAAGGCTGGACCAGGCAAGCCAGTAGGAGTATAAGAGTCTCAATAGCAGGCAAGGGAGTCAGAGATAAACCCACTCCTACTATTAGGAGTCCAAAACTAAACAACTACAACATACATGTACAGAGCCTAGCTTAAACCCATGCAGGTGATTGTAACTTCAGTCTCTGTCAGCACCTATAAGCCCTCTCTAGTTGAGTCTGTGTGCCATGTTCTTGGGTTATTCTTGGATGCTGTGGCTCCTGCACTCCTTCCTCCCCCTCTTCCATAGGGAATCCCCAAGCACTGCCTAATGTTTGGCTGTGGGTCTCTATACCTGCTCTACATCAGCTGCCAGAGAAAGTCTCTCTCATGATCACTGGACAAGACACCATCTGAATGTAGCAGAATATTATTAGGAATAATTTCATTGTGGGATGGTCATGTTCGTTTCTACCTTAGGTCCCTGGATAATCCAGCTTCCAGTCCCTGACCATCCAGGCAACATCAAGCATGGAATCTCTTGGTAGAGGCCTCAGGTTAGACCAGTAATTTGTTGGCCACTCCTACAAGCTCTAAAACACCATTGCACCAGAATTTTCAGGAAGTGCAGCATGTAGGTTGAAGGTTTTATTGCTGTGTTGGTATCCCAGTCCCAATACTGGAAGCCTTCCCTGGTTACAGAAGATGGGCAGTTTAGGTTCTATATCCTCCATTACTTGAAGTCCTCACCAGGGTTACCTTCAGACATTAAAGGACGTTTCCACTGTACTAGACCTCCACATAGTCTTCCAAGTCCCGCCAAATTTCAGTATTCTCTGTGTGTGCATTTCTATAGACTTATTGCTGGATTTGGAGACTTGGAGAAAGTGAATAAGTTTGGGGAAGAAAGGTTGAAGTGGAAGATCTGTGAGATACACTGGGTATGGGGGCAGAGACAGGAGGCTGAGGCAGATGGTTTGCTACAGAGTTGAGGATAAGACTGTGTGATTGGGTATGAGGAAGAGTAATGATAGGTGGATATCTAAAGTTAACCTACCTGCTTTCCTGGCAGGAGTGAGCTGCACTGGTCCGGGGGAGGGAGAAATGGGGGATTTTGCAGACCCACCAGCAGTATAAATAAGACTCAGAGACTTTTATATAGTTAAAGCTTAGGTTTTTATCTGGTCAAATTGCCAGCTACCATCTATACTTGACCTGACATTCTACCTGCAACCTGCCACATGGCTAGCTCTTTTACTGCTCCGCTCTTGTTCACCGCATCCATCTGTTCCTTCTCCTGTCTTTCTCCAAAATTCTAGCCTTTGCTTTTGTCTCCGAGAGTCCCTCTCTTTACCAGAAGTTCTATCCATCCCTTCCTGCTCCAGCTATTGACCAGCAGATCATTATTACAACCAATGAGCAGTGGGACAATACCTCATACACTTCTTTGGTTGCCCAAGGCATTGAGGGCTGCTACACATAGGAAGCAGATGATGGGCCATAGAAATGACAAAGCAAAAATCCTGCAGCACTTAGTTGTCTGCTAATACAGAATTAATAACTGAAAATACAGAGACATGGCTTCACATTATGTGAAGGAAATTGCCCCCAGACTGCACTTTCCCACAGAATGCTATCTAGAGTTGGGGACCAAAATATTGCAATGTGGGTAAGGAAGAATTTTTGGAGAGGAAGAACTGTGTGACCCACTAGAGATATGGCATTGCATGGAGGGAAGATTGCATTAAGTGTTCTGCTACAGAGCCAGGAATAACACCAGGAGTTTGGATTTGGAGGCAAGGAGGAAGAGATGAAGATCTCCAACTAGCCTACCTGCATCCCAGGCTAAGCCAAGTGTACATGTAAATTATAAACAAAAATGAATGAATGTTAACAACATGTCTATTTAAGTTATCTTTAAAGTTACTTTGGTCTTATCTTCAAACCAAAAGGAAAGTTATATATTGTGTCTAGCTTTAGGAACATTTATGTGGAAAATATAAAGATAATCAATAACATTAAAGTCTGTCCTTTCTTAAAAATCTTTTTACCTCAGTAATCTTTTCTGTGAACATTTTCTTGTCCAGAAGCACCTAAGATATTTTAAAACTAAATTTTGGAATAAAAAACAAATTCTAGAATAAAATGCTGTGTGTAATAAAACATACAAACAAAAAAATTAATATTTTAAGATATTTTTGTCTGGATCAACTTCTGTAGTTACAAGTGATATCTGCATTTTGTTATAAATATAAATATTTTCCAAAAGATCCAGTCTCATCAAGAGTAAAAGTCAAATTCCATACAATGACCTAAGGACCCCACAGACTCTCTCCTTCCCACCACACAGGCTCCAGTGCATCCTAATTTTCCTTCCTCCCTGCTGAACCATGCAATCTGTTTTCTCCAGCAAGTCTATCTTCTCGTACAATATGCCAGGTATACTCCACTGCATGGTCTCTGTAATCTTTCTTCACTCTGACCAGAATACTCTTTCCTCTGGGACATATAAAAGAATTGTTTCCTGTCTCTTTTTAAAATATATCCTGAAGGCCACCTAGCTTGGAGTTGTCTGAATTGCTTTTAAAAATGAAGCTCCATTATTCCTACTGGCTACCACCTTTCATAGTGCTGGAAGGTGCCATGCATGTTATTGGAGGAGAAAAAATAATCATCAATCATGTCTAACTGTGAATCTTGCATCTTACAAGCTATATAAACCCTGATAAAATATACCCATAGGTACAATAGTAGCAAAAAATTTTATGGGAATAACCAAATACTTTATGATTGGAAGCAAGGACCACCTCAAAAATATGGAACTCATGTCTGGCACCATTATGAGGGACAAATTTGTACCTAGATAGGTCATAGGCCATAAGAAAGAGTCCTGAGCCTCATGCTTGTCACTGTAGAATTAGCAGATCTTGTGTCTTGTTAAAGCATTACCACTGAAAACTTAGCTTAGCCAAATCTCATCTTTTGCTCAGTGGTTGATGTTTGTGTACAGATTTGACCCAACAAAGGCTGAGGCATAAATATAAAATCCAGTACAAGATTTGTGAATCTTGCCTGAAAAAAATGGCTTCATGTCTAGTCTACTCCAAAAGAGTGAGTGTCCTGTGTGCACCATACTTCAACAGAAAAGAACAAGTAGTGTAAAAACATTCTTTCTTCTTGATTTAATGTTAAATATGATTGAATAAATCCATGCTGCCTTGATTTCTTATTCCCAACTGTTTTAAGTGGTTTATATTCAGTTGCTTTTAATGTCAACTAATATGTGTGCCTTAAACAGGAATGTTAAAGAATTCCTTCATTTTATATGACTTTTGTTGGTTGGTCGGTTGGTTGGTTGGTTGATTAGTTGGTTGGTAGATGGACAAATGGTATTTGTCAAGCTGCCTTTTCACATAGAGTTAATATTTATAATTTACTTGGCATTTTCCAAATAGCCCATAATATCCTGATGATTATTAAAGATATAGGAACAATTATAGTTTTAATTTTTTTCGTCATTGTATTAATAACCTTGCAACAGTCAGCATGCTTTTCTGAATATTACAATGAAAGGCAGCAAATTACATTTGTAAATTTCCTTTCCCCTTTCCCTAATAAGTAAACTCATTTTTTCCAGGCCAAATATCCCAAATTCCTTACTAGTAGGGGGTTAGAACACAGTGGTTTGTGTATACCAGCTAGTTTGATAAAAATCTTTTTTTTATTAATTCACAAATAAGAAGTACCCCAGGGAAAGGTAAGTTGAATTGAACCTCTGAACTTATTTTTGGAATGAGCACCACACTATGAGTCAGAAGGTCCGACTTTTTGTTTTGCCCTGCTATTTATTAATTCTTTGGAATGGTCAAGTTATTTGCCTTATTTTCTGCCTCTTTTTTCCCTTTTAAATTTTATTTGTTTAATTTATAATTTGTTCATTTTATATCCTGATTATAGGCCCCACCCTGATCTCCACCTAGGCTGACCCTCCCTCCCTCATCACCCCTCTGGCCCACCCTAGTCCTCAGAAAGTGGAGGCTTTCTTCCCCTATTATCTGACCTCAGCCTATCATGTCTCATCTGGACTGTCTGCCTCCTCTTCCTCTGTGGTTTGGAAAGGCCGCCCCGCCAGGGGGAAGTTATCAATGAGTGGGGGCCAGAGTACATGTGAGAAGTAGGCCCTATTCCTCATATTATGGGACCCACAAGGAGACTGTGCTGCCTATCTACTACATCTGAGCAGAGGATATACATCCTCACCGTGCATGGTCCTTGGCTGGTGCATCAGGCTCTGCCGCACCCTCCTCCTTCACCAGGATTTGTTGGCTCCATTGTTCTCCTTGTGGAGCTCCTATCCCCTCCAAGTCCTTCTGTCCCTCAGCACTTCCATAAGACTCCATGAGCTCAACCCCAAAGTTTGGCTGTGAGTCTCAGCATCTGTGTGGATCTCCTGCGGGATGGAGTCTTTCAGAGGACCTCTATGTTAGGTCCCCATTCTGTTCTTCCTCTTCAACTACTTCTGGTGTCTATTCTATTTGCCCTTCTGAATGAGAAATAAGCATCTTTCCTAGGGTTGTTCTTGTTATTTAGCTTCTTTAGGTCTGTGTATTATAGTGTGATTATCCTGTATTATGAGGCTAATATCCATTTATAAGTGAGTATATATACCATGAGTGTCTTTCTGGGTCTGGGTTACCTCACTCAGGATGATTGTTTCTAGTTCCATCCACTTGCCTCCAAATTTCAAGATTTCCTTGTTTTTAATAGATGAGTAGTATTCCACTGTGTAAATGTACCACAGTTTCTTAATTCATTCTTCAGCTGAGGAACATCTAGGTTGTTTCCAGATTCTGGTTGTTATGAATAAAGCTGCTATTAACATAGTAGAGCAAATATCCTTGTTGAATTGATATCTTTGTGTCTAATTTATAGATTTCAGCCCTTAGTTTCATTATTTTTTGTCATCTCCTCTTCATTGGTGTGTTTGCTTCTTTTTGTTCTAGATCTGGCAGGTGTGCTTTTAAGTTGCTATTATGGGATCTCTCCAATTTCTTTATGAAGGTGCTTAGTGCTATGGACTTTCCTCTTAGTGCTACTTTCACTGTGTCCCACAAGTTTAGCTATGTTTTCCCTTTATTTTCATCGCATTCTAGGAAGTCTTTAATTTCTTTTTTTTTTTTTTAATTCATCCTTGACCCAGAGGTCATTGAGTAGGGAATTGTTCAGTTTCCATGCGTTTGCAGGCTTCCTGTTGTTTCTGCTGTTGAGTTCCAGTTTTAACCTGTGGTAGTCTGATAAGATGAATGGGGTTATTTTTATCTTCTTGCATCTGTTGAGGTTTGCTTTGTGACCAAGTATAAGGTCAATTTTGGAGAAGGTTCTGTGAAGTATTGAGAATAAGACATATTCTTTTGTGTTTGAGTGAAATGTTCTATAGATATCCATTAGATCCATTTGATTCGTGATATCTATTAGTTTCATTATTTCTCCATTTAGTTTCTGTCTTGATGATCTGTCTATTGGTGAGAGGGGTGGTGTTGAAGTCTCCCACTAGTAATGTGTGGGGATCAATGTATGATGTAAGCTTCAGTAATGTTCCTTTTATGAATGTGGGTGTGCTTGCATTTAGGACATAGATGTTCATGATTGAGGTGTCATCTTGGTGTACTCTTCCTTTGATTTGTATGAAGTGTCTGTCCCCTTCTCTTTTGATTAGTTTTGGTTGAAAGTCTATTTTATTAGATACTAGAATGGCAACTCCAGCTTCCTTCTTAGGTTTTTTTACTTGGAATACCTTTTTCCAGCCCTTTACTCTGAGGTAATGTCCATCTTTATTGCTGAGGTGTTTCTTGTATGCAGCAGAATGAGGTATCCTATTTTGGAATACATTATGTTAGCCTTTCCATCCTCATAATAGCTCCCCTCTCTTGTCTCTTCCAATCCCACCATCCCTCCCTCTTTCCTCATCCCCATTCCCTTAGACTTCAGAAATGGGCAGCCCTCCCCCCTTACCTACTAAACCCAGACTAGCAAGTCTCTTCAAGACTGCCTGAATCATCTTCCTCTGTGGCTTGTAAGGCCACCTTGCTCAGGATATGTGATCAAAGAGCAGGCAACAGAGTCCATACCAGAGATAGGCCCCCACCCCCGATCCCCTTACTAGGTGACAGACATGGAGACTGAGCTGCCTGTCTACTCTATCTGACCCAGGAGCCTGGGTCTTCTCTGCCTGTTTCTTGGTTGGTTCATCAGTCTCCACAGGCATCACTTAGCCCTGATTTGTTGCCTCTGTTGGTCTTCTTGTAAAAAACCCTATCCACTCCAGATCTTTCTATTGCCCAGCTCTTCCAAAAGATTCCCGATTCTCTGAACAAAATTTGACTGTGTGTCTCAGCATCTGCTGAGTGGAGTTTTTCAGAGGACCTTTGTGTAAGGATCCCATCTTGTTCCCTCTCCTCAACTGCTTCCAGTGTCTACTCTATTTGCCATTCTATGTGAGAATAAAGCATCCTCCTTAAGGTCCTCCTTGTTACTTAGCTTCTTTGGGTCTGTGGATTGTAGTATGGTTATCCAGTATTGTATGGCTGATATCTGCTTATAAGGGAGTATGTACCATGTGTGTCTTTCTGCGTCTGGGTTACCTCACTCAGCATGATCTTTCCCAGATCTATCCATTCGCCTGCAAATTTCATAATGTCCTTGTTTTTAATAGCTTAATAACATTCCATTGTGTAGATGCACCACAATTTCTTTATCCATTTTCTGTTGGAGCACATCTAGGTTGTTTCCAGATTCTAGCTATTATGTATAAAGTTGCTATGAACATAGTTGAGTGAACATTCTTGTTGTATGGTGGAACATCTTTTGGGTATATGCCCAGGAATGGTAATAGCAGGGTCTTGAGGTAGAGCAGTTCCCAATTTTCTGAGAAATCACAAGTTTGATTTTCAAAGTAGTTCTACACTTTTCCACTCCTACCAACAATAGAGGTGTGTTCCCCTTTCTCCACATCCTCACCAGCATGTGCTGTCACTTGAGATTTTGATCTTAGCTATTCTGATTGGTATTAAATGTAATCTCAAAGTTGTTTTGATTTACAATTCCCTGATGACTAAGGACATTGAGCATTTCTTTAAGTGCTTCTTGGCAATTAAATATTCCTCTGTTGAGAATTCTGTTTCATACTTTACCTCATTTTTAATTGCATTATTTGGTTCTTAAATTTTAATTTCTTGAGTTCTTTATATATTCTGGATATTAACCCTCTGTCAATTGTAGGGTTGGTGAAGATCTTTTCCCAGTCTGTTGGCTGTCATTTTGTTCTATTGAGAGTGTCCTTTGCTTATAGAAGCTTTTCAGTTTTATGAAGTCCCATTTATTAATTGTTGATCTTAGAGCCTGAGCTGTTGGTGTTCTATTCAGGAAGTTGTCTCCTGTGCCAATGAGTCAAAGGTTCTTCCTCTACTTTCTCTTATTATGCTTCAATTTTCTCTTCTACTTAGAAGAATAAAAATATTGTTTTCTTATTTTACCCCCCCTCCAAGGAATATGTGAGAAATAAGTAAACTGATATGATTGTATAACTTTCTAAACTGAATGTATCTATGTTGTTATAATGTTTTCAACAATTTGAAAGTGACATTTGGGTTCTGTCCCATCTCTGCATGGATGATGTGCATCTCTTTGAGTACTTGCTCAATTCTCAAGCTGAACAGGTGACTTAGCTGCACTGGACATTCATGAAATTGTTTTAAAAATAGGTTTGAAGGTTGCTTTTTCTGCTTTGAGATATTCTTGTAATTTTGTTCTTCCAATTATATTGACTCTAGGTAAAATTATGCAAGCATATTTCCAGTACCTTCTATTCTTCTTCTGAAATACTAATCTTGGACTTTACAATGTCCTTATTTTACCTTCAGACTCTTTATTGCTTCATCTGTCTGTGGTGATGTAAGAAAGTCTGAGAATAGCTGTGCTCATTTCTCTAGGGATGCGTGGAGGTAGCACCCCATTGGTTCTCTCTCTCCAATACATCTTGTCTAATGTACTGTTCTACCCAGAAGGGCTCAATATGATTAGTTTCTACTGAGTTAATTGTAGGAAATAATAGCATATTTTTCTACTCTCTAAACTTAAAATTTAGGTGTTAAGATGTTTTTAATGTCTTCAGTCAGAGGCCATAGGGCCTTTCTAGTTTTCTTTCCTCCATGGGAAACTCCTATTATCCCTTCCATTCTTTTGTCAATTTAACATTTCTATGTTTATTATATTCATATTACTATGGAAGAAGTCTTTTCTGGATTTAAGATTAGAGATATTTCTCCAATCAATATTATTTCCCATAGATATATTCTTTTTGTTGATGTCACCATTGTGCTTTGGAAAGGGGTGTGTGTGTGTGTGTGTGTGTGTGTGTTGTTGCTTTTATATAGCTCAAGCTACAGGCTGGGCTTAAACTCCTAGTCAGTCTGTTTCTACTATTCAATTGCTGAGATAAGAAGCATGTGTCACTCCAGTCATTTTATTTTTCTTCATATTTTAAATGTGTATTTACTTGACCAATTATAATGTCCTTCTTAATGCTATCAACTTCCAAGAGACTATATACTATTTTACCTTTCATCTTTTTGCTCCAGAGTCTACCAGACTGTATAAATAGTAAATGTACTGGCAGTCTTAACTACAAAAATATTATGCCCATATTCAAAAGAATTTAGTGTTGGATCTCTTTTCAAAGACACTCAATGAATGTCAAGGAGATTTCTTAATCTCAAGTATAACCTTGACCTCTGTTCTGCTGGTTTGATGTCATGGTTGATTTACTTGGAAGGCTTTGAGGAAGATGGAAGTAAGAACCCACTAATAACTCATCTTGTAGCTGGGAGATCAGATATGAACACAGAGAAAATAAGAACTCCTAATGTCTGAAACCAGAAATGAAGCATGACCATCTTGCAGGCAAGAAAAGTTGGTGTACATTCCTCTTCTGCTTTTTTACTCTCTTGCTTTAATCACTAATATCTTCCACCTGTGTTAGAATGAACCAAATTTTCCATTGTTACCATATTCCCATGTTAAGCTTCATTAAGCTTAGGTCATAGGTCAGACATTGTTAGAAGAAAGAGTCATTGTGAGAAGAGATCATAGAAACCAGGTAACAGGAATGACACTAAATCAAATTATATGTACATAATAGATGGAATTCTACAAGCTTAATATTGTGTATGGATTGGACAGGAAAAAAAATCTGAGCAGTCCACATAATTGTAGATATTTTGTTTTTCTTTAAAAAAAAAACTGTCCCAACAGCCAAGTTCCCAGAGGTAGGTAACACACAAAACCCTCTAATTTCTTCCCCTCATTTTATTCCTCTTAATTTACTCAGATGCCAAAAAAATCACTGAAATGTGGTGACTGAGTGTTATGCTCATAAGCTCAGCACATGGCCTGAGAAGAACAGATCCATTACTTTGGGTGCTCCAGATAGACTTCTGTAATTCCCCTATTCTTCACCGAATTGCTTCTCATATTTACAATGTGTACTGTGTTTTGGTTTCATGAGCACCTTTGATATGTTTCTGTGCCTTAAAAATTTTGTAATTCATACAAAATGAATATGGACATATATAGGATACTGTGTGATATTTAAATATGTGGATATATGAACAATGATCAGATGAGATTAACTGATTATCCACCAGCTCAAAGATTTATCATTTAATTTTGTTGGAAATAATCAAAACCATCTCTACCTATAGTTTTATTTTTGTTGTATTTACTTTTAGATTTTCCATACAATGTATTTTGATATTTTTTTCTCTTCCCACAATGTACTCAGAATCCTCTCCCTACCCATTCCACTTCAGATAACTTCTCTCTTTTAAAAGAAGAACTGAAAACAATTTAAAAGAAAACAGAGCACATACATATATACAAAGAGAGTGGACAAAGAGAGAAAGAGGAAGAGACACACAGAGAGAGTAGAAAAACAAAACACAAATTCTGTTTTGTGTTGTTCAACTGAACATGCAGACTTCCTTGGAATGTTGCTAATTTACCAATATTCACTCCATTGAAGAAAACTGGTTTTCCTTCTTCCAGCAACTGTCAATTGAAAACAGCTCCTTGGTTAGGAGTGAGACTTTGGACCCACTCCCCTTCTCTGGTCTGAGATATCATCCAGTTTGAACTTGTGCAGATCTACAGATCTAGTGCATGATGTCAGTCTCTGTGAGCTCATATGAGCATCAGCCCTGTTGTGTATGTAAAAGGCTGTCTCACTGGAGTCCTCTACCACCTCTGGCTCATACTATCTCCCAGCCTCCTCTTCCCCTTACAGCCCTCAGCTTTTAGGGGTGGGGTTTGATCCTATTTAAGGCCGAGTGCTCTTACTAGCTCTTTTGAAATATGTCATTGACAGCTGACAAGCAAACAGACAATATTGTTCTGTCGTTTTCAATCAGCAGTGTCTTTTCCATTCATGAGTTTGGCTATTTAAAAGCTGAAATCAAACAGCCATAGAAAATCCTAAAGAGTAATCCTTCTTTCTAAACTTGATAATCCTTCCTGGTGGAGGAAGCCACTCTACAGCCTCTGCTTCATAGCCATTGGTCTTAAAAGTCACACTTAGATCAGCATGAGCCTAAAGAGGAACCACGGCTCCTGAGCATGCACTGCACGCTTCCCCTTTGTACATGCATTCTGTTGCTCCCCTAGGGCCTAATATTCTCTCCCATACCCATGCCTAGTTCTGTAAGAGGAGGAGTTTAGATGAGGCAAATTCTGGGAGTACAAACTCTTGTACTAGGCTCCATTTTCTTAAGGAGCTTGAAATCTGTTCTCTACTGCTTCCTCCTTTTCTAGTCATTGATTCCTTGTCATTCAGAACATAGATGCCAACGATGTGCTATATTTGGCTCTTCAGAAATCAAAACCCCAAACGTTTTCACTGATTTGTAATTTAATAGTATTCTAATCTCCATATTTGCTTTCCTCTATCAATTGAATGGAAACTGAGGAGAAGAAATGAAGTACCCATTATATTTTTCTAAGGCTCGTAGAAAATGTATGCCCCTATGCTGTCAAAATTTGCTCTATGACCCTTCATAAGAATAGTTTAAATGTATAGATGAACTAACTTGTACTGTCCCAATATCATGGATGTTACAGGAATGTTTGCTGTCCTGTATTCTGTTGTATGCATTGCAAAAGAACCAAATACCCCAGTTCTCTTGTGGTACACAATTAGTATCAACTGATGCACAGAGTGCAGTTGTTAGGCCCCAAAGTGATTCAGTTCCAAAGACTGAAGAGGCCAAGAAGAAGCTGCACTTTCCCTACCACTCAAACCACAGCTGACTACTCTGTCCGCAGGATACAATCTCAGGTTCATCGATGTGTATCCAGCATGTCTGGGCTCATAGGAGATTGGAGAGTACAGAGGGAGTAACTGTATATGGATTTTCAGACATAATTCATTATGTTGATTGTCTATAAAGGGTAGCAACAATAGGTATAAGATGTGGTTGTAATTGAAAAGTACATATATAATAATAACACCAATTGTTCAAAAGTGATGCTGCAAGGATGTTCATTTATTCCAAAAACTTAATAACAAAACTAACTAAATCAGAAAAGCTGTTTATAGAGGAAGAATGAACTTTTGTGTACCCTGATTCACTTCCACATGATCACTCTCTGACCCAGCTTTGGCTTCCTTACATCATGGGAGACTACAGAACATGCTTGAGATGTCATTCGTTACATTGGTTTCCAGAAGAATATCCCATAGAAGTAGATTGCAAGGCCCTACTTGAATTGTGTTCAGTAATAACTCAGGTCATGGCCAGAGCTCATGCATGGGAGGGCACGTAAAGAAAATCATAAACACTAATAAATAAGACTCAACTGTGAGCAATACACATTGGTACATCAATCTGCTGTGAGTGTGGAAGATGAATTTCTTCACAAAGATGATATACTTTCCCAAGGTGCTTTATAGAGATTGCCCTAAATAGTCATTACTGGATAAGGAAAAAAACACAACAACTAACAGATCCTCTTGAAACTCTGTGGGGAACCCTCTTGGATGCCCTGAGAAATAGAAGACAACACATGGAGGCTAATTCCCTCAAGAATTTGGAATCATAATTTGGGTATTAATAGAAATGTAGCTTGTTTTCAAGTTAAAACCTAGCAAGACCTGAACATAGGAATTATAGAGGAGAATAATAATAATAATAATAATAATAATAATAATAATAATAATAATAA
>OU015742.1:182558521-182575292 GCA_907169655.1 Acomys percivali
GCAATGTTCCTGGTTAAGAAGGTTTCCCAGCCACCTCATTTCCTCTTTTCTGTTCATCTTGACTTCTTCCCAAGGAGATGCCAGCTGAGGCACAGACATCAGTAGGAGGGAAGATATTTTAGATACAGAGAGTAGATAATCAGCCACATAGGGCTCTGAGTTCGTGGCATACAGCTTCACGACTACAAGTACAAATTACAATCAGATTGCAAGACTCTAATTCTCCTTTGAAGAGTGGTAGAAAGACTATAGGTTTTCAGTATTAACAGTTTATGAAATAGAGAGTTGTGTTATACCTCTGCTTACAAGCAGAGTTTGTAGCCTTAGGTGCAGAATTAGAAAGTCAAGATGAGATTTCACGATCCTATTCAACCAAGAAAAGCCTTTTCTTTCACTGCATCCTGATTGTCAACTGTGCTTTTAAGCATTGCTCTCTCCAGAAGTTAAGATAACTAATCAAAAGCATCTTGGGAAGACTTAGACTATTTGGGGTTACAGTTATATTACTCTTTGGCTTATACCCTTATAACTCTATACCCCATAGAGATACTCGCCCATTCATGTTTATTGCTGCTCTGTTCACAATGTCAAGGGAATTTGACCAGTCTAGACATCCATCAACAGAATAATGAAAAATTAATACACTCACAGTGGAATTATATTCAGCTACAAAGAAAACTGAAATGATTAATGTGAGGAGATTCAAACATCGAAAGACAAAAATTACAGTTTCCCTCTCATATGTGGATTTGGTTCTTAGTGCTTATATGCATGTAAATAAGATGGTATGAGAGAGTGGGCACAGGCTGTGAAATTAGACAGGAGCCCAAGGAAAGGATAGCAAGAGATTGTGAGAATGGATATGGAGACAAAGACACATGTGGTATGAAAGTAGAAAGGAGACTATGAGGTGGCTGGAGAGTTAAATTTTGTTTAAAAAATCAGTAACGACACACAACTCTTTCTGTGCTAATACTTTTTAAATTAGGTTGTAGAAATGGATACTGCCTGGATAAAAGAGGAACGTCACACCCATTTCAGAAGCAGGTTATAGCAAAGCTTCCTCTACAACAGTCATCTAACTTCCCATGATAGAAGCATATTTTGAAATATTTCCATCCAAAACATAAACGGTGATTCTCCTGTGACCACGTTTGCAATGGCTGGAGCTAAATTTGGAATTAGTACTCTCCTTGGGGTTATTGTTTTTTTTTTAAATCACTAAGGGTGGCTGCGTTGCTAAGTTAACCCAAGATTACAAGGGTTTCCAACCATCTCAGTGTGCACAAGGGTCAGAATGTGTCCCCACAGGGCAGCCGTCTCTTAACTGCAAGTCCTAATCAAGTTCCTCGGGGACTCAGCCATGTCGCAGTTTAGGGAACATCATTATCAAGTCCTAATTTTGACCTGTGCCTGCAACAATAGACTTATGCTCCACTTTTCTATTTTAACTTTCAAAATCAAGACATATTTTGTTTTGTTCTCAGGTAAGATTTTTGATAATGTGATATGGATCTCAAAGTTTGGTTTGATTCTATCAGTTTTTTTGCTTAAAATTTTTTCTCCTTAACCTTCATTTTTCCAGGTCCCTTGGAAGCATGGCTTCTCCTCATAGGGAGAGAACTGCCAGCTTTCCTCCCTAGAAGGGCTTTCAAGGTAAGCATTGGAAACACAGAGTTTGATGCCTCTAATCACAGGGTTATGAAGATGCAAAGGCTAGGAAAGGAAGTATGAAGAGAAGACACTGCTCTTCTGCCGGCCTCCTCCCCTCTGTAAATTCCCACTTCTCAGCTACACGGAATACAAACATATCATTTCTTCAAAAATAAAATAAAATAAAATAAAACAATGTTAACATTTCATCGCCAGTGTCTTCTATTTATAATAACTACCTAATATACTCAAATACATATTTAATTAATAAGTCCTGGACACTTACTCAAATCTTAAAATTGTCTCCGTTAAATGCCAGGAGAGTACAATAATTTCAGCTACAGCTCAGAGACAAAAGTATTTAATACTTTCTAGCAGGAGTTTCTCAATCTGTGGGTCATGACCACCACTAGGGGATTGAACGGCCTTTTCACAGGGGTCACATATTAACTAGCTTGCATAGCAGATGTTTACATTACAACTCATAACAGTTATGAAGCAGCAATGAAATAATTTTATGGTTGGTGATCACCACAACACAACGAACAGTATCAAAGTATTGCAGGATTAGGACGGTTGAGAACCACTGCTTGGCAGCCTTTTCCTCTATTCCTTCCTGGTACATTTTCTGGGAAAACAATGTGCAACTGGGCTCAGTTTTTTACTTGTTTGTTTGTTTATTTGTTTGTTTGTTTGTTTAACACGAGTGCTATAGATCTGAACTTAGGTCCTCATGCCTCTGAGGCACTTTACTAAACTGAATCTTCTCCCTAGCACCTCTTCACCTGTGCTTATTTTTTTTTAATTCTTCATTTGACATAGATAAAACATGAATCATGACCTCTCTTGTTTTCAAAGGTTATCATGAAGACTTCTGAAACAGATATAGGAGATACTGCCAGCAGGTGCATCCATCCATGCTTCTCAAACAGACATAGGCAACTCAGTTCTTAAAAAGAAAATTAAAAAAAAAAAAAAAGAGTTCTTGAATTCTTTTCTCCTGGAGAGGTCTCAAACAGGAGTGAAAATCTAGACAGAGGAAGTCAGGGGCTACTAGAACCTCTGATACTCCATGCCTCATTCACACAGAATCATCACAAGAGCTGACTTGGGTATGTTTACAGTGTCACAGATTTCATCCTACTTCTTGTAGCTTCCCTGGCTGGTTCTATGTCTGTCTCCCCTATGCAGGAATACGTGCAGAAGATTGCTTGTGTTTTGTCCTCACTTGTAGTTACTCTTTCTGACATTGTCGTTAGCTGTATAGTGCACTCTGGCTTCAGACCCATCATTCCACAGGGATGGCTCTTGTCAGAGGCAGCAGTGACCTCCATATTGCCAAAGACAAGGAACACTTCCTGTCTCTTTTCATCTTCTAAGAGAAGCAATTTCTGTCTCTACTCATTACTCCTGTTTCAATATCCTTATCTGTGAGCATTTCTGCATTATTTATCCCTCCTCTTTTCCTCCACTTTCCCATTTTCCAAATTTGTGAGTATTCCTAAGAGGTTGCCTTCAACTCTTCACCTTTCTTTCTTTTCATTTCTTTTCTTTTCTTTCTTTCTTTCTTCCTTCCTTCCCTTCCTTCTTTCCTTCCTTTCTAACTTCTTTTCTTTCTGTCCCTCTTTCTTTGTATGTATGTGCTTGGAGAGATATGTGTTCCTATGCATGTTCATGTACATGTGCATATATATATACATATATATATACACACACATAGATATATGTGTATGTATAAGTACACATGCATGTGTGTATGTATATATGGACCTCAGAGGTTGACAGTAGGCATTTTTCTAAATCACTCCCGTTCTTGTTTTTTTTAAGATATGACCTCTCACTGAATCTAGTGATCCCCCTTTAGGTAGGCTGGCTGGTCAGTGAGCTCTTGTGGTCCTTCTGTCTTTGCCTTAGAGAAGTATGTGACTGTGTTCGATTTTTATGTAGGTTCTAAGCATCTGAACCTAGGTCCTCGAGCTTTATGGCAATCACATATTCAGAGACTGAACCATACCCCCAACCCTTCATCTATCTTTATACATTTGTTTTTAACATTAATTATGCATGCTACACTTCTTTGTTTTTATTTTGGTACATACTGTTTTTCTAATCTCTTTAACCCAACTGCCTACCTGACAGCTTGACTCAGAAGCCTTATGGTCATCTCAGGTTTCATATTCCCAAGACAGATCTATATTTCTTCATCAATATCCCTTTCTTATGACAGTTTACAACATAATACCCACATAACTGCAGAAGCTAGAGACATGTTATGCCTTGTTTATCTTGGTCTTATACATCTAGTCCATCTAAATCCTAATTATGTCAGTCCTGACAGTAAAATCCATCTTGCTCCTGCAGCTACAAATCTATTGCCACCATCCTGTCCCACCCATTCTGATCTCCTGCCCTTATGAACACTACCATCTCTTGGCACCATGTCCTGCTTTCTTTGTCATCTATCAAAAACCAAGTTTTATGATAATTACAATAATATTTTAAGCATGTAAATAAAATCTCAATGCATTTCTAGTTCTGTACATTCCATGGGTTTCCAAAGCATAGAATAAGTTCTAGACACCTGCAAGGCTCTATGGCTCTATGATGATCTCCCTCCCCACCCCTCCTCTCTGTCTTTCTGTCTGTGTATGTATGTCTGCCCCTTCCTTGTTCTCTTTCATATTTTGTACATTATTTGCAAGGTAACAAGCAAATCATTGCCATAATTCTCCAATTATTTTCTCTTTGGAATACATGGTGCTTACCAAAATGACCCCTCAGAAGGTATGAAGTCTCAAACTGAAATCTATGTACACTGCTTTATATAGTAACACATCTCCCAAAACATAAAGGTTCTTTGCACATACAGTGTTTGTGGTGATTAAACTATTCTGAATTATCCAGGAGGGCCCTACATGAAACCACAGGCATATCATACAAGAGGAGGAAACATGCTCAATGTAAGCAGATAGTACCATGATGCATGTCACAACCAAGGCATGCTAGCAGCCCCCACAAGCTGGTAAACAATGGATTCCCCTCTAGAACCACTTGGAGGCACACCTCTTAATTTTGATCAGTGTTACTGATTTCAAAAGCATAGTTATGAGAGAACAAATTTGTGTTGTTTAAGCCACCAATTTGGTGTTAATTTATTGTGGCAGCCACCAGAAACTGATCCAAATTTATGACAATTTCTGATTATGTGACCTATTTATTTGCTTATGTATGTGGTAATTCTCAAGTACTATGAGAGCAGAGATAACATCTGTCTCTAATGTACATAATTATATTACTGAGACTTTTTGTTAGGATCTCAACACAGGTATTTTACTCAGGTAAAGTAAGTTCTTTCAGTAGTCTGTTGCTTTTCAAATAACTATTCAGGGGATTTAAATTTATATATATATATATATATATATATATATATATATATATATATTAGATAGATAGATAGATAGGCAAAGATATTTGATATAAAATCAATACAATGTATTTCCTCCTACATTACCCCTTCCAATTCAAACTGAATGCTTATCCATTAATTTTTTTCAATCACCTAAATGCATATATTTCTCCAACATTACTCCAGTCCCACAGTTTGCCAAACTTCTTATGCTAATGAACCTTCCTCACTCATTCATCTGCCTCCATTTCTTGCTCTTTTGCTTAAAACTGTTACTATGATATACCTAACCCTTTACCATCTGCCATCTATCCACTGTTACCTTTCTAGTGCATTACAGCAATACCTTCTTATCCCTCCCTAGCTCTCCTTACTTTCCATACTTCGCATACCCTATGAGGGAATGAGATAAGGAGAATAGAAAGTATAATCTTACATCACTACCCTAAAACCTATGATTGTTGTGGTCACCTAATTTAACAGTATCTGATGCAGTAGTAGATACCAACAGAAATTCTAATGAATGGTTTTTAAACTTTTTATAACTTCGAATGTTTCAGAGGAGTTTTTATACTGTTGTATTTAATGTTCCTGCTATGAATCCTTTGATACAGATGGGGCAAGTCATCTGATTCTTTTCATTTTACAAGATGAAGAATTAAACTGCCATATTTTAGTGACACTGACACAACCATGTAGGTGGAAAAAATGTAAAGGTTCAGTTCTGTTATGTACTAACATATGAGATAACTCGTATATTAAGTATAAACATATCCATAATATGTCTTGAGTACAGCATGACAAGAATGTGCTAAACACAGCAAACATATTGATTTAATTTAGAAAACTATCTTATAAAATAAACACTGGTGCATCACAAGGATGAAGAAATTGATCTTTTGTCAAGCAACTGTCTCTAAACCACAGGAGAATTGAGACTTAATCTTATATCTCTTGTTATTTCACATGCAAGATTCTTAAGCATTTCTATAGAAAGTTCTTTCTTAATCCTGAGATATTTCAGATACACACAGAGTTCAAAAAGACTAAAATAAAAATCCTCTGGCTCATGATTCAACATAAGAAACAAAACTCTATAATATATAAAAGATCTATGAGTCCTAAATCGTACTACTTATTTCTCTCTTACTCTTAAGATAAATCTATTTACTAGAATTTATCTTGCTATTTCAATGTTTATAATATTTCCACACATGTATGCATACCCCCAAAATATGTGTGACTGTTAACGGGTGAAATAAGGCAACACAATGATCTGCCTCCTAACATTCCCTTTGTGGTGTGTATGCTTGTGGTCATATATGGTGTGACACTACACTTACAATAAAAGGAGCTTTAATTTACATTTATAGCAAAAAAAAATAGATAACCTTTTCAGAAGGGAGAGTTCATTTGTTATTCTAGCTGGTAAGTAGGGGAAAATGGAAAAGAATAGTTTATATCAGTTTTTCCTTCTATTATTCAAATCTATGCAGTATTTTGGTTATTAAAAAGGTAATTCCACTCTTATGTGCCAAATCAGATACAGCTCAAAGAGCAGGCACTGTTAAAGAGGACTGCCCTAGAAGGATGTGTCACAACTTTCTTCTGGCAGAGCACTAGACAGCTCCCAAGAAGGTGCAGTAGTTTCCACAGTATATTGTCAGTCCCAACAAGTAATAGTTCAATTAAAAGAAGTACATTTCAGAAATTTTTTTTGGAAGAAGTATATTTTAGAATTCCAGATCATTGTAGGAATAAAGTTTCTTTCTGAATTAACTGGTTATTGGAAAAATCAGTTAGGTGAGAATTAATATGGTATATTAATATTAATTCTGATACAGCTAATGATTTCTGACAGAAATAAGACACAGTTGCAGAATTGTAGAATGCTCTCCAAGTATTGCTGCATTTAACTGGGAGAAATCCTGCCTTCCAGGGAAAAACAGAGTAGATATCTCTTTTCCCTGACAAATATAATGTATAAATTTCTATGCAATGGTTTGGTTTACATTCCGTTTTATTCACTTTTCAGTTGCTTTGATAAAACACTATAACCAAGGCAACTTATGGAAGAAAGAGTTTATTTGGGCTTAGAGTTCCATAGGAATAAAAGTGAATCATTGCAGAGGGCCCTTGGAGCACTGAAGGTCTTTCCTGATGGGGCATCTTGCAGAGGAGATAGGGAGTTGGCTAGGGGAGGAAGTGAGTCAGGAGACGGTCAGGGGAATTTTTTAAATTATTTTTTCCTTTTTACATATACATTTATATTATTACACATATATACAATAAACTACCTACAGCAAGAAGAACCATGAAATAATCAGGAATTATATAAATGTTACATTCATAGTGTTTTGGCTGTTTGTATTTGACAACCTTGAAGAGAATATCTTTCCTACGTTGGTACATCTAAAATCCGGATGTAAATAGATATCTATCATATCTCATTATTATCAAATTAAAACATCTACCTAGAACTAAAAACATCTTAACCAGAAAAAAAACCTAAGCTTAATTATAAAACAAAACTATCTGACTCACTAGCAACCAGGTGCTTCTTTATACCCATTTCACAGAACAAAGACAGAGTAATAATTATCAAAAAAAAGTACAGAGTATGTATTTGATTTTTCATTACATGTCAAGGGATACAAGGTTAGTTACAATTACAAAATACAAAAAGAACAGATTTTACTCTTATTATTAGCCCTATAACTCCAATTTGAAGAATCTAAGAAATGTCTCCTCCAAAGAAAACACATTTAATATGTGACAGCCTGCTTTTAGATTGGAAATGTTTGCTTTTTGAAAGCATATCAGACAAACAGAAAATCTCTGAATCAGTCTCTTTATGAATAGCAAATACTAATATCTAAATTTTTTGGTTTTTGTTTGTTTGGGTTTTTTTTTTTGAGGGTTGTTGTTTTTTAATACCTAATGTTTTACAGTAAGTTGCATCATCTATGTTACAAAGTTGGAAAAGTTTATTTTAGTCAATCCATCTTATTTACTAAGTTATATTCCTCCAGGGGTGTACCCTGTGTGGTCCCTATCTTTAAGCTACATTTTCAGAGGGTCTGAGCCTATGATAAGCCTTAATAATCACTCACAAGGTTATTTTTAATTCAATGGTATAGAATTTTGTATGTAGGTGCAAAATAAGTTTAATTTTTAGATACAGGAGTATAGAATTCAAATGTAAGATTATTCTTCATACACATTATAAATATTTATATTCTAATATGAAGTATTGCACCCATATAATTCAATTATAATACAAGGTTTACTTCCAATACATTGAAAGTGCTATTGCAGGCTGTTTAGAATAAATAAGTTATACAAGTTAATTGATAGCTGATCAAATCATGGTCTTTTCAAATAGTAGCCTATTTTTTATCACAAGAATATACATCTTAGGAGCAACAGATAGATATCATTTTATAGAAAGATAAGGTAAAACAGTTAATAAGGTATTCAAAAACCTCAGACACATACAGAATATAGCATTAATTTTTTTATTATTTTAAAGATTCATTGACTATGAGACAACTAGGTGAGGCAACACCTAGCCTGCATCAAAGAGGACCATGAGCATCAAAGAACATCCTTATGGAGATTGCTTTGAATGTGGCAAACAAGCCACTGGGAAAAACGTCCTCATTTCTATCACAGTCAGAATTCTGCCTAAAAAAGGGCAAGCTTTGCACTTCTCTGATGATTAAAGACGTTGAGGATTTCTTTAAGTGTTTCTCAGCCATTCGATATTGGTCTGTTGAGAATTCTCTGTTTAATTCTGAGCCCTATCTCTCAATTGGGTTATTTGGTTTGGTGTGGTGCCCCATATTTGAACATGACCCCTGGATGGGAAGGCCCGGTGGCATTCAGAGGAAAGATAGCAGGCTACCAAGAAGAGACTTGATATCCTAGGATCATTTACAGGGGGAGCAGGTACCTCTCAGTCACAGTCATAGGAAAAGGGAATAGGGTTAAAGCAGGAGGGAGGGAGGAATGGGAGGATACAAGGGATGGGATAATAATTTAAATGTAATATGAATTAATTAATTAAAATGCAAAAAAAGGGGGGCCAAACTTGGATGCAGGCAGAGTCGAAGGTCAAATTCTGTCACGATAGGGTAAGCAAGTCCTCAATCGTTCCTGCCTCACAAATATTTCTGTCAGATATATTGGGCCAGAAAGTTCAAGATGATGCTCCAACATTATAGAGAGTTTTGGGTGACTCTTCAGGTAATAAACTGTTTCTGTCATCTTCTCATTTGGGACGCTATTAACCTGCAATCCCTGTATACTCAGGTAATCAAGTTTATTCCTTCTCAAGTCTCTGATGGGGTTGAAGACCATATAGTTTAGTTTTACAGTTAAGCTAAGTTGTTTAGAGGTTAAGATTTTTTAGGTCTAGATATATGTTTTAAGTTGATAATGATGAGATATGATAGATATTGGTTTATTTTCATAATTTTAGACACACCAACATAGGGAAGATGTTAAGGCTGCCAAATACAGATAACTAAACCAAATAACTAATCCAATAGCTATTCCAAAACACTAAAAGTGTAACATTTATATAATTTCTGATTGTTTCATGGTTCTTCTTGCTGTAGGTAGTTTATTGTCTATTGTGTAATAATATAAATGTATATGTAAAAAATAAAAAATATTTTTAAAAAGAAGAAAAGGAGACCTTGAATCTGTAACCTATTCTCCTGGAAAGTCAAGGTTTGTCTCTGCTTACTCTCCACTCATTATACTGTTTGAGTTTGCTCAGGGACAGAAATCCCCTTGAAGATACCTGAAATAATGGCCTCATTGAGCTATGTGCTTATCTGTGCTTAATGGCCAGACAAAGTTAATTTTAAGATTTTCCTAAAAAGACTTAAACTTAAATTTCTCCAGGAAAAGACATAAATTGAATAATAACACAGAAAGTCCCCAATAATGCAACACACAGAGACTGAAAGCAAAAGTCACAGATACAAGGACAACTATTGCATCAATCCACTCAGCTTTGCCGGAACTGTGCCAAGCAGCTGTGCTGGCTTCATGACTCAGCATTTCCAGTGGATATGGCTGTGCCACATAATGGTGGGAAGGTAATGGCAACACGTGGCAGGTATGGTGACAGGAGATAAAAGCTAACATCTTTAAATGCAAACACAAAGCAGGCAGAGTAAACCAAGGCTTTTTAACTCTCAAAGCCAGTCAGTCCCCAGTGATGTATTTCCTCCAGCCACAACACCTAAATATCCTTCAAGCAGTGCGACCAACAGGGTACTAAGTGTTGAAAAGCCCCCAGACTAAGGAGGACACTTTTCACTAAAATAACTACATGATTACTTTCAACAGCTTGTTATTGGGAATATGGTATCTGAGTTGGCGCTTCAAGTTAAAAAGCTTGTAGGTACCAGTTATGGTGGCGAACACCCATAACCCCATCATATGAGAGGCCAAGGGAAAGATGCAGGACTGAGGCCATGGGACTACTGTGCAGTGGTATATTTATTGGAACTAATACTTCTCTTTGTGACTCTTGGTTTTTGAAACTTCCACAGTATTTTCATATTCTAAAAAAGTACACTGATCATATTAAGTGAAGTATAGGCCTGTGTAATTGAATGACTGTTTCATACCATTCTGTTGGTTAATTATAATGTAGCATCTTTATTCATGATATATATATTGCATATTTATAAAAAATATAAAGAAAACTAGATTTAAAAGACCATATTAAAAGGCCAGATATGATAGCTCATACCTTGAAACCCAACTCTGTGGTACTAAAACAGTAGAATTGATGTGAGTTTGAGGCCAGCCTGAACAGGCTAATAAATTCTAGAATAGCTCAGGCCTTGCCTGGATAATTAAAGGGGAAGGCCTGATTTTTATAGACTTTGGGATTAAATGAATATTATTTGAGTTTTCTTTTTGTTTTCTCAAGTAACCCTCCTTTCCTTTGCTTAATAACAAAGTTCAACATGAAAGGTGGTACCAATAAAATAATAACAAGTACAAAGGAAGTTTCTACCAATCTTCAGCAAATTAATACTAATAAGAGTTCAGCTTGAATATCCCTCAAAGAAACTTACAAAAACCTGCTTTTCATTCTGTCCTGTCTCTGGAAAGGTTTTGTAACAACTCTTAGGACAGACTAGCCTTGAGGATAGACACAGATCCTTCTGGAAAAGTTAAACAGACCTTAGTAAATATCCCCAAATCAAAAATGAATGTCCCAGGCCATTGTAGGTGGAAATCTGTCCTGACATCAGGCACCACTGTCTGCTCTTGTCTGGGATATTTCCACTCTTAATTCCCTGCTCAACTTCTCCCATTCCACTCCTTGCAGTCAAAAAGGATTCGTAATGGAATGTTGACTTGGTGATTTCATTCCAAGGCCCTGTCTATTTAGACACAATAATTTGAAAGGGAAATAAAACTAGTCATGTTGGGAAAGGAAAACTAATAAAGAGGTTTCACTCCATCTCTTAAAAGGGCTAAACTGAATTAAGGCTCTGTTTCATTTCCAAGATGGTTTGCGTACAAAAACCAAGCCTGGGAAATAACACAAACCTAAGGGGTTGTGGCTAGTCTTGATGTGTACATGAAGGGCCTGGTAGTGGGGCACCACAGTCACAGGGGGCTTGAAGTTGCTTGGGAAGTAGACTCTTCCAGAGATCCCAAGGTAGTTAACATTCAAGACTGGTGGTCATACTAGAAAGGGACCTGAATTTCAAATAGCAGACTGTCAGAGAAAGAAGAATAAAGTTCAAGATAACATCAGGTTGGACTATGCCTGAATTTTTTAAATTCATATTCCCACTATTAATAAACAATCAAAAAACCTAGTTAGGAACAGAATATAAAAATATAGATCATTTCATTAGGGAATTGTGGGTATATATGAATATATAAAAATACAATTTGCAGGAGAGATAATTACTTACAAAGAACATATTTTCAATGAAATTAAATTTTGTGTGTTCTTTGTAGTAAAAAATTAATTAACAAAAATATTTATTTAATGTCCAACTTTGTCCTAGAATATTTAAATATATAATCCTATTAAATTGATGCAACACTCCAATGGGCCGCCAACAAAGAGAAGCAAAATGCCCCTGCAATGTCATTTTAATAGTATACGATTTAAAAATTATGTATAACAGTATAAAGGAAAGATAATCCTTGCTTTTCAGCAAAAGAAGCATTAGATAGAGAGAAACTGTTATAATTTACTTGATCTTGATCCAACATTCTCCCTGGTGAGTAAGATGTGTTAGACTATTTTGTAGAGACAAGAACCCTCTCATAAGAGCAAAGAGCTTCTTGCAGTAGAAAATGTGTATGTGGTTAAGCAGAATTGAAAGGCAACTTTTCAATAGATTTGTGGGTCTTGTTTTATAATTGAACTAAAGAACTGATCGAGTATTTGTCTTTTTGACCCTAACTATGGATAGAAGATTTTTCTATTAAACTAAAACATGTTGGTTAACTATTACATGAGCCAGTGATATATAAAATGGTAAGTGTTGGGTGGCCATTTCTTTCAAACAGCTTACTAAATAGCTATTTGTTATGTACATGCAGAGCATAGTGTAGAGGATAGGAAGATATGAGTGAAGAAGTGTTGGGTTTTGATTGTTCTACTAATGTTTAAGAGGGCTTAAATTAACTTCAAATAAAGATGTGCTGTGGGGATATAGGCCAATGGTCACAGTTAGGTGTCATCTTGGGTGTAATCTACCTTGGTTGTTGAGATGCAATCTCTCATTGGCCTAGAGATAGTCAATTAAACTAGGTTGACTGGCTAGTGATATCCAGGGATTCTGATGCCACCACCTATCCAGAAGCAAGCTAATAAATGTATGCAACTATGTCTGGTTTTGTTTTTGTTTGAATATGGGTTCTAAGAATAGAATCAGCTCCTTATTCTTGTGTGACGAGCATTTTATTGACCATATCTTGAAGGAACTTTCCAAGTCATTACGTATTCAATAACAATTTCAGTGTTTGATAGATAAGGGATCTGATATTCAGAGCCGTAAAGGACTACCTGGTTTTGAATAGCCTGCTTGAACAAGGACTCTTTGTTTAAATCAATGGTTTCTTCTCTACCACGTGCAGGCTTACTGACGCAAATTATTTCTCAACCTTTCTCTGAACCATAACCACTTAGCCAAAGCCATGATTTGGCTAATCTGTTTATTAATTTTAATGGTTTGACCAGTTGTTTAACTAAGTTGTTTACCTAAGCAAAATGGTCAGACTTCTAAATTTTTCTAGGTTCAGCTTTTAAGATTTATTCCTTTAGGGCACTAGGGATTATGTCAGTATGCAAAGCTGTTTGTCAGAGGACAACATGATCTGATAGTCTACCTGTCTGGACAAATTTGAGTGCCCAAATCTGATGATGGTGTCAGTACTTGGCAACATGTTAAAGAAAAGCAAGAAGACAAATCCAACCCATTATATCGCCTGATCTGGAGTTCCCAGATGAGAGAAGGTTCATTGTATCACTATGCCTATGTGCTACTAAGATAACCATTCTTGTAGTGAGACACGAAAGTCATTGGGAAATTTGCATTAATAATATTAAGCAATGCCTCCTTGAATCTTGGTGGAGTACCACATTGCAATTAAGGTATATCTGATTTATATAACTTAGGCATTTTAATATCATGGGCCTAGCAATATGTACTACACATTGTTTTGGGACTACTACTATGACCTATATAAGTTTAGTTTTCTGAAATGTCCTTGACACATCTCACTGAATCATGGTTTTATAACATAATCCGGGTGACATGTACAAGAGGCTGGTGACTTATGTAAGAAATGAACAGGAATTATTTCTCTTAAATAATTACCTCAACACAGAGAGATACTATTGGACCTAAGGTGACTACAGTGTTTGGAGAAGATGGGTGGATTTTACTACACTGCCTCATTTTAATTTTCTTGAAGAGGATGAGAAATGGAGTGTGGGAAGAATGCTTAGCTGTCTTAGAGACTAATTTATAACTCTCCTAATCACCACTAGGATAAAGCTAATAGTAAATTTAGGGAGTGAATAAAGATATTGGATGGCACTCTTACCATTGTCTCAAAGAGTTCATTGCCACTGATGACTGTTTTACATCTTTACAACACATAATATAGATTCCCTCCGAATCAGAATATATATGTATTATTCACCATTAGGTCACCAGAGATTTCTACAAAGTCTATGTAGAAGTATGATGTTAGAATAAGTAATCTGCTTGTCTGAAGGATAAACTATAACAAAGCCATTTTGATTATCCTTATATAGTAATTTTGTTGAAAATATAATTCAAAATATTTAATTAAGTATATTGATATATTAATAGGTGATAAATATATTAGGTTTTTAATGTAGTAAAAATATCAAAATGTCTTTTTTTTATTTTTTTATTTTTTTATTTATTTTAATTTATATATTCACTTTACATCCCGATAGTAGTCCCTTCTCCTCCTGGTCCCTCTCTCCCACCCTCTTCCCCCTATCTCTCCTCTCCTTGTCCTCCCGAGATTCCCACTGTAGACTTTCACATACCCCAAATGTTTCTGCTTAACCTTGCATTCCTGTTTGACTAATAAAGATAGCTGATACCAGGGCAGGGCCAAATGAAGGTAGTTATGGCAAAGGTTTATGGGCTTTGGGGATGTAAAGGATCTTGGGAAGGAGAAGCAGACAGAGGAGGAAGATACAGAATCACTATGGGATAAATATGAGCCATGTGGGCCCAGAGGAGAACCTCTGAAGTTCCACATAAATGAAATGCCTCAAATGAACGATCTTTGAAAGTATAGGTGAGAGATAGCCTGGATAGGATTTGTTAGAGCAGATGCCATGGGATAGAGGATGAAACATATTGGCAGGCAGTTTAGGGGCCTAATACCAGCCCAGCCCTAGGTAAAATAAGACTTATTCTAAAATACAACAGGTATCTGTGTCTTTTTTACTATGATAGTAGGTTAGTTTTACTACTGCAATAATTATAAGCCTAGTAATAAACACTTATTAAGCCATACCATTAAATTAATAGCAACAAAATAAGGACAACAGACTAAACTTCCTTGGACTGTTTTAAATTGGATTATTATGACATCATTTATGTATTAATATTTATTATTAAATTAACACAAATCAAGTGATTTGAGCATGCCTGGTTCTGAGAGTTCAATAAATAAGACTGTTATTTTCACTTGGACTTGCTCCCTTTCCTCTGTGTCTGATCCATAGATAAAGTTCCTCATCTACTTTATCTTCTGGCTGGATTTCCTTCTCCTCGTGTACCCATAAGGCCCCACCCTGACTCATTCTACCACAGAAACTGCTTCAAGGCAGAGACATTCTCCTTTCCCCCACATGATCTAGCATTTAATTCATTCAACGTTATGTGTCTAAAGTTAAACATTTATGGAATCACATTTCCCTGTTCATCCCTTGACAAGAAGTCATCCATGAGGCACACTTTCCTCTCTGCTGCCTTTGTAAGATGACCTGACATTACTCTAGAGATCTATTTAAAGAAATATTATAAGCAGCCTGACTACACGCCATTATATGTTATAGGGGATGACCTACAATATAGTCACTACTGTGCACTCTGTGAACTGCTGAGTAAGAAGAGAAGGGTCAAGAACACATGGGCTAGAGTCCAGCTGACAGACACTGATACTCTGTCTGATAGTCTTAGTCAAG
This sequence comes from Acomys percivali, assembly GCA_907169655.1. Classification (NCBI taxonomy): domain Eukaryota; kingdom Metazoa; phylum Chordata; class Mammalia; order Rodentia; family Muridae; genus Acomys; species Acomys percivali. The sequence continues at coordinate 182,574,319 of OU015742.1, forward strand.
ATAGAATTAGTCAAATTTCTCAGAGGATGAGCACATTTTAATAAGAATAGTATGGAGAAGAATCAAATTTTAGAAGTTCTCTTCTTTATAACTAAGAATCTAATGTACCTTGCAGTCTCCACTTTGCCTAATTCTGAGAAATAGCCCAAATTGAGTATTATCAGAATATGTAGGACAATTCAATCAATGTAGAAAAAATGGATTATCTCTCTGTGTACTGTGTCAAAAAATAAAATAAAAAGCTTCTTTGATAAAAGGTAAGATCGCAACTTAGCTGTGGGTGTGAGAATAAGTGTTTAATATGCAGGTAGGAATTATACTGGCTTAATAAAGTAGCAGTAGAAATAAGACCATTATAGAAAGCCACACCTAGTCAAAATGCAGACAGCAACTGACTTCACACTGCTCAGCTCCAGTTGACATTTTACAGCACACTTCGCATCCAAGACTCAGGGAACATCACCCAAGGTGGTGCCTGAAGATCATAAGAGCCAGATGGCCAGGAAGTCTGCTGTGAGACTGTGACTTCTAGCTATTACAGGGCAGCTACAATAATGAAATCCCAGGAACATGGCTACCAGTGACAGCTGATATCTCTGTATAAATGGAATTTTTTCTTTTAAAAAAAAATTTATTTTTATTTTATGTACATTGGTGTTCTGCCTACTTACATGTATATGCAAGGGTGCCATATCTTCTGTAAACAGAATTACAGACAGTTGTAAGCTGCCATGTGGGTGCCTGGAATTGAACCCAGGTCCTTTGAGAGAATATCCAGTACTCCCAACCATCTCTCCATCCCAGGAAATATTTTAATGAAATCTCACCCTCAAATGAAGAGCTACAGAGAGTTAACAACTACTGAGAGGAAAAGTAGTCTTCCCCACTGAAACACTGAACAGAACTTACAATGTTGATTTGTTTATATGTCTGTGTAATGAGAGTAGTTAAAGAAGTGAAGGCTATACGTATAG
>OU015742.1:182575302-182592733 GCA_907169655.1 Acomys percivali
TCTCTCTCTCTCTCTCTCTCTCTCTCTCTCTCTCTCTCTCTCTCTCTCTGTGTGTGTGTGTGTGTGTGTGTGTGTGTGTGTTTATCTCTAGGTTTTATTTTGCTTTATAATATTGTGGAGGGAGGGTACTGGGATTTTTGACATTGTTGCTGAGGTAGAAAGAGAAGAGAGGAAGCCTCCATATCATATATAAGATATTCCTCACAACTGAAGGAGTCCACTTCTATCTTTGTCCATGCAAGCAGAAGCTGACAATACATTGTACTTTCCAACTGCTTGTGCTGAGCAAGTCTGAGGCCCTACAACATCAAAGAAACCACAGTTATGTCTTCCAGAAGGAGAGCCCTAAGTCACCTTCTCAGTAAGTAATATAACTCACATATAACCCCACATGAAACTGATTACTATCTAACTTTATCTCTCCAAAGTTGAATAAGATATTTTACATCTACAGGAGTTGATGGAGAAATAAATCTGAGATGCCCAAGTTGTAGATGTTTCTAGAAGTAATATTTTTTGAAAATTCATCTACATCAATGCTTTATAAATTCAATGATACTTCAAATATATTAGAACATTTTGACATTCCAAATAAATGTATAGTGATTTTTTTAGCACATTACTGATGATTGATGGCACATATATATGATTGATATATTCACTTGTTTATTAGGCAGAATCCACACTTTTAAGTAAAAATCAATCATAATGCCAAGATTTCTTATTAGGTTCTTATTGTCCTTGCTTAATATAAATTAAGTAAATTAATATACACAAATCTCTTTGAGCCTAACAGATGCTAGTATTCAATAATTTCAGGTTCTGTTGCTTACATTGCCTTTTTTTTTGGTGGAAGTATATTTGTAAATTCCCAAATATTCCTTAGTAAGGAAGTTGGGATTCATTTCAAAGATAAATTTTCTTTTCTATGAAACTCACCTCAGTATCAATTCTCCCTTAGGCAAATGAAAGTTCTAACTGGAAAAACAGGGTTCACGTAAATTCTTGGGAGGATTTCACAACCAGTCTTAGCCCAAGTCATGAATAATTCATCATACTGACTTCATACTTTGGCAAAGACAAAAAAGCAGCTATTAACCTTAGTGATAGCTTTTAGGTACTAAACTCACATTTGCATTTCCATTTAGCTTTTTATTGTCAAGTCTAATTGTTTATTTGTTTAATGATGTTTAGCTGCCTTGATTATCAGCTTTGAAACATTTTTCTTTGGTTTCTATTTTAGTTTTAAATTCATGGGTGATTTAAATTTCAAACATTTTACACTTTGAGCCCATATAACCTTCTTTTTATTTTTATATTTTACATATGCATTTATATTATTGCACATATATGCAATAGACTACCTGTAACAAGAAGAACCATGAACAATCAGGAATTATATAAATGTTACATTCTTAGTGTTTCGGCTATTTGTATTTGACAGCCTTGAAGAAAATGTCTTTCCTATCTTGGTGTGTCTAAATTTCTGAATGTAAATCAATCTTCATCACATGTTGTCCTTATCAACTTAAAATGCTTATCTAGACCTAAAACAATTTTAACCTCTAAATTACTAAGCTTCATCGTAAAACTAAGCTATGTGGTCTTCAAACTCATCAGAGACTGGAGAAGGAATAAACTTGATTACCTGAGTATGCCAGGAGTACACGTTAGTAGCTTTCCAAATGAGGAGATTACAGAGACAATTTGCTACCTGAATAATCACCCAAAACTCTCTATAACATTGGAGCATCATCTTGAGCCTTCTTGCCCAATATATCTGACAGACATATTTGTGAGGCAGGAATTATTAAGGACTTGCTTACCCTGTCTTGGCAGAGTTTGAAGGAATCCCATATACCCTTAATGCTACAAATTCTGATAAAAAAGACCTAAAGGAGACCTGATAGCACAGAATTAAGAGACGGTTCTGTCAGTTGGTTGTCCTTGGCTCCTCCATTCATCATGAGGCCTTCACCTTGGTCTTTGAGCTTTGTTTTCCTCATTTCTCATACAGGAACAAACATAATTCAGAGGTAACAAAGTATTTGTGGGAAATTAAATCACTGGGGAATAAGTGGTCAAGGATCATATACATTTTAAGTTCTTGATGTTTGCAATACTATAAAAAGTTGCTGAAGTGAGCAGAACTTAGGCTATTAGCACAACTTTGAACAAAGAATTATTAACTTTACCAACTATTCTTTTAATACAATAATAGATTAATTTATGAAAATAAAACATATTTCCCTAAGTACCGATATCAGTGGTAGATAATAGTCAGGAACAATATACACTGTCAAGAACTGTCAAATATAGCCTAAGAATCTAATTCTCCATGATCCAATATTTTCTTAGACCTTTTATAATAATTATCAATATACAATATTGATTCATTATCTGTTTAAAGGCCTTAGTGTTTTATGTTTAAATATGGACTGTGGGGCCCTGCTGTAAGGTCAAATTCTGGTGTTTTCAGATAGTCTCTGAGCTCAACACATAAACAATGGACTCCCTTTCTTTTTTTATTAATTAATTTACTCAGATTACAACTCAATTGTTCTCCTATAACTTGTATCCTCCCATTCTTTCCTCCCTCCCACCCCACCCTACTCCCTTTCCCTAGGTCCATGATCAAGGGGGAATTCCTCCCCCCACTTTATGGTCAGGCTATCAAGTCTCATCTTGGTAGCCTGCCTACTCTTTCTTTGAGTGTCACCAGGGCTCCTCACCAAGGGAAGGTTGTCAAATATGGGGCACCAGAGTTCATGTCAGATTTAGTCCCTGCTCTCCACGTAACTGTGGAGAATCGGACTCCCTTTCTTAATGGGGTCTCTTCTTCACCTGACCTGGGAAGCCCTAGATCCCCTAAGGAGGATCACATATTCCTAAGGAAAGATTATAAGCCTGACCCTTTACTGATTATAAAACTGTTCAGCAAGCACCTGGAGATTCCAAGAGATACCTACCCTAAGCTAATAAGATGTGTAGGTGTCTTGATTTTCAACCAATGACCTCTTAACTGTCCCTGGGGATTCTCCCCCACCAATTGGATAATTAGGTGCTGCTTTTCCTTCTTATGATAAGGCTATTTTGTTACATGTAGATTAAGTATCCCTGGTACCTCTAGCCCCAGAAAAACAAATACATTCATCATCAAACCCTTCCCCACTGTCCAAGATTTATAAACCCTTATTCACAAATAAAGGTTGGCTGGCTTGTTCTCTCACCATCATTACTCCTCCACAACCATGTGAGACTCATTTATTCTGGGGAAGAATTGCTACTGACCACCCAGAGCTGCCATGAGATCAGTGCTGACCATGCCAGTAAAGCACCCACCCTGGACCTGCCTTCTAGTTTGTTTCACCTCTGTTGTACTTAGCATGGCAACCTTCTGATACCAGCAATTTCATTTGAAAAGACCTAACTGTAATACCCAGTAGAAAACTCATTTCCACTTCACACAGTGAGACCAGGAGCCTCACCTGGTACATGGACCTCACCCTGAGCTCTTTAAGCCAATCCTGAGAGAGGAACAGGACGTTTGACCTCAAGGTCCCCCTGTTCCAGTCTGGAAGCAAACCCTGGACTGACCCGCCACACATGGAACTCAGGCCACTACCACCACAGGTTAGAGAACAGCAATGGACCACCTACCAAAATTTGAGAAACATTTTTAGCATAATCTATTGCAACCAATCAATGTCAACTATTTTAATCATGTCACAAGGTCACTTCTAACTGGTATAGTATTTAGCTTACAATATTGAAACCTCCCTTGCCAAAGGATCAAAAAACCATCCTAGGATAGAAAAAATATACAACCCTGTCTATATTGGTAAACGTTTATGTTTGAATTTACTGGAAGTATACAGTTGAGAAACTGGCCTAATAAAAATGATGTCACCAGCTGTCTTCACAGCATCAGAGTATCATGACATTTGTTTCCTGTAGAATAATACATTATAAAAAGGATGTCACCAGCTGTCTTCACAGCATTGGAGTATCATGACATTTGTTTCCTGTAGAATAATGAATTATTTAGAATGTGCATATAATTTTCAAATACATTTTCCCATTTTGAATGAACATTTTGATGTTTCTAGTCCACTCCTTTCATGAGGAAGTGCATTATGCACAGAACTGACTGTGATCTGTTGTGTAGTATGTGTTCTCTAAAATAAATGTTTACTGGATGGTTTTGTGGTTCTGGCCTCATTAATACTCTCAGCAATGAAAGTATGTGATCTACACTTAATATTAACTGAAATGTTGGATAAATTGAACTAGCCCTTACATGGATGTAATGCTTTTTCTTCCTTAGGAAAAAATCCTGGTTAACAGTGTCCTTGTATCAATCCCTTCCCTAATTATTATAAATACTAAGACTGTGGCCAACATGGAACATTCTTAGTTAGAGTTTTCATTTAATCTCTAATTATGTTTTCCACACTGTGAGTTGGCTATTATTGCATGTAGAATTATTTTATGCTAAATAGCATTATTTCATCTTTTGTATTTCTTTATAATTCATTAATATGCTAAATATTTGGGCATTATAATTTATTTCTATGATTTCTGTGAAGTGGGTTTGTTTCAGAATCATTTTCTTCCTTTAGTCATATATTTCACTTATAATCTGTTATTCATTTTAAATTTTCTTTTCCTAAGTGGAAACATCCCCTTAAAGAAGAATTATATTATTAGAGTGGAATTATGGCAAAGGTCAGGAGCTCACTAGGAAAGACCAGCAACAGAACTTAATGTTTCCTAAGGCATGTTTCATGGGGTTCTAGTACCTGCTCAGGGATCTGAAGATGATCTCCCATAACTTCAGCCTGACATTTAGTCCTTACATAAAGTAATAACAATAACTATAACAATAAATGTTTATTGTTCTAACTTTATAAATCGTAATTTAATGTCACTATTATAAATATTAGCATAAAGCATAGGGTACATAATTGTATATATTAAATGTCATATGAAATAATATATGTGCTATATCTATCCATCAGTACTGATTTGTTTTTGGTTGGTTGGTTCATTGGTTGAATGGTTGGTTGGTTTTGGTTTTTGGCTGTTTGAGACAGAGTGTCTTGGTGTAGCCTTTGGCTACGTGGACTTTCTTTATAGACCAGGCTGGTTTCGAACTCACAGAGATCTACCTGCCTCTGTCTTTCTGAAAGCGGGGATTATAGGCATGCACTACTGCACCTGGCAATGCTGAATCCTTTTTATTCATGTCTTCTATGGCTTACTGAGAACTTATACCATAACTTGGAACAAGGCAGCAATTCTACTTGCCTTTTATAGTTTGCACTTTCTCACAGTGAAAGCAACAATACAAGAACATTTCTCTTCTCTTTCTACCACCTAATTCTTGCTTCTTCTGGGGAGGAAATTTGTGAGCTCTCAGTTTACTTAGCTCAATTCTTCCATTTCCTACTCCTGAGATGCCACCCTGAAAGGTACCATTCATAATGTGGCATTGCTATCAGGAAGCCCTCTTTGGCTATACATTTTAATCATTCAGTAATAAATCAAAAGTTTTTATCTTAAAAATTATATCCAAATTTTGATGTTATCAATCAAGTGTTTCCAAGTTTGGGTAACAAGAGTTGCACTTCACTAGAAGAGGGAAGACAAGTGCTACCCATGGAGTACTAGGTCCTTGCTCCAAATGTGCAAGTTGATTTCACTTCGTGGCCTCATGTACTGAAGACTTCTGTGATTCCCCTACTGACACATTGAAGAACCAGTGTATTGCTGCAATCCTATACCTCTCTTCCATTCTTCTGGGGCCATCATAGCATGAAGTAAAAAGGCAGCACCATTGCACATGGAGCCTTCATCAATCAGTCCAGGACCCTGAATGAATTCGATACATAGAATTGTCCTACTGAGTCAGATTGGGCTTTAAGTATGAATCATGATGATGAGGGGACTTAGCTGTTTTAAGTCACTGAGGTTTTAAAGTTACAGTCATGGGTTTAGAGAGCCACATCAAAATGTTCAGAGGAACGTTCAGTGACACTAACGATAAAACTGAGGACAGGAAACATCACCACCAATACCTAGAAGAAAATATTATTATGAACCTAAGCTGAAGACACAGCTGCCACAAAAGAACATGGACTGCTTCAGGAACTGATAGAATCACAGCTGAATTAGGTGTGAAAAAATAAGATAGTTGCCTAGCTGGGCGACTTCAGAGGCTGGAGCTTCTTCATCTTTATAGCCAACCAACCTTTGTCTTTTACTGAAGGGAACCATTGCCTACTGTAGTGTTTTCAGATTTTTAAAAATTCAAGTTTGGTGGCACACAGAGGGAGGGAAAGCAGGCTATCTGGATGAGACCTGATAGGCTGTGGTCATATGGTACGGGAATTGGTCCCCTTCTGTCAGAGGTCTAGGGGAGGGGAATAGGGCAGAAGAGTGAGGGAGGGTAGGAATGGGAAGATACAAGTGAAGGAATAACAATCAGCTTGTAATATGACTAAATTATAATAAATGTAAAAAAAAATCAAAACCTCAAGTTTCTTTTGAGTTACATGAAAATCCAATCATCTCTCACTACTTATAACAGCAATTATAGTAAAATGTTGGCCTGTGCCATCATCCAACCCCCAGTAGACCACAGAAGACCAGGAATTTTTATGCATTTTGTTTAGTTACATTTTAGGCAGAATACCACAGGTCCTCCTTCATAGGAGACTCCAGCTGGAAAACCGTCATTTCATTCCCCAAAATAAAACCTCTTCCTTGGCCAAACCATATCAATTACTGTGTATATTTATTTTTATTACTTTGTGATATACAAACTAATGTTTTCATTCTAATACAATTATGTAAGATACATCATGTCATTCATGTCCACCCACTCTTGTCTGCCTATCTCCCAGCAAACACTGCTCTTTGATCTTTAAAAATAAATCTAGATTATACTTTCTGATTCTTGTTTATTTTAGTTAATGTGATAATCCCTAGCTTTATCTATTTTCTAGTAAATCATATTATTTTATTCTTCTTGGTGGTTAAATAAGGAATAATCTATCATGAGTATGTACCTATTTTCTTAATTCTTCTGCCAAGGGCCATCCAGGCTGGTTGTACAACTTAGCTATTGTGAGTATGCCACAATAAACATGAGGAAGTGGGTGCCCTGTGGTATGGAGCATTGGTTCACATTACCACATTAGGTCATATGGCTACTTTCCTGACTTCCTCATATGCTTGCCAATAATTGTTATTTTCTTTTTTTTCTTTTTTTTTTTTTTTGTCTCTTTTTCTTTCATTTCTTTTCTGTAACACTAGGGATTAAACTCAGGGCCATGCCCATACTAAATGAGTCTCTACTACTAAGCTACATTTTCAGGCCTTCTTTTTGGCAGGCATTCTGAATGGGGTAAAATGGAATCTAAAACTGTTTCTGTGTATCCTTAGCTTCTGCTAAGGAATTTCCTCACCTAGGAAGCCCTGACACTTTTCATTGTCTTAACACTAAGTTTTTTGAACTCTTAATGAACTCCTTTCTTGTGCTAAATATTATACCACAATGCATGATAAGTTTATTATTTGCATCTGTCACCAGGCATGGTGGCACATGCCTTAATCCCAGCACTCAGGAAGCTGAATAATACAGGCTTCTCTGAATTTGAAGCAATCTTGGTCTACATAGTGAGCTCCAGGAAAGACAGGACTGCATAGAGAGACCATGTCTCAGAAAAATAAAGCAGTTGTATCATTGTTATATGTAGATTCTTTGTTCTCTGTCCTTAAATTTTAAACTACAACATGGAAAAAATTGCTTCCTGGAAGTTCAACAAATATATTGCATTGGAAGGCTTGAACAAAAAGAGGAGGCAAGGTAGTGTTTAAAAGGAGACAAGAGACAGATCCACAATGGAACAGTAGATGCTTTGTAAGAAAATTCAAGGTTCTGAGGATCAGGAGTCACAGTCTGCATCTGCTCAGATTCGGCATGGCCCAACTTCCACATCTGGGTCTATTCTGCAAGCATGAGCTGAGGAATCTGTCCTCTCTCTCCTGACACTGCCTAGGTGGAGCTGGCTGGAAAGTGAGTTCTTGTCCATCTTGTACCTGGGGGACTACAAATGGAGTTTTTTCTTACAGAATATCATGGATAACACCAAAGGATAATACTAATGCCTTGAATTCAATTGTAGTAGTCTCGTTGTTTTCTTACCTGACCTGTGGGGCTCAGTCAAAAAGCCCTAGAAACCTAAGAGTTTTGCCATATGGTCTTAATATTCTCCTTGCCCAGAAAGTTCAGTTCACTGAGTGGAAACTTCAAGTACTTTGTTTTCAGAACATGAACCAGAACCTTTGGCACATGGGGTCCAGAGCCATGGCACCATGCCTGCTCACCTGCTTACCAGAAGCCAAGAGTGAGGTGCAAACATACAACCATGATTGAAAGATAAGAGGAAAGGAGCCCTTGAGATCATAAGATCCTTGCATTAAAGATGTCACTGTAAATAAATCCCTACCTTGCCCCTTGTACTGAGTGAAGATGGGAAAAAAAGCCACCCAGCTATGTGTAAAAGATGTGGATTTCATGAAGGTCTGTATAGAAAACACAGAAGGTTCTGCAGGTCTGACAACTGGAAAGCATCAAGGAGCTGGACATGGAAAGTTCGGGTCATCAAGATACTAGAAAATAACCATTCCCTCCCTCAGCAAGATGCGTAACTTTCAGAATATCCCTTTATCAGTATGAGTTCAAACTCATAGCATTCTGAGTCACAAAATAACAAGTGTTTCCACATGCACTATGCTCATTGTATAAAAACTAGAAATCTCTGGAAGCTTGAACAGAGGCAACATCTTTCTATGTGGAAAATTGTACATGATACTCAGGAGTTGGACTCCCCTGGATTCTCTTTGTTGGAACTCAAGCCCACTTCAACACTCAGACTTGAATCATCCTTACAAGTATCTGAGTACCAGTCTGTGTTCCTTTCTAAGCTCTCCTAAAGAAGATGACAGGTACATTTAAGATCCTTGTATTGGACCATTGTCAAATCACTGACTTCCAGCTCAATGCCATCTTGCCTACCCCAAGGCCCTGATCTCCCAGCTCACCATACTCAGTTGCTATTGGAAATAAATCTGTATGTATGTTCTGGAGAACCTGTTGGGCCACACTGCCAGATTGAGCCAGTTAAAGCAAAGATCCTAAACCTCTGAAGAACTATATTCAATGTTGCATCTGCAGTTGTCAACCTTGGAAATCTGCCCAGATCTCTGTTAGTTGAAGCAGTTACTAAGGGATGTAAGGTCACAACTTAAGGTTCATAATGATGCCAACTTCTGTGATTAGGGACAGTTTTCATTTTGTTTTGGAGCCTGGTGGCCACTTGGAATTTACAACAGAGTGTCACAACCTATTTCCATATAATACCATTACTATGGAAGCATTATATATCTTCAATCTGACTGAGGCTGGGATAGCTCAAGTTCAAGGCCAGTCTAGTGTACATAGAAAAATATTGTCTACATCCATTCAAATAAGGAGGGTCAAAAACAAAGGAAAACCTCATGTGAAAAAAAGAAAAGAAATTAAAATTCATGTGCCAACACTGGCTTTCAGGTCCTTGAATTTTGTTTTTCCAACTTTACATTATACATGTCAATTATGAAAAATTTACTGTAAATAAGAAATAAAAATAACTTCAAACCTCTTAATATTATTTATATAATAATGTTTTTCCTTTGGCCTTTTAAATTTCCAGTATAGTTTAAGAACCTCTTTTTATGTATGATGGGAAAATAAACTTGTTATTTGTGGACCATTGTGTGTGTTCATTTATAAAATAAAACAATAATCAAAAATGCATCCCCAGATGATTTATATTAAACAGAGACTATATTTTAGTAGCCAAGTCTACAAATATGAAGAACATATGCTATGTTTATACCAAAGTCCCATGCATTCAGCCAGTTAAGTAATAAATGCAATTATGATGCACCATACCAGTTTCAGACATTGTCTTACAATTGACTATCAAAGAAGAATATTATGCATTGTGTTTTTTAGAGGAATTGAAGACAATATAATGAGATAGACTTAAAGATTTTATCCAAAAGGCAATTTTATATTTTAAGTTTATTTTTTCACCAAAAATTAAAATAGAGTTTAGTTTATTTTAACAACATGCTTCTGGGCATGGGTCTCAGCTGTAGGTATTCCCAGCGATATTTCATTTGAGAAGGTTGATTTTTTTCCTTACCCTTCTTATATTAATTGCAAATAGAAAATTTCCATTCTCTCTGTTCAGTGCTGGAATATTGTCTGGATTGAACCTGTTGCTGTCTGCTGTGTGCTGGCACAGTCTCTGTGAGTTCATCTTTGTAAACTTCTTTGTGTATGTATATGACACTCTTCTTATTTTAGAGAGTGTTTTCATTTTTTCCAGTGTAGAGCTGTGTGAAAATTTGTGTGTGTGTATGTGTGTGTGTGTGTGTGTGTGTGTGTAAAAATAACCTCTACAAACTCGATGAATCCCAGTATCTTCTGCTTTAACTTCTAATGTGTCTTGTTCATTTTAATGAGGTTTATCAATTTTGTTGTAATATTCTAGAAACCAAATTTTGTGGCATTGATCTTTCTATTACTATAGTAATGTCTGTGTAATCTAATTTCTCTTTAGTTTTTTTAAATTAATATCAATGGGATTTCATAGAATATTTTTTAACATTATTCTTTTTCTCCCACCTCCCTAAGCAAGCAATTTTATGTTATCCATCTCTCCTTCTTAATATGTACCAAAAATAAAAAAAAGAATAAACAAAATCAATATGACAAAATTACCAAAAAAGAGCAAATAAAACAAAAATCAAACACAGCAAAACATAGATTCAGTTTTGTGTTGATCACAGCTACTCCTGGGTATGGTTCCTGTCCTGGAAAGTGGATGATTGATATATATATATCCAATGGCAGTTCATTCCTCAAAATTAACTTTTCTCTTTCTCAGCAGGTATCAGTTGCAAGTATCTTTTTGGTGATGAGTGGAACATTTTGTCCTACTTCCCTACTTAGTGCTAGAATTTTTTTAATTAAATATATTATCAAGTTTAATTTTAAAGTAATATATGCCCCTGATTAAAATTAAACAGAAAGATGGAACAACTTCCATTATCCAAAATAAAAATAATCCTTCCAGAATTTTCTATTCATTTGTTACACTCTCTTTAAAGAATATTTTTCACATTATAAATTGCTCGATAACTTCTTCTTTTCAAATAGAATAGCTTGGAGATATTACCTATTAGTGTGCACATGCGTGTATGCGTGTGTGTGTGTGTGTGTGTGTGTGTGTGTGTGTGTGTGTGTGTGAAATAGAACAAACCATCTAAGTGATTTACACGTAGGCTATTTCTGGCATTTTAGTATTCTTAGAAGATAACACAATAAGATATAGCTGTGAAAAGGGTGAGAAGACATTTATTCTGGGAATTGACTTACATCATTATGGAGGCTGGAAATCACAGCATACTCCACAGTATTGAGAGGAAGGCCCAGGAAACTCAGTGGCAGAGATCAGCTCAAGTTAATCAAAAGCCAGGGGTGTAATTCTGTGAGTCCAGTAGTCTGAGAATCCAGAGGGCCCTTAAGATAAGCCCTGGACCTCAAACACCCAAGAACCTAGATTTTTGTTGTCTAAGAACAGGAGAAGGCATTCTAACTCCAAGAGACAGAAAATTCACCTTTCCTCTGCTGTTTTGTTCTGTCTGCCTACGCTCGAGACAGGGTGTCCTCACACAGTCCTCTGGCCCACAGGCCACATCCTCATAGGTACACCAGGAGTCATGTTTCACCAACTACAGTGGTTTCACAGAGTCAAGCCAAACTGACACCTAAAATTAACTATCATTCCAGCACTTTATTTCAACAACATGGAAAAACTGCTTGATTGTTTTGTTATAGTCTATTTTATATCCACACTGAAAACAATATTTCTTTTAAAAACTAATTTTATTTTACTATAAACTATAATATGTAAGTTGGTGTTGAAACATGTTTACTAATACATGGTACTCTTTCATACTTCACTGTTACATTATACTTTATCTATCTTGATTTTGCTTTTATGAAACATTCCTAGTCAGTATATTTTTAATTTTGTACTGAACACTTTAACATTGAAAGCTCTGGTTATTGTTTTTTATTTCAACTCCAAGCACTATTTAGGCTATATAATTATACCAGTTACAAAATATAACTCCAACCACCATAATTTTCTTTCACTTCACCTTTCTTCTAAGATCATATAATTTTATGGCATATTTTGATTGTGGAGGTTTTGAAAACTGACATTCAATTTGTAATCATGATACTACCAATGCTCAGAATAAAGATAATATTTCCACTGATTCTATGTTCCCCTCTAAGTCTTCAAATCAAAGCTTTCCCTTTTACTGATTTCTTGATTGACTTATCTTTGGGGAGGCTGAAGTATATCATCAAGAAAATCTTCCATTGATTTTTGTTTCTTTTCATCAAGACATGCTCACAAGTGCAATATTAAACTTTTCCCTCCAAAACTAGTTTGGGTAGCTTGAGAGTGCCCATCCCTCTTTTACCTCAGAACTGTGTCTGCTTTGAGCACAAATAAGCTCTAAGGCCATCATACTTAAAAGTTGGGGTGTTGTTCTTGGCTTTATTTAGTTTTACTCTGTCTCTGTATCTATAGAATTGGCCTCCCACCATCACTACATGATTTTTGCCTTCCTTTCTCTATACCATTTTCTTCTGTTTTAGCTTTGACTACATTTCCAATTTTATGTATCTATGTATTCAATACAATTATTTATATTTCATGTTGTACAGCATTTTCTCTGCATGCAGTCATTCCATCCTGGAGGAAAACTCCTTAAGAAAGAGATTAACAAACTTCTTAAGATCCAGGAACTAAACAATGTGCAAGTCTTGGGAAGTCCCTGAAACAGATCATATGCACAAGCTTCTCTCTCTTCAAGGTTATATAAACAATAAGTAGTACTAAGATTCAGAACATGCTACTTAAGAAGAGGAGATTCTGGCCTGTCAAGCAGTCTGCAAACTATGTAAGAGCTCTAGGGTTCCAGGCCTATAGTCATCCTTTGCTCCTCTAAGTAACCTCAAGAAACTCATTGCTTCATCTACTTGCACTTTGATGGAATTGTTTCTTTGATTCAACACTGTTGCCCTATGTTGAGAAAATATATTTTTCTCTTGCTTTCCCACAAATAATGTTATACAGCAAGGCATATTAATATTTATGTTCCATTCTACCAACTCTATAATCTCCGCAAATCACCAGTGGGCCTGGCCCCGGGACAAGCAACAGTCCGGAGGTCCTGAACCTACTTGCCAGATGCTCAAACGGAACCCACCTGCGAGCTGCAACTGGCCTATAAAGCACAAACTCACTGTGTGGGGCAGTGGTACACCAGAGCCCCTGGCCTGAGGAGTCTCAGGGATTAGTGTGAAAATGCCCTTGGATCTCTCTACCCAACCCATGCCAAATTGCGAAGGTGCCCCTGGCCAAGTGGAAACAGGCAGCGAGACCCACCAAAACCGCCTAGAGTGGGCGTCAGCTCGAGGGGCTGACCTGGGCTCAATCTAGAGCTGGGCACAATGGAAACAGCTAATTGCAAACAAGGGCAGTTAGAACCCAGATTGGACTGCTTCCATAGGCCCAGCAGGATCTCCCTTGCTCTCAGGAGAGGCTGGACACCTGTGCGGTGTCTAATCGCTGAGCTAAAAGGTAACTACAGCCCAAGGACCTGTGAGCAGTCCAGGCTACAGGGCCGTAGAAAGTGCAGGCACCTTGCAGCCCACCTGCAGTCTGAAATGGTCCTGTCTCTGGGCCTGTGTATTGATCCTGCACTCTCCAACAGACAGAACCTAACTGGATCAGCTCCCACAGGCTGGGCAGAATTGCCCATGGTCTCGGGAGAGACTGGACACCCCTGCAGTGTTTAGAGGTGAGGCTAAAAGGCAGCTACAGCTCGGAAGACCTGATCCAGCTGGGGTCTTGGCTACAAAGCAGCAGGAAAGACAGGCAGTTGGGACCAACCTACCCAACCAGAGTGCTTGCGTGCTGACCTTGTTCTACGCTCCAAAACAGCTGAGCTGAATTACAGCAGTAAGGTGAAAGGAACCAGACAGAAATCTACTTCTGCTGACTCAGTCTGGAGCCTAAGGTGTAGAGCAAACTCTCCAGGAGTGGAAACTCGATCACTTGCCTGTTCCAGGGAAATACTCCCTGATCCCCACAGGCAAGGGCATACAACCTATAATCATTCATCAACTATCTACTCTCAATGACCAGTGAAGGACACCAGAAGCTACTTCCCAACATCAGAGACACCAAAATGACAAGAAGACAGTGAAAGAATGTAACCAAAAACTAAAACAGTTTGGCATCTCCAGATCCCAGCAATCCCGATGAAAGCAACCCTGAGAACTCAAACACAATCAAAATACAAGAAAATGACCTTAAGTCCTTAGTAACGAAGATTATAATGGAAGAAACAAATAAAGTCTGTAAACAACTGCAGGAGGATGCAACTAAGAAGATTGAAGACATAAAAGAGTCATATAGAGAGGCACTGGAAGAATTTCAGAAAAATACCAACAACCATATGAAGGAAATCATTAAAACAGTTCAAGATCTAAAGATAAAAATGGAAGTTATGATAAAGGAATACACAGAAGAAAAACGTGATCAAGACACCTCAGAGAAGAAAGCAAGCATCACAGAGGTGACCTTATCTAACAGAATACAAGAAATGGAAGAACGAATGTGGGGCCTTAAAGACACAATCGTAGAACTCAAAACAACCATCAAAGAAAATGCTAAATGTGAAAAGTTCCTGACATAGAACATCCAAGAAATCAAGGACACCATGAAAAGATGAAACTTGAGAATAATAGGTATTGAGGAAAGAGAGGACACCCAACTCCACAGTCCAAAAAATAAAATTAATAAAATCATAGAAGAAAATTTCCCCAATCTGAAGAAGAATATGCATATGAGCATACAAGAGGGCTACAAAACACCAAATAGATCAGAAAAGAAAATCTTCCCACCACATAATAATAAAAACACAAAATATACAGAACAAGGAAAAATATTAAAAGCGGCAAGAGAAAAAGGCCAAGTAACATACAATGGCAAACCTATCAGAATTACACTTGACTTCTCAGCAGAGACCATGAAAGCCAGAAGGGCCTGGACAGAGGTTGTGCAAACCCTAAGAGAATACAGATGCCAGGCCAGACTACTATACCCAGTGAAACTATCAATAACCATTAACAGAGAAAACAAGGTATTCCATGACAAAAATAAATTCAAACAGCATCTATCTACAAATCCAGCTTTACAGAAGTTACTAGAAGGAAAACTCCACCCCAAAGGATCAAATTGCAACCAAAACTACATAGGAAATAGATAACTACACCATCACAAAAATCACAACCTCACAAACTCTCGACTGTAAAAAAACAGCAAAAATGAAGGGACTTAACAGTCACTGGTCATTAATATCTCTCAACATCAATGGTTTCAGTTCTCCAATAAAAAGACACAGAATGAGTGGATGCATAAACATGAACCAACATTTTTCTGCATTCAAGAAACACATCTCAGCCACAAGGACAGACATTACCTCAGAGTAAAAGGTTGGGGGAAAATATTCCAAGCAAATGGCCACAAGAAGCAAGCTGGAATAGCCATTTTAATATTTAATAAAACAGATTTTCAACCAAAATTAATCAAAAGGGACAAGGAAGGACACTTCATATTCATCAAAGTTAAAGTCAATCAAGAAGACATCACGATTTTGAACATCTATGCTCCTAATACAAGGGCACCCACATTTGTAAAAGAACTATTAACAAAGCTTAAACCACTCATTGATAGAGAGGCCTGGTGGCACTCAGAGGAAGAATTACAAGCTACCAAGAAGAGACTTGATACCCTATGAGCATATATGGGGGGAGGAGATCCGCCTCAGTCACAGACATAGGGGAAGGGAGTAGGGGGAAAGCAGGAGAGAGGAAAGAATGGGGGGATACAAGGTATGGGCTAACAATTGAAATGTAATATAATGATAATAAAATATTTTTAAAAACAAATACAATTCCCATAGAATTCCAACACAATTCTTTACACACCTTGAAAGAGATATTCTCAACTACATGGGAAAAATAAAAAATAAACAGGGTAAATAAAACAATCCTGTACAATAAGAGAACTTCTAGAGGTATCACCATTTCTAATTTCAAGCTGTACTACAGAGTCATCATAATAAAAACTGCATGGTTTGGGCATAGAAACACAGAGGTTGATCAATGGAGCCAAACTGAGAACCCAGACATAAACCAACATGCCTAGAAACACTTGATTTTTGACAAAGAATCCAAAACCATACAGTGGTGGAGAAGAGCATCCTCAACATATTTTCCTTGTCTGAATATATTGTTTTCTTCTGAGTCCAGGCCAAACTCCTTCATGTGCTCCACAGTCATAAGCCCTCCCATTCTCCTCAGGCATTTTGTCACCCTGATTCTGTCATACTCTTGAAGCATCTTCGTCTGGAGCATTTTCTTGTTCTATTTTCAGAGGTCCATACCTCTTCGAACCCAAAGAGTAGTTGATATTTCAGTGAGAGGTTCTTTCTCCCTTGCATTCTGCTCATCCAGAAAAAGGGAAGCAGCCTCTGCTCATATCTGGTGTTTGGCAGTGGAATTCATCATCCATTCACAACAATCCTGCACACTCCCTCACCCAGCTACTCTTAGATAGGCCCCTTCATTTTCATACCCTAGAACTCTGATAGCAACACTATGTTCACCTTCTATGTCACTGTGTATGTGTATGTGTTTGTCTGTCTGTTTTATTTGCTGTGGGTTGTGTTTTCCTTTATTGTGGAGTTGTTGCTTACCTTTGATTACATAGCATCTGGCACAGCACATGATTAAGAAGTGGCTTTTGAACTAAAATTAATCACCTACCTTTTCAGATCATTACATGTGTGTAAACACACGCACACACACACATACACACACACTTTAATTTCCCTTTTTCAAGGATTATAAAAAGAAAACAACAACAAAATAGTCTTTTTTGTGCCCCTTTCTCCTTACATCCTGGTTTCATCCTCAAAGACAAATGTTGCAATCACTAATAATTATTTCTTCTCTCTATTTGCTTCTGTGTAGATACAGTGGAGAATATCTCTCTTATTAAGGGGAATACGAACATTAGCTCTGTACATGTCTTCTCTTCCCACACATATTTTATCCTTCTCAAAACTCCAATATATTTCAACATGGTGCCCTGCCCCAAGCTTCTGTTCCATTGTCGCAATCTGAATTACAAGATATGAGGTCTACTTCATATGCTACTTA
>OU015742.1:182592743-182619395 GCA_907169655.1 Acomys percivali
ATATGTAATTTCTAAGCATAAAACGCTTAACTTTGTCTGAGCATCTAAAATCATTTTAACTCTCAATATATTTTATGGATTCAAAGCCTATCCAACTGCCTGCATTTGATAAGATCATGAACCCTACTTTCCTAAACAAGGATTTTGTTTCCTAACTACATCCCAGATACGTATCCTTATGCCCATAGATCACTCACCCTTCATCAAAGAAGATTCTTCGTGCAACAGACAGAAACCATTTCAAAAGTCCACAACTGGTCAAAATGCAGAGAAGAGCAGAACATGAGGTGCTCAGCTCCTATTGCTCCTCTACAACACAACCCCTACACCTAAGGCTAGCAGAGCAATGGGGCAAAAGTATTATAAGAGTCAGATAACCAGGTCTTCTGCTATAGAATAGTGTCTTCTATATATGACAGAGGAACTGACTTGTGAAACATCAAAAATTATAGCCACCTAAACAAGACTCACACAAGAACAGCGTCAATTGACAGCCAACATGGATGGAGGACCCTACCCCTACCACAAGGCCCTACCCCTAGATAAAGAGCTAAAAGCAATTAACGGTCAGTAAGTTGAGAGAATCAGTATCTTCTAAAACTGAGTTACCTGGTGGATTACCTAAGTCCAAGCAGTTAGCCCTAAACACACATATGAACAACAGAAAATAAACTTAGCAGAGTGTGTATGCGTGCTTGTGCAGTGTGTGCATATGTGTGTATATATGTGTGTTTGTAACAGTAATCAAAGAAGTGGCCATGAATTTGAGAGAGAGTGAAGGAGCTATGGGAGAAGCTGGAGTAGAGGACAGGAAAAGTATATAATACAACTTGTCTCAGGGGTAGACAATAAACTTGATTGAGTTTGATCTTTGTTCAACTCTGATTTTGTCACATTATTACTTGTAGTCAAGGATATAGACTACAAAGTTCTGAGATAAAGTAATGTGGGATTGGTCAATTCCTAAATCCCTTAGTAGAACATTTAGGTAGCTCCTAGAGATTTTGTTGTTTTTTTTTTAATTATTAAAAATGACAACATAAAAGATGGGAAACAGGTGATAAATATACAATAAAAAGTTATTAAGGGTTTTTTTGAAAATTAAACTTTTTAACCTTAATATATAATGATCACTTTCTAGAAAACTCTAAATTTAGGCATTCTGAGGTTTTTTTTTTTAATACTTCCAGTTATTTTAGGTTGCCTCACCATACCCCAGTGGATCCTAGATTTGGGATTACATCAAAACAAGAACCTAATTTGAGACATTAACACCCAGGATCAAACTTCAAACATCATCAGTC
Organism: Acomys percivali; assembly: GCA_907169655.1. Taxonomy (NCBI): domain Eukaryota; kingdom Metazoa; phylum Chordata; class Mammalia; order Rodentia; family Muridae; genus Acomys; species Acomys percivali. The sequence goes on from OU015742.1 coordinate 182,594,048, forward strand.
ATCCATCTAGGTTAGGCACTGAGGGCTGTATTTATTTACTGCCACATGAGCCTCTGATGCACAACTAATTGAAAAACCAATATCACAGTGGATGGTGATCAATGGGAAATGCAGCACAACTACTGATTTCCATTGGTTCTTCAAATTAAATTTGTAGTTTAAATAAACATAGGATCACATATATATATATATATATATATATATATATATATAGAGAGAGAGAGAGAGAGAGAGAGAGAGAGAGAAATAGAAAAGATATGTAAAGGTATCTATGAAAAGGCCTTTCATCAGATAACTCATAGGCACTGTGGTTTATACTTCTCTGGGGCTAATTGGTCCATGCAGGTTTCATGGAAAAGCACGATTTGACATAGATCCTAGGTTACATGAAATTATGCTATTTAGAAGAGGGTAGGAACCAGATTGCTAGAGTTCAAGGCTAACTGGGTCTATGGAGTGAGTTCCTGGCCAGTTGGAGCTACATAGTGAGAACCCATCTCAAACAGAGCAAGATAAGATGTATAAAGAAAAAAAAGAGTGAGGGAAAGCCAAGCAGAAAGCCAGAGAAAGAGAAAGAGAAAGAGAAAGAGAAAGAGAAAGAGAAAGAGAAAGAGGAAGAGAAAAGAGGTGGGGGGGGGCGAATAGGTGGCCAGAAGATGCCACATCAGACATATGGAAGCATATCAGCAAAGTCTAGAAGAGTGAACAGGGCCCAAGACTAGAGCATATATGACAAAGGAAGAATGCACAGCAGCCTTAACTCAGTGCTAAGCTCTGTGCTGTGAGCTCAAATGCTCAGAAAATTCCAAGAAGAGGGATTTTTGACAGGAGCGTCCTGGAGTCTTCATGAAGAAACTGAGAACCTAGCTGGACTATGAAGGACAAATAAGTGTCCACTACCAGAAAGAAAAAGAGAAGGAATTAATTTTACTTTGAAGTACCTGAAATCCAGCAAGTAAAATTAAAACATTGCATGGCTGAAATACTGTATTTGAATAGACGTAATTTTAATTACTAAGATTGTTTATTTAAATGCTTATTTTTAAAAGATTAGTTTATTTTCATTTTATATGCAAGAGTGTTTTAGCTGCACATATATATGTACATTATATGTGGATCATGCCTGAGAAGGCCAGAGAAAAGTGTTGGAACCCATAGAGCCGAGGTTACAGATTATTGACAGCCATCATGTGGGTGCTGGAAACTGAATCCAGTTTCTCTGCAGCAGGAACAAATGTTACTAACCACAGGGCCATCTTTCTTTCTCCTAAATGTATATTTTCCACATATAACTCAGGTTAGCTTTTAGTTAATAAACTATACCTTTAAATACAATATATTCATTTTTTAAAAAACTAAACACAGGAACGAGTCATACAGTTTTCAACTTCAATGAGAAAAAAAATTATACCAATCTTTCATGGAAAGGAAAATTTAGCAGGTATCTATATCTATGTATTAAGGGTTCTTTTTTTTCAAATTTATGTGAGTCTTAACTATGTTTTCACCTGTGGCCTTGTGTGTATCTTTCTTGAAATTCCAGATCAGTGAACCACAGAGGTTGCCCAGTGGGTAGATCCATTACTTCCTCCTTGTTGAACTTCATGGAACATCGATTCCTTGCCCAGTATGAGCTAGAGAGAACTTGATTTTCAATATTTTCACTGATGTGAGCCCTAATATTCTTGGAAGAGCCACGATCATCAGAAAGGAATGTTTCTGATGCGTCAATACAGAGTTGGTTCAGCTTTGATTTAATTAAATAGTTAATCAATTAACAATTTGAATTCATGAAAAGCATTCCACAAATGTAGTAACGTTAAAATTAAGTATGCTAGCAGGCTACCAAGAAGAGACTTGATACCCTATGAGCATATACAGGGGGAGGAAGTCCCCCTCAGGAACAGTCATAGGGGAGGGGAGTAAGAGGAAAATGGGAGAGAGGGAGGAATGGGAGGGTACAAGGGATGGGATAACAATTGAGATGTAATATGAATAAATTAATAAAATAATTTTTAAACATTAAGTATGTTGCTAATATTGAAGATTTTTATCTATTAAGAATGCTAAGCAGGCCAAGCAAAGACAGGGTTGCTTTTGTTTTCTTATTTTTAAAAGTGTAGTTCTGAGTATTCCTGAGAGGTGACTTATAATATCTGATGATCATGGTTTGTTTTTACACAGTCCTTTCAGAATTTTCTCACAACTAAGACATCCCTGGATGGTTCTGTTTACATCCATAAAAGAGAGAGTACAATGACTTGGCCAGGGTCTTAAGAGAGAAGAAAAGACTGTAACATACAGAGATTTTTGAAATCACAATGAACACAGGTGTATTCTTTAAACTTGCACTAACTGGTTGTGTAGATTAATATCACGTGCCAGTTCCAAACACTTCAGTCGAAATCCCCTTAACAATGGACCTGATATCTTGTCTCCCCAGATTTAGCTTCACTTTAACAACCATTTGAATCTTTTTGCCCTAGTTTCTTTTATTTCCTTCTTTTTTTTTTCTTCCTTTTAATTGAAAAAGGATCAATGGATTTAATATCTTGGTTATCTTGGATAAGAAGGTCTGACTTACTCTGACAATAAGGAACTCCATTTTCAGGCTGGCTCTTGGCTGAATCAAACACAATAGTTTGCAAGTATTCAGTCTCAGCATGAGTTGCAACTCCCCAGATACTAAACTAGCATAACAGTCATCACAAATTGTAGAACATAAGTAATGACTACAGAAGCCAATGAAATTAAACCTCAGAGAAAGACTAATCATTGGTCTATACCAAACACAATATAAGTACCTTGTCCGGAGAGGTGAACTTGCTTACATGAGTCTCGTGTGAAACTCTCCAATTTAAATCTCAAGACAAAGTAAATGTAAACTCTCACTCACTTCCATTCATTGTCTCAAAGGAATGAACCATTTTCTACCAGCAGGAGGTTCACTTTCACAACTATGGTATTTTGCAGCATTTTTCCCCTGAAGAAACATAAAGAGCATCCGTGTATCCCAAAAGAGAAGCCACCAATGATCAAATAAAGGATTCTACCTAAGTCCTGGCTGGTGAACTAATTGACTAATACTATTCATCAGTTTGGTAAAAGAAGTGTAGGTGACTCAAAGATGGCCATGCTACCATTTCCCTGGGAACTTCTAGGAACCAAAGAGTCCTACACACAGTACGAATAATCCACTAAAGATGCAACACTGAAGACTTCCTTGACCTATTTATGGAAAGATATACTACCCAAGAACCTGAACACCCTGGGCCATCATTTGTTGTGGTAGGGTGCAGTATTCTTCCTCCCAGCCTCCAGCTCCTGGAGTAACAACTCATGAGACTCAAGATAATTATTCACAAACACCAAGGCCATGTAGCTAACCTCTTCTCTGACTAGCTCGTAGCTTAAAATAACCCATGAATACTAATTTACATTCTTCCATGTGCCTGGCTACCTGGGTCAGGGACCATGCCTCCATCTTTCTCACACCTTGCTGGCTGACTCCTATGCTCCTGGGTCTAACCCTGAATCCCTTCTGCTGATACATGTTCCACCCATTATTCCCTGCCTCATCTATAGGCCATAGGGTTTGTTAGTTGACAGGTGCTGCATTCATACAAGACACAGGATATTCTTTCTGCAATTGTTTAACTCTTGTATTATCTAGAAGGGGACTTTTGAATTTCATGGACCTCTTTAGCCTTCCCTTTCCATACATGACGGATTGTTAGTGCAAACCTCATGAGGGAGGGTTCCATGCAGGTGGTCTCACTTGCTCTGATTCAAGATAACCACAACCATGTCACACCCAGAGGAAGTAATTACATTCCACTGCTTTCTCTGACTCATATTTTTCCACTACCTGTTCTGCTATGTTCCCTTGAGCCTTGATCCATTTAGGGCAGAACATTGGACCATTATGCCACTTTAACATTATAAACCATAATAACAGTTAACTCCAGGCAGTTGCACCACTTATCAATTATTAGTCTCTGAGGTGATTATAAAAAGAAGCCTCTTTCTACTCTAGCTGACAGCAGCAGTTATTTACAAACACAAATATAAATGTTTAGAAGGCAATATTATAGCATCTTATCTACTTAACAAAATAATAACCATAGCCTCCTCACTGCACACTGTGATTTCGCTAGCTGTAGGCATTTGCTTATCTTATGGTACCCAGTATGACTTTCTTCTTTTGGAGTGGGCCTTACATATAAGTGGAAAATAATTGGTCACACTCTTAACAGTCATATCACTACTGTATTAGTGGCACACTTCACCCTGGCATGCTAATTGCATAACAAGCAGAGAACACAGCTGAGTAGGACCATTTGTTATACATCTCCCAGCAGCTTACACAGTGCTTTTCAGCATTATGAATGACAGACAATAGAGAAGGAGTTTCCTATTCTTATGCAATGCAACCAGAATGTTTAATTTCTTCAGCATAAGAAACTTATCATTGAATTCCGGCATGCAGCCAATAGAAATGGCAGTAGCCTGTATTATGTGAGAATCCTCAGGCATCTGACTGGATGACGTCACTGACAGGGTGATAGCTCACTGGTTGGCACTGGGATTTTCATTCTTATTTTTAACATGGAGCAGGATAACAAAGCAAAATCCAGGGAGATCATTCACTATGTAAAATGTTCTGGATACTAAGAGGGAACCATTACAATTCAGCTTAGGACTGCTGGTTGCCTCTCATTTCCTGTTCCAGCAGGTAACATTTATTAGGCACTTCATTAGTCTTACAGCTGAGGTAGACCAATGCCACAGCACATTATCCTCACTACATATACACAGAGGATGTGTGGCAAGGATAACAAGCTCCTCCCTGTTATCATCTTTTAGTGAGCTATGTTCAGGCTTTAAGGCCTTCCAGAAGCCTCTTTAATTCTATTGGTCCATGTTTGGGTACTAAGTATCACATGCCTTTCCTGGAGAGATTAGTCACAGCAAATAGAGAAAGCACCAAAAGACTAAATATAAAATAAAAGAAAATAAATTTTAAAATATTATATCCAAATCATGTATGATTGTTCATTGGGGTTATTTTCAGAAGCATGGGTGACTGAAAGATACACCATTGGGAACAGCTGAAGATTTCCAACTGCATCATAGATGATTCACAAGATGCTTCTCCATTGAAAAGTCCTACCATAGATACAGTACAAAAAACCCCAATGCCTAGATTTTGTTTATCTCTTAAATTATCTTATAGAATAGAAGGACTTTGCAAGTCTCATAAATCTCTTGCCTCCCTTCACAAAGAAATGTTAATAGGTCATATCTCCTGAGTTTACTACACAGGTGATCATGGTTACTCTGGTTCAAGACAACAGTGGTTATGTCATGCTGGGAGGAAATACATCACAGCTCTGAAATGCTATGTCAAAGCAGAACCATATGTGATTTAGGCTTTTATTACAAAGTTGACAGCCTATGTCTGACTGCAAATCAATGGACAAAATCAGCCTATTTATATTCTTAATTAAAGTATTATCAAATGAAACAGTAAATTTAATGACAGTGAGTGGTAACAAAGAAAACTGAAACAGTTACTTAGTCTCTTGTTTATTTGTCATATGGACTAGCAGGGTTTTTAAGTCAATGGCTCTTGGATAAAAGGAGACTTGATAAAATACCAACAGATGGTATTGTACGTAATGGTATAGTCTGTTATGTACTATTAAATGGTTTGTCCTATCTATTTACCTGTAATCAATGACTATAATCATTGTATTATAATGTAATACACATAGGCATGTGTCTGTATATATAAAGAATCATCTTGTAAATTAGTTTGTATTTTGAGCTTTATAAATGAAAATATAAACACAGGCAATATATAAAACTCAAGAAAAATAAAAATGTGAAGAAGAAGAAAAAGATGATGATGGTGATGATGATGATGATGATGATGATGATGATGATGGGGATAATGGCAGTGGTAGTGCTGGTGGTGGTTGCGAAGTCCATATAAAACTGTTGTTACACACAGTCTAACTAGCTATGACCTTGTAGAAGATATAACATATATCTTATGCAGGACCTGCTTTTTGACTGTGACAAAAAGGATGTGGATAAATGGCTCATTCCTTCAAATAGCCTCATGGTATCCACATATATCTTAGACAAGTAACATCAAGCATGGGTTTGTTCATTTTCTATATGGTTCTGGTTACATGTCCAGCAGCTAGAATCATGTCCTTGGGAGGAGATTCCCTTGAATTTGCAAGAAGAAAAATATAATCACAAACTTTCCTTAAAGAATGTCACCAGATCAACTGTAATGACATCCTACTACCTTAAGCATTATGTGAATGTCAGGGCCAGAGAACTTAGTAGAACCCAAGTGGTAAATAAGAAGCAGGACACAACAAACGAAGTCTACAAGGATTTAACTCTATTGCCCATCCTAGATAATGGGATTATGGAGTCTCCATGGCCAGTTTCTGCTGGATGCAAGGGCCAAAGCTGAGTCAGTTTGAAGCACCATCTGTGACTTGTCTCAGGGATTGGAAATATTAGCACATTATTTCAGGGAAGTCAAGCTTGTCTCTGACCTCTCCTTCTGGTGTCCCAGACAGTCCTTCTTGCCTCTGGCCATGATGAGAAGAAGGTCTGTGAGCTCATTTCTGGGCAGTGTTTCGATGAAATGGAGACCGTGTCTACTGGGGCTTATATGTGAGGAAAACGTCAAGGTCTTGCTTCCTAAGAGAGCTGGGGAAAACATTATTAGGTGTCGAGAAGAGCTGCCTGTGGGCTTTTAACATAAAATAATAAAAGTCAAGCAAAATGAGAATTTTCCCAGGAAAACTTGACTTGGACATACTTTCTATGGGTGGAGTAGCAGACACCAGCTCGGACCTTGCTGGACAACTCTGGATAAAATCAGAGAATGCAAGCTTGTCATTGGGATTATTGTTGAATGGGATCTGTCTGTCTGTATTCTTTGAGAATACGCTGAGTACCAATCTTTGATGTACCATCCCTAGAGAGGCCCTAACCTCCAGATACCCATTCTCTCCGGCCAAAATCAACAAGCTGATTATCTAAGCCATTCAATAAAATTGCCAATAGCCACATATGCCTTTTAAACTCTGGAAACTTTCCTTTGCAGAATTGTATTTTAATTTGAAATATGCAATATGCAACAGGGCAATTTAAAATATATAACAGGATATTTCAAGGATTTAGTAAAAAAAAACTATAAAATATCACACTAAAATTTTGTTGGACATTGAAATGTAGATACTTTGGAAATACTAAGTTAGAAAAAAGTATATTATTAAAATTAATTTAAATTATTTCTCTTTGCTTTTTCCAAAAAAATGTGGCTACTACAAATTTTAAAATTACATTTGTGGTTATATTTGTGGCTCACATTGTATTTCTTTTGGAGAACGTACTTCTCTATCCACAGTACTGTTATTTCTAATATATTTATTTACCCTTGACAATGATGAGATGGGTTTTCTCAAATAACACATTTTATTTTAACAGGAGTTGTTGAAAAGAGTAAGAGGAGAAATATGCTTCCTCCATCTTTATCCTGGAAAACTCTTATTTATCCATCAAGACCCACACTCAAAATCTTCCCCATGATGGATTTTCAATTACTCTGGTTTAATCCTACATACAAATTTACCAGAGCTGTCTAAGTCTTACAACAATTATGCCAATGTACAAAGTCCCCATTCTATGTTATGGGTGTATTCTAAGTAAGAAGTCCCTTATTTCAATAATTTAATGTTGAAATAGCAATGTAAATGCTTTCTTATTTCTTTTTTTTTATTGATAAATTTCTTTACCCATCTTGATACATGGCCTTAAGTGTTGTTTAGACAGTTACAGGACTTTTTTTCAATCCCTTGTTCTTCATATAGCCCATAATTAATACTATAGAGTGAAATTTCCCTGTGTATTGCCACCCAGATGCTTCTTTTAAAATAATATTTTATTAATATTTTAAAGATTTTATACAGTGACTCCTGATTCACTACCTTCCCAACTTCAGGGTCTTTTTTTTTATAAGCTCATGGAATCATAAATTCACCTAGATGGAAGTATCTAAGTGGTTACTGAGAACAGTGTATTTATAATGCCCTACCCTCTTCTTTCTATACAAGGGTCTTGATTTTTATTCCCTGTGATCAAATCAGGCCATATTTCTCTCAAATTCATAAGCTTATTTATTTTTCTCTTTCTTTCTAGTGCTGCTCTCAAGGTTTTGCCATCAACTTTCTCCTTACCTCACCCATGCAAATACACTCCTGCTTCCAAATGGAATGTTTATCCCATTGGTAGGGTGTTGACTCTCCTTGAGGCCAATAGAATATGGGATTCATTAGAAAAATTATGACCTAATGACTTAGCAAGGATTAGTCCTTGTCTTATTTCCTGATACTTATCAAACTAACAAAGTCAATCTTCCAACACATTTGGACGTGTTTTTTCTTTAGATCTTGCTTGAGATGTTGTTCATTTCTGTCAGGTAGACCAATGCCCCATGTATGAAGCAGGAAATTAGATCTTTGTTTAGTTAATTGGAAGCATTTTTCTTTTATATATAAACCCTTGGGGATATCCAGGATCCAGCCTTACTCCAGCAGCCAGCATCTTTCTTTCTAGGGGCTGTTGTGCAAACATCTCCTACCACTTGACCTTGAAAAAAGTCTTGCCAACTTATGTAAAATGTGGTCCAAGAAGAAACAGCTTTGGCATTCTCATGAAAGGGCATAGTTGGAATTCTGTCTTTAATTATTACAGAGATATTAAAAACAAACCATGTTGCCAAATTATTAAAGTAGTGAAAATATTTTGAAAAACTGTTTAATTTTCTTTAGTCATGAGGATATATTCAATATGACTCTTAGACGAGAAGGGGAATAGAATTGATAGATACTGTCATCTTTTAAATATGAGATTGCCTAATTGTGGAACTTTGCTTTTTTGTTGTTTTGCTTTCTTGCCTAATTTTTATTTCTCAGATCTACTGGAATAGTTTAAAGTTTGATCAATCTGGAAATCTACCAGACCTCCCACTTTGTCTGAATAACATCTACTATTTCTCCCCTCCTTAATTTGGATTTCACTCTTATTAGAGTGAATATGCTAAAACTGATAAATTAATTATGGAATTAAGACTACAAATAAACATATCAAAGCCAACAGCATTTTATATACCAATAGTGAACTTGATGACAGTAATAATGAAGAAAATAATAATATTCAAAATAACTACAAAATAGTCGATGACCTAACAATAAATTTAACCAATGAAGTATATGATGTCTATAAAGAATATAAGAAAAGATTATGAAGAAAATTGAAGAGATGCATAAAAGTAAAAATATAACCCATATTTATGGACAGTCCAATTGTAATATTCTTGAAATGTCCATACTATTATACACTATCTATAGATTCAGTGAAATCTTCATCAAAGTAGAAATGGATTCCTTTAAAAAACAAAAACAAAAAAAAACCTTAAAATCCATATGGAACCACAAAAGACTTCTAGCCACAAAAATAAACTTGATCAGAAACAACAAAGCTGGAGGTATAGCAAACAGATGTCAAAACGCCCTACAAAACTATAACAAAGTACTGGAGAGATGGATAAGGAGTTATGAGTGTTTAATGCTCTTCCAGAAGATCCATGTTCAGTTTCCAATACCTATCATGGGCAACTCATGACCATCTCTCAGCACCCATATAGACTGACTTATAACCATCTATAAATTCAGGTGCAGGGGATTAAGACACGTCCCCGCTTCCATCCTCCATAGATACTAGGACCAAGAGTGTAGGTAAGTAGGTAGGTAGATAGATAATTGATTGATAGATAGAAAGATAGATAGATAGATAGATAGATAGATAGATAGATAGATAGATGATAGGTGCATGCATATATACTTATTTAGATACATGGATACACATAATAAGTACACCATCTTGGTTATCAGATAAACCCAAACAAAAAAATTAAAAGAATAGAGAGTTGAGAAATAAATGCATGCATCTTCAGGCCACTGATCTTCAAAAGTAGAAAAATTAAAAACATCATGACAATATGGATAGAATTAAAAGATACTATATTAGGAAGAAAATATCAATATAAAGAAAATTTATATAAAGAAGGCAAATACAGAATAATCCTATTCATATAGAGTTGTAAACATTTATTTCATAAAGTAGAGGGTAGAATTTTCTAGAAGCTGGGAAGAGTAAAGGGGAATATATCACAGGTGGTTAAAACATAGATACAAATGTACAGTTAGAGAGAAGGGACACAGCCAAACCTTTATGCAAGATGGTAAGGTGACTAGTTTACAGTTTATTATTTATTTTATGATTAGCTAAAAGAGTGGAGTTCAAATCTCCCAACTTAAAGAAATAATAAATATATAAATATTTGTAGATGGTGATTATATGGATTTGATTGGTATATATATATTGTACATTCATATTGGATTTTCAGGCTATAGTTCATTAATAACATATAATTATGTGTCAATTAATTTATTTCAAATTCTTGACTTTGGTCTGGAGGTGTAGCTTTGTCATAGAGTATTTCATAGGTATATATGAAGCCCTAGATTCAGTCTTCAATACTGGTAAAAATATCAAACCCTTGATTTGAAGATAAGCAATATTACTGCATATGAAACTTGTTAACTTTTCTGAGTCTTGTGAGTTCACTTTTAAAAATGGACATAATCATATGATATTCTAAAGTCAAGTAAAGCCATGTTAGTGAAAACATACTGCAAACCAAAATTTCTGCAGAAAGTGAGTAACTGAGCTATACTCTTTCCCCTTCAAGCACATATTTACCATGAAACTATACATGCAATGTACCAGGCATGTGAAGAAAAATTATCTGGGAGCCAGGGATGTCCAAAGATCTCTAAGCCATGTTCAATGCATAATGGAAGTCTACCTCTGCCAAGTTCCATAGCTGATGTTCAGAGCCTTCCTTCTGAGCAATACAGGCAATCCAGTTCAGAGATTCTCTGATATCAGACCAATAAAGAAATTTGCAATTGTCATGGGACATTCACGTTTACTCACCCATCAGCCTTCCTGCAATAAGAATCAACTAAGTGTTGAGACCCAGTGTCTGCCCACAGACATTGTAAAGGTCCATTTTAATGTTTAATAGCTTTCTTCACAAATAACTAGGTTAAATAAGAAGCTTATCACCTTGCCTCCCCAGGAAACAGTTTCTTTGATAAATATTTTATTTCCTATTTTTTGAGAATTTCATATACATGTTAAATTATGACCTGTCCTATCCATTCCACCTTCCAATTCTTCATGAATCTACCTCCTAGCTCCATGTCCTCTCCTCTTCGTAAAGAACCTATTAAGTACATTTAATGCCGCCCATATGTATACGGGTGTAGGGCCATCTACTGGAGCATGCACAACCTACCAGTGACCATACTCCCCCCAAAATAATGGCTCTCACTCTCCCAGTAGCCATCAACTGCTTAAATAACCCCTCAATTAAGTGTAAGGTCTTGTGAATTTCTCCTCTGTCTATGCTAGAGTTTTACCTGGCTTGATCTCATACATAACTCATGCAGGTAATCTCAGCTGTTGAAAGTTCATGAGTGCAATAGTTGTGCAGTAGTTACTGGCAACGTCTGGAATATTGTTCTAGTGAGCAGAATGATCAAGGTGCGGAATCTAGAGTCATGACTTGTCCTGTTTATTCAACACAGCACTTACAATGAGTGAGGAAGGACTGGCTACAAGGAATGAAAGAAAAATCAATTGATCAGAAAAAAAGTATATTAGCATACTATAGTATAAGGTATTTGCATATATTTTAATAAGTGTTTATGACACTTAGGCTTTCACTCTTTATGTGTTATGCATTTTAGTAGTAGAAGAGAGTTTTCTCTAAGGACCTCTAAAGAAAGAAATCCATTCTAAGGTTTCTTGCCCTGTTCCCTATTAAGTTGTCTGAGAGATCTTGACAAGTTTTCTTAGCATGTCTGTATGAGATAAACAGTGAACATGATCCAAATCTAGTATTGTCAATTATTGAATTTTATTACTATAAAAGGATTAGTCTAAAGGATAGATGACATAGGGCCTCTGTAATCGCTTATTACAAAGAACAGAAACCTGGTCAAGTTATTCCAAGTACTTGTTCTGTAATGAGTCTGAGGAGTGTCCACAGGTGTCCAAGAAGAGTGGGGTCATACAATGTAGGAAAGTAGAGCTGGCAATCCCAGGAGTAGGATAGTTATAGATTCACTTGAACGTTTTGGTTATCTACATCTTGCTTTCTCTCCACATCCTTCTTATCTTGGTTGGCTTCTTTTATTGTCTGTCTTTCAATCTGGCATATCTGGTAATCCACCACCACTACTTTCTAGCACCTGTGAATACTGGTGAAGCTGCCATACCTTGATCAAGCCAACTATGGTCACTAGACATTAGAGGTATCTAGTTCAGATAAGTGGCTATATCTACCCTGTGAGAGCCCCTCAGGAATGAGAGTGTCTATAGACATGAAAGGAAGTGTAGGTTAAAAACAAACAGGAAAGCAAAGGTCTTCTCCTTGAGAACATTGCCAGTAGTGGTTAAAAAAGAAAACTAGGTTAAACCAAAGGGTTACACATCTCTTCTTTTCTATGTTTCTCATCAATCAGATTCTAAAGGAAATGGTGATTTCAGTCTGCTGAGTCACAAAGGCCTGAGAAGATTCCATTAAATGGGCTTCTAATTGTGGTTTGGGAAGAAGCCGTGTTAAAAATCTGTACCTAATTTTCTGCTTATGAGCTAAGATGCTTAGCATATTATCACCAGTCACCCAAATATTAAAACACTTTCAGATTTCAAGCCTCCTTTCATTACCATGTTCACTGAGTGTTTCTCTTTGCATATTGGAATGCCCCTTATGGACTGTATTGTGACTCATGGCAGGAGTTCACCTGGAGGGCTCATACTGTGGGCTGCCCAGCTTTTCCTGTACTTCCCTCTAAGTACCACAAAGAACCTTAAGTAAGTACCATAGGCCCCTATTCCTACTCTTAAAAATCGCCTTTCAGCCTCCATGTGGGTCAAGATAAACATGGGAACACATAGTTTGTTCTTGGGAACTTAGGTCAGTGAAGAAGGCCAATAGAGCCCTAAGCACCATCATAGAAATGGGGGAATAGAACTGGGCTGAGGATCCACTCTACCCTAGCACTCTGCTGATTCTTAAATGGGGTGGGAGAGGGCAAGCTCCTGAGTTGATGAGGCCTGGGCTGGAGCTTTAGTTGCTAGAACCTGACTCAACATGTCCAAAATCACCCAGGAACTCATTGATCTAGACAGCATCAATAGCTATGTTTACAGCCTCTTAGCAATCAAGGAAGGAGCCACTGTTTAAGGTATTGCTATGAAGGAATGTAAAAATCTTTGTTTTCCTACCTTGTGCTCTAAAGGAGTGTAGAATCAATCTATGAGATCATTGTAGGCTTACTGGAGCACTTCTTAGGAAGATTCAGTTAACACAAAGGTTCAGATCTGTAGGCACAGTTCTATGAAACCTCCAAAGATATCACTATAGTAGCAAGAACTAAACATATTTAAAATAGCATTCACCTGCCCAATCATGTTAAGTGTACCATTTTATGCTAACAATTTGGCTCCTTGTCTCCTTAGCTTCTTTTGTTCCTCAACTCATTGACACCAAATTCTGTCCCCAAGTCCCCTTAGCTGATCTCCTCTATCACATGGAATGCCTCTCCTCCTTCCCAATCCTGTTGCCATGATGAGTTTCCTGTCTAGACCATTACAATGAATTCCAGTCAATTATCCATTTGAATCCAACCTAAACAATAACACTTCTGCCTGAACCTTCTCAAAGCACAAAGCTGTTTGCATCACTTCCCTTGTAAAATTCTCTCCAGTGGCTCCCACTCATTAAACATGCTATGCCAATCCTTTAATCTGATGTTCTTTCTTCACAGCCACCACCCCACCAACTCTTCCCCCCCGTGCTTGTCTATTGTCTAGTTTTGTCATCGCTTTAATAACATTAGATAATGCTAGGAATTTTCCATCAAAAATGAGTAAACCTCAACCCTTTTGTCACCATTCAAAAGCATATTTTGTCTGTTTATGGACTTACAGAACTTGAAATGTTTTGGTTCTTTTCATTTATTTGATTGTACTACCAGCAGTGTTTCCACCATATTTAAAATAATTTTACTTATTTGATATCATTTGTCACCTGAATAAAAATGTAATTTGTTTTTATTGTATAATAGTACATGGTTATTGTAAAGATTGTATCAGATGTTAACAAGTCCATATATAATAACAAGCAAGCCTTGTTAGGACACAACACAGAGCTTCCAGTTTTGACATTTTAGCATATACTGTTATTGTTTCTTTTATTTGATGGTCATATCACGACACCTATTCAGTTATATTTTTTTCCTTTACAGTGGCTTTAAAAAGTTACATGGCATTTTATTATGAGCAGTAGTGAATTGTATAGCTACTATGTTAAAAATATAGTAGACCCTAGTTCCTCTAGTTATTAGTAAGAATGAAAATAATGTATACATTCCTACAGGATACAATATGGCATGATGTTACTTTCTTACTCATTTTCCTGACAGATTTTCTATTTTTGTCACAATTATCTGAATTTCCATAGCACATGTATGACCCTTCGCACCATCCCTTTAGACATTATTTTAACAGCACATATATCCCCCAAAAATATGTCAAATACTTTTTGGTCTCATGACCAAATATCTGTTTTATTTTTTAATTAATAGTTTTGTTTGAATTCTCAATTATATTCACATAATGTTTGTGCTACTAAAATTTTCAGAAGTATACTCACACTATGCTCTCTCAGGACCTATCTGAAATATCTTTTCTTTCTCCAAACTTATTTGTGACAATTCTGTTGTATAGCAGGCTCTTCCACAACAATAAACAATAAACAGTAAACTTCCAGGACCATCTATCTTCACCCTCTGTCCTGATTGGATTTAGTAGTTTGAAGAAAATTTATGCCAATCTTACCTGTTATTTTTCTATGCAACCTGTTTCAACTAGCTCTGAATCTTTCCAATTTAATTCATCTTCAATCTTAAATTTTTCAAGAGGCTTAAAGTAAGAGCTAATATATTTCCATTAAATTTAAAGGAATAATCAATTATTCTTTTCAGTCGAAGACAAGTCTTCTGTTTAGAACAACTTCTTTTTTTAACTTTCCCACTACTTTTTCCATTTTTATCATTCTACAGATTCCCATATTATATGCATAATATTTATTTAAATCCGTGTTTGACTTTCTCATTTACTATTCTTATCATTTAAGAGTTGTACTTTTAAAAAACAGAATTGTACTTTAGACTCCCTAGGATATCAGAGAAAAGTTCAGTTTCTAACGTCATTGTTCATTTTATGGTGTTCCATCAACTCTTCACAACTTCTTCCTAATTGCATATTTTGTACAATTCTGTGAGATTTCTTTCATTCTCAGAGTACTCCCCAGTTATAACTGATCACTCAACTTTCATAGCTATGACAATCTCTTAAATTATGATAATAAAAATAACTATACTTTAAAATTTTTCTACTACCTTAGAAAAAGCAGAATTATAAATTTGAACAACAATACAATTTTTTATGTATCTGGTATTAGGTGTCTAGTATTACAACCTCATTGATGCCTCCTCATAGATTAAAAAATAATAATCAGTCATGTTTGGCATTTGCTACAAAAGTGGAGGCTAAGGTAGATGGCTCTTCCTTGGTTTCTCTAGGGAGAAATTCTTGTCTTTCTGGCTTTAAGTTCTTATGAATTCTAACCCAATCTTGCCATTCCTCTGTAAGAGCTCACATCAAATCTATGCTTTGCTAAGCTTAAACCACTAGTCTCTTACAAGAGAGAATATTTCAGGTCACTTTCTTTTTTTATTATTAATTTATTCTTGTTACATCTCAATGGTTATCCCATCCCTTGTATCCTCCCATTCTTCCCTCCCTCTCATTTCCCCTTACTCCCCTCCCCTATGACTGTGACTGAGGGGGAAAACTTCCCCCTTTATATGCTCATAGGGTATAGTCTCTTCTTGGTAGCCTGCTATCCTTCCTCTGAGTGCTACCAGGTCTTCCCCTCCAGGGGATCTGGTCAAATGTGAGGCACCCGAGTATGTAAGAAAGTCATACCCCACTCTCCACTCAACTGTGGAGAATGCCCTGTCCATTGGCTAGATCTGGGTAGGGGTTTGAAGTTTACCACCTGTATTGTCCTTGGCTGGTGCCATACTTTGAGCTGGACCCCTGGGCCCAAATCTGCCTATCATAATGTTCTTCTTGTAGGTTTCTAGGACCCTCTGGATCCTTCCACTTTGCTATTCTTCCATGCTTCTCTCATCTAGAGTCCCAATAGGATGTCCTCCCATCTGTCTCAGTTTCCTGGTAAGTGAAGACTTTCATGGGACATGCCCCTTGGGCTAGTATGCAGATGTAAGTGATTATATACTATTTGAGTCTTTCTGCTTCTGGGTTAACTCACTCATTATGATCATTTCTAGCTCAATCCATTTGTCTGCAAATTTCGAGAGTCAGGTCACTTTCTTATGCGTTTGTTGTTGTTGTTGTTGTTGTTGTTGTTGTTGTTGTTGTGTTTTATATCGAACTTTGTCCAGCTGAAATTTCTAGATGTTTTCAGAAAACGATGCACTGGTTGCCTTTCTATCATGGAGATAATTAACATAAATATAAAAGGGTTGTACGAGCTCATGGCTAGAGGCTAGAGTCTATGCCTAACAGTTCTCCTTACTGAGGTTGCAATGAAACATCAAAGCACAGCAAAATTGAACCTTGGGGCAACACTCTTTAGTTCATTGCAAGGAGACAAAAAGAGGAAGAGGAAAGGGTCATGCAACACCATTTGGGGAAATCCAACATGAGCGCTTTCCCTAGGATCAATCTTGCATGGGCACCTCCATAACCAAGGAACACCACCGTGGGGATGAATCATATAGCCTTTTAAGAACAATGAAATTCCATATATAGTAAGGAGATGTCACAGTTTCTGTTCCCCATATTCTTTATGACTTGATTACTCTACTGAAACCTGATGGTGTCGAGGAGCAGTGTACTTCTCTGCTAACAGCATTACCCTTCCAAGCCCTTTACTTCCAATACTTTATTTCCTGTATTGTTTTCTATTGATATCCTTCCTATATACCTATGCTTTCTAGAAAATATGCATTATATCATTTTATATGCTTCAAAAAGTGCTCTCAGTATATCTTCCCGACCTCTCTCTTCTTACTGAGATAGGCACGACTCTAACAGCTATCAACCATAACAAAAGTTTTCAGGAAAAGAAGCAATAGAGAATTATCTTTTGAGTGTGCTCTCAAGTACTCTAAGGGATGATAGTCATTACACTGTGCCACAAATACTAACCATTTATGATTATGTCTTATTTACCTCAACTAGAGAATTAAATTTTTGAGAGAAGTAATAATGCTTTCTTTGTTTCCTTGTAAGGTACAGAGTGTCATATAACTGCACTCTTCTAAAGTCTGTTCAATTTAGTTGAAGTGTAGCTTACATTTCACAGGCACTATGTGTTACATGTATTATTTATGTACCCCCATAAAAGCCTTTACAAATAGCATCTCTTTTGTAAAAGAGTTATAGAAGGCATAGATAGACAATATTAATTATTTTAGGTTTACCCAGTTAATGACTGAAATTAGAATCACATTCAAGTCTGATTCTAGTGTCCAGCTGATTTTTCTGTTATGCCATTTTTATGAAGCTGAGATGACCCCTACCAGGCATAAAACTTAAAAAGAATATAATTGATTAAATATTAGACAATATTAGTCCCTTACTAGGCCTACTTAACACCGTCTCTTTGACTGAACATGAGAACGGACCTCAAGGTTTCCTCAGAATTGACTGTAACGATGCTGAAATCCTTTCTGGAAATGTCTCCTCCCCAAAAAAATACAGTAATTTTTTATTTAGTGCTTCTGTAAAATAATTTCGCCATGTTCTTCCTTGGAAATTTGAATAAAATGTGACCATGAACAGAATTTTTCTCATACTACAGCTATAATTTCATGCTAGACTGTTTAATCTACATATTAGGGGATCCATTCTTCTGTGCTCAGTCTACGATTTGTAGAGGCAACATGGAAAAAATGATGTGCAGCTTCTTCTCTTTGCTAACCAAAACAAAATCACTGTGAATGGCAAGGATAGAAAAGAAAACGTTAAAGCCTGAACTGTCGGCCGAAGGGCCAAGCCCAATTCTGTGCTGTGTTTGGTTTGGATTGGATAGTTTAAAAACTATTTGATTTTATTGTGGCCAATATTTAAAAGTTTGAAATCCCATAAAAAGACAAGTTTCTAGTTTTTTTTAATGTGTCTCATCACATTGGTCTTGTATTTTTACACGAGAACCATTTCTTTGGGCTGAATAGTAGGAGGGACAAATACTGCCTTCGGCTATGGACCAGAGATCATGTAGACTTGCTACGAAACAAAGAAAATTACAGCAGGAAGAAACATTAGCAAAATTAACTCAGCCTTTTCACTTGTAATACAGAAAGATGATGTAGAATCGTTCAAGGTGCTGGTTACCAGGAGGCTGAAAGTAGGGAGAAACAGATTCTGATTACTCAGGCCACTGCTCTTCTTATTAACAGGCTTCAAATGGCAATAAGGACCTCCCATAAAATTACATATTGGGTAATTTAAAAGTGAGATGTACTGTAAAATACCAATCTCCTGTTCCAGGTTCTCCTAATGTCTACTCACTTCTATGTTTACATTCACACATTGCCCTATTGAAGGACAAACAAATCTTTCAGGCAGAGATTGCAAATTAGTCGAGTAACCATAAAGTAATGTCATTATGGGGATTGACTTTTTATGAAATACAACCATTGGTTCTTATTAAACTTTTTATAAATGCACATTATTTGTTCAGCAAATGTTATATATTAATATTATATTCAAATAACTATATTGGACACTCAGTAAAGATAAAAAGAATGAACAGAACAATAAAACCATTGCCTCTGTGGTCATAAATTAGCAGTATGCCATCTGGAACTGATTCTCCAACAGAGAATAAGTTAGACTGCTTTCCAGACCTAAAATGGGGCTATTTCTTTCTTTTTATCCTTGGATTTTTGAGACAGGCTTTCTCTGTGTAGCATTTGCTGTCCTGAAATCACTTTATAGATGAGGCTGGCCACGAACTCACAGGATTCCTCCTGCCTCTACCTCCTTGAGTACTGGGTTTGCAGGCATGCGCCACTGTGCCCAGCTAAACCTATCTATTTCTTTATATGTCCTGTATTATATCAAGTATATCATATGTAATCCATAATTTAATAAAAAGTTAGTGACAAACTAAATTAAAGACTCAAATAAAATCAGTAAATTTATTAATCAATCGATTCAAAAATTTTTCAAAAATGAGTCAAAGCATCAGGTTTTAATGATCTATTGTGTTTCTAAATAACAATTAGATTATTTTATTTGAAACTTTGTTCTAAAACATATCTACAATGGAAGAATATTTATGATTGAAGAAAAAGTTCCTAGCTACCCATGAAGTTACAGAGAATGTTTTAAGTATGTATAAATATGTATGCTGAATCAGAGACTATCCTGTAGTTAGAGGATACTGTGGATGAATGGTCAACTTTTTTCTAACTTCTGGAATACTCATCTCCCCACAAGTTTATTTCATAAAATGGTTAAGTGCTAACTATGACTTGGACATTAAGCCGAGCAGTAGTGGCGCACGCCTTTAATCCCAGCACTCGGGAGGCAGAGGCAGGTGGATTGCTATTAGTTTGAGGCCAGCCTGGTCTACAAAGTAAGTCTAGGACAGCCAAGGCTGCACAGAGAAACCCTGTCTCAAAGAACAAAACAAAACAGACAAAAAGAATTGGACATCAATTGTGACTGGAAATATAAAATATAAGGTAACTAATTACTTATGTTAAAAATTATGTTAAGGACTTGGGAAGTAGCCTAACAGTGGAGCTTAACAGGAGCAACTTTAGTTCCCAGCACTGAGAGAGAGAGAGAGAGAGAGAGAGAGAGAGAGAGAGAGAGAGAGAGGGCTCATTAAAGGACATGGGTTAAGGGAGGTAGAATATATCTAATGCTTAGTTAGCTGTCATTTTATTTTATTTTTTGTTGATACCCTAAAAACATTGACAATATATTGACAATATATGCAGCAGATGCACTAAAATAGAAGCTGGAAGTGAGAGGAGCTAAACCAGTCTTGAAGGGAGCAGAGTCTCTAAGAGCAACCTAAGAATAAGTGCAACGGTCGAGGAGAGCAGGCATCTCCAGAAGAAGAAAGGTCAACTTCTGATTGAGGGCAGCCAACCACAGTTCTTTCAATGGCAGAATTAACTCTCAGCTAGACCCATAACGAGGAATGGAAAATGGCTGAGATACAATAATATACTTAATGTGGAAAGTTGAAAGGTTACCAAAAAGAAATTAAAGGAAAAGAAAGCAGGAGAGAAATGTATTGTATTTAGTATTTGAGCATGGCCAGACAAAGGTATTGAAATGATATTATCAGGAGTCCATCTCTCTCAGTTCACAACTCTTTCTTTCAACAAGTATTGAAATTTCTCCTGTATTATATTCAGCCAAATATTGATTACAAAGATATTTGGGTAACTGATTACATTTAGTTAATACATAATTAAATAATATTATACAAATCTAGTAGCTAATATCTCCTTTGTTGTTATGAAACCAAGAATCTTAAGAAAATGGGCAAATAACATTTGCCTCTTGTATAATCTGTAGCAGCTAATATATTATCTTTGACATACCAGATGATTAGTAGATATTAGTATCTTTGAAATATTATTGAATTAATCTTAACTAGGCCCTAGAATTTTAAGTAGAAATTAGAAATGATAATTTATAATATATGTTAGGGACAACCAGAGAAATCTACTCTTATCTTGTGTAGTGTCTTCAAAGCTGATATACTAAAATCTAATAATAATGTTGACATATTAAAACAACAAAATAGCAGAATTTGACAGGAAAATCAATTTGTAAAAGATGATAAATTTTTTACATATCTTGTGCTTTAATGGCTAATGAAATATTTGAGTGATAATTCATGTTTCCAAAGGAATATGGCAATAGAAAGCAGATGTCAATTTAGTTCTGCATGAGGAGGTTAGGATGGTGGTGTTCAGATTAAATAACGTTCCTTAAGAATGCTTTTAACAATATGGTAGGCTACATATTCTTGAGGTAGGGTGATCCTTCTACTATAATTCCCTAATAGATTCTGGAGAAAAATAAAACATACTTTAAAACACATAATGAAACTAACATTCTCTACCATCACTCTTATTACCAGTAATATATACAGTAATATATACATACACACACACATATATATGTATGTATGTATATACACTTGGGTAATTGTGACTTAACTAAAAAATAATATTATATGATGTTAAGAGATTGTCTTTAATAGTGTTGAGAAAGTTATATGTGTATGAAAATATATATGTGTTTAATGATACATATAAAATATATTAAATACATGCACATATATATACAAATATACATACAGACATACACATACATTTATATTATTGGAAATGAGAAGAAAAATCTGTAACAAATACCATAGAGGCACATGCATGCAAACATGCATGCATTTGAAGCTTGTGGTTAGAAATACCATTATATAATACTGGTAGAAAATGAATAAATGGAGCTCTAATAATTACCTGATAGAATAGCAAAGTGAAATTTTGTGTCTTACCTAGGATCATGAGGAAAATATTTTTATACACATAAAATCCATGCTTATGTAATAAAAAAAAAAACTCCTGATAAAACATGTAGGAAATTTTCCTTCTCCTCCTCCTCCTCCTCTTTCTCCTTCTTCTTGCCCTTCTCTTTCCCCTCCTTCTCTTCCTTCTCCTTTTTTTCTGGGGACAAGGTCTCAATAAGCATCACTGGATGGTATGGAAGTAAACTAGACTACCCTCAAATTTAGAGAACCACTTGCTTCTCTCTTCCAAGTGCTGAGATTAATGCCATTCACCACCATGCCTATCTGCTTTCCTTTTCTATTATAATAAAATTGTATATGAATGCACGGTATCAAAAAAAAAAAAAAGACTGCATGTTCCAACCTACCTCGTATGACAGTAGTGTCTCTGGTGTTGTGTTTGAATGTGATTGTCCCCCATATGTTCATTGTTCGAATGCTTGTTTTCCAGCTAGTGGTGCTATTTTGGAAGACTGTGGAACCTTTAGGAGGTGGAGACTTGTTGAAGAACAAAACTTGAGGTTTTACAACCCAGCCTCACTCCCTGTTCACTCTTAGCTTCCAAAGTGTGGAGGCAGTGTGAGCAGTCAACCTCCTTCTCCTACCATGGTACCTTTCCTGCCTGCTGCCCTGTCTTCACCACCCTGATAGACTACACTTCTCTGGAACTTTAAATGAAAATAAACCATTTCACCTCTAGGGGTTTTTTTTTCCCTTGGGGTATTTTGTCACAGTGACGAGAAGTTAACAGATAGTGGATGACAAAATTCTGTCCAACAGGATGTGTTTGGAAATGTCTATAAAGCGATATAAAGCAGTTCACAAGATTCCCCCTTAAAAGATACACACATGCTTGAGACCATCTAGTTCTCCTTTTCTGCCTATAGCATAGCTGTGTAAGAACAGTCAAAGGTTGGAAAGGTGATACAATCATTTGGGAATCCAAGATCTAGGCAAGCTTTGTGCAATACAGGCCCATCCTTGCCCTGATTCCTCCCTCATAGAGAATAACAAAGATCTGCCTTGTTTAAGTCTCTATTACATTATCTCTCAGGTCCTATCTCATGTCACCTACATAACATTATGTATTTCTTTATTTCAAAAGAGAACATGGAAATAACTCTATAGGCATCATCCATTTTTAAGAGACTATATGGAAAGAGTGAGAGAAAAATGAGAATACATAAGAGTTACTGATGTCAAATGCCATTAAAATATGGAGAATAATGACCAAAATAACTTAATCTTGTAGGTGTCTAGATTAGAAGGAGATAACTGGTGACTATAGAGGGATGTTTTCCAAAGGGTGAATAAGCGGCCATTAAAGCAACCTAGCCCACAAAGGACTATTGGAGACTACTTGAAAGCCTTCCAGTTCTGCACAAAACTGGCACCCAACTGTGTTTGGTATTTTTGGACTAGGTATATCTAAATCATGTGGAAGTAGAAACAGTCCTTGCCCTGAATAATTTTTGATGGCTTTCCATAATCATTGTATATCAACTATCATATCTGATCTACTCAATCTTGTCACTAGGCTGTCACCAGCTGACTCATTTGAGTTCACCTAACCTTTGACCTCAACTGGACTTTTAAGGGTCACCAACATATGCATACCCTAGAATGAACAACATGGATTACTAGTAACAATATGGTTTTATTTGTAATGGGAAATGACAAATATTTTCAAGATATAAGCACAAGTTTGGCCATGTATTAAACACTGCTCTTCCAACAGAAGCCATGAACACCAAAACATAGGAAACATAAGCAGATATGGGCCAAACTTTGAATTTGGCAAAGTCTAGATCAGCACTGTTGTACATACCCCAAAAACAGAGATATCAAAGTATACAAAAAACCAAAAGTGCATTGTGCCAAAGTAATTTCCATAAGAAAATAGTAACAAAGAATTAATTTAGAGGATTTCAGTCTTTAAAACACAATATAGCCTGTAATTATTTGACCTTGAAGAGTAACAGAAGTACCTAGGTCTACAAACTCTACACACAATTTGCCTAAAACATCACACATGTTGTGTAAAATGATAAATCAGTACTTTTGTCTGAATCACATAGACTGATTTCCTGTACAGTTCTCTCCATGTCATCCAAATTCCATGTTCACCACATGCTAAAGTTGCTTTGTTTTGTTTTCTTGGAAGAATAAGGAAAATGTGAAGGGAAGAGGAGAGGGCAAAGCCAATACAGGAAACAACCCAAAATTCCCTTTTCCTAAGGAAAGAATAGGAGCCTCGGTTCATCCAATCTCCCTGATTTTAACCAGGGAGATTTTAATGGCTGTGGTTTATCAAAAAGTACCTGGACATCTCTGCTACTATGACACAGGCCAAGGCAGCTGCAGGACTGAGAATGGTTCCCATGATACTTACGCTGCAAAGCATAAACAGCTGCAAGCTCCACACAAAGAAAACTGCAGCTGTTTGCCTCCAGCCAGGCTAGAGTTCCACAAGGAGATTCCTGGAATTCCCAAAGGCTAGATGTAATGCTCACCTGGACAGTGCATTATCCTCACCATAGCAGCACCTGTGTTTTCCTGCCTGAAAGGTTTTAACTTTCTGCACTGTCTTATAGTGAGAATTTATCCCCTGCCTTTGACTCTGGTTTCATTTACTTTTGGATATTAAGCAAGCCCAAGCCATTTCAATTAAACACATGGCTCAAACCATAGCAAATCCTCACCCATTCAAGGCTGTTTTGAAAAGATTATAAATGCCCAATGCAATCCACTGGGTTAATGATTCCATAAAATAGAGTTTCAAGTAATAACAACAGCTCAAGGCTACTTGGGAGAGTTTTTTAATGTGTTTGCATGTGGCATATATGTATTCATGTCTGTGTGTCTCTGTATTCATGCATGTATGGGGTCAGCAGTCAACTTCAGGTATCCTCCTCAATCACTGTCCATTTTTGTTTTTGAGACATGATTCCCAACTGAACATAGCATTCATTAATGGTAGACTGGCTGGCTAACAAACTCTGATAATGCTTCCATCCCCACTCCCTGCAAGAGCTAGAGTTCATATATACACCACCATACCAGGTTGTTTCATCATCATCACCATCATCATCATCATCATCATCATCATCATCAATATTACTGACAATTTTATATGTGAGTACTGTATTTACATCATTTCCCCATTCTCTCACCTCCTACCACCAAGTATTCCTGTGTTCACTGCTCCCTCTCAAATTCATAGCCTCTGTGTCTTTATTATTGTTACATGTAGAAATATAGATTGTGCCTGTAATCCCAGCACTCAGGGACGCAGAGGCAAGTGGATTACTGTGAGTTCTTGGCCAGCCTGGTCTACAAAGTGTGTCCAGCAGAGCCAGGACTACAAAGAGAAACCATGTCTCAAAAATCCAAAAAGAAAAAGAAAAGAAATATAACTTGCTGAGTCTATTTCGTGTGTGTGTGTGTGTGTGTGTGTGTGTGTGTGTGTGTGTGTGTGTG
>OU015742.1:182619405-182630094 GCA_907169655.1 Acomys percivali
GTGTGTGTGTGTGTGTGTGTGTGTGTGTGTGTGTGTGTGTGTGTGTGCGTGTGCGTGTGCTTTTAGGGACAATCACTTGGTATTGAATAACCCATCAGGATGCTCAATCCTAGGGAAGATTGATTCTCCCTCTCTCATCAGTTATTAGTTGCATATAACTCTTTGTATAGGAGTGGAACCTGTGAGATTTCCCTTATTAGGGTTTTTTCTACCAATGTAGAGATCTAAACTAAGGTACTCATGCTGTACTCTAAACATTTTACTAACTGAGCCACCCCCCTCCCTTTCTTTTATTTTTTAAAATTCCCTTTTCTAGAGGTTTCTTCTCTATATTTATGGAGGCCTTTTCTAGATGGAGTTAAATACCAGCATTTCAAGAAATATATAATCGTATATATTAACTTTTTAAAAAATATCCATTATTGCAGTAGCTCTGCATAATGAATAAGAGTGGTCTGTGACTTCTTTGGGGACAGGGAGAATTAAATGACCTTTTGACAGGAGCCACCTAAGACCATTCTGTATATCATATACTTACATTATGATTCATAACAGTACCAAATTATAATTATAAAGTAACAATGAAAATAATTTTATGGTTTGGGCGGGTCACCACAACATGAAGAACTCTATTAAAGGGTTTCAGCATTATGAAGGTTGAGACCATTGCATTATTGCATGTACATATTTGTGTAGAGGAATGTTAATTCAGAACATGGCTGTTCTGGCAACAGATCACTTCCAAAGACTATGTAGGTCTGTGTGATCTGGCTGGAATAAAAGCATGCCTTTAATCCAGGAGACAGAGGCAAGCAGATCTGAGATCGAGGTCACCCTGGTATAGAGCAAGTATCAGATAAAGAAAAGCTTAGGGCCAGGCATGGTAGTACATGCCTTTAATACCAAACAATGAGGGTAAAGACAGAAGCACCCTTGTTTGAAAGTGATGTTTAACTGAGTGGCAGAAAAAGTGACAGACATATCAGAGAAAGATTTGACAGAATAGGATACACTCAAATCTCACAAGAAGAGAGAGGAAAGGGAAGCTACCTAAGGGGCAATGCAGAGGGGGTGGAGACAGTTTTACTGGGACAGTAACAGACAAGTTGCAGAGAGAGAGAGAGAGAGAGAGAGAGAGAGAGAGAGAGAGAGAGAGAACTCAGGTGAAAACTGAATAAGCCAGAGAATGAGAAGGAGCCAGGAGATTAAAGCAGATTGCTCGAGTTAATGTGAGGCCAAACAGAGCAATGCAGAGACCAAGAGAGAAGTTAGATTAAGTAAGTCAGCTGCCAGAGGAGTTTGAGCCAGAAGAGCTGAGTTGAACCAGCTGAGAGCTTAGAAAGAACAAGGGGGTGAGCTCATTAAGCAGTAAGTCTCAGAGGCTGAGAACATTCTAGGCCTAGGTTAGATTGTATGGAGGCTAGAAGCTTCCAGGACTCGGCCTAGGTTAGCAGTGGCAGTAAGCTTCCCAGACAACAACTGAAGTTGCTTTTCCTGCTTATGTGTGGGAGCACCTGCTATGACACAAGTACTGAAGTCCAAGGACAACTTGGCGGAGTTGTTCCTCTTGTTTCACCTTCCCAAGGTTGGCTGGGTCATCAGGCTTGCACAGCCAGCTCACCTTCCCACTGAACCCTCTCTCCATCTCGGTATACTCTAAATTTCCAGTCACACATGTGAGGTGTGCAGGGATAGGATAGCTTAACCACCTGGCATTCCATTAACCATGAGCTCCAACACACACCCCTCCACTAACAATGCACTTAGCAATCCAAGACCCTCATCCACACTGAGCTACACATACATAGCATGCAAGCAACAGAATAAGACTTTATCTTTTAGTAATTAACTCCTCTTTTGTGGTTAGTTTCCTTTTTTTATTATTATTTTTTTATTAATTTATTCTTGTTACATCTCTATGGTTATCCCATCCCTTGTATCCTCCCATTCTCCCCTCCCTCCCATTTTCCCCTTATTCCCCTCCCCTATGACTGTTCCTCAGAGGGATTACCTCCCTCTGTATATGCTCATAGGGTATCAAGTCTCTTCTCGGTGACCTGCTGTCCTTCCTCTGAGTGCCACTAGGTCTCCCCCTCCAGGGGACATAGTCAAATGTGAGGCACCAGAGTACATGAGAAAGTCAAATCCCTCTCTCCACTCAAGTGTGGAGACTGTCCTGTCCATGGGCTAGATCCGGATAGGGGTTTAAATTTTACCACCTGTATTGTCCTTGGCTAGTGCCTTAGTTTGAGCGGGACCCCTTGACCCAAATCTGCCTATCATAATGTTCTACTTGTAGGTTTCTAGGACCCACTGGATCCTTCTACATTGCTATTCTCCCATTGTTCTCTCATCTAGAGTCCCAATAGGATGTCCTCCCCTCGGTCCCAGTTTCCTGGTAAGGGAAGGCTTTCATGGGACATGCCCATTGGGCTAGTATGCAGATAAAAGTGAGTATATACCATTTGAGTCTTTCTGCTTCTGGGTTAACTCACTCATTATGATCATCTCTAGCTCAATCCATTTGTCCACAAATTTCGGGAATTCCTTGTTTTTAATAGCTGAGTAGTATTCCATAGTGTATATGTACCACAGTTTCTTTATCCATTCTTCTACTGAGGGACATTTAGGCTGTTTCCATGATCTGGCTATTATGAATAAGGCTGCTATGAACATGGTTGAGCAAATTTTCTTGCTGTGTGCTGGTGCATCTTCTGGGTATATTCCAAGGAGTGGAATAGCTGGGTCTTGAGGAAGCCCTATTCCCAGTTTTCTGAGATAGCACCAGATAGATTTCCAAAGTTGTGGTTAGTTTTCATTCAAAGGTGCTAGAACCTGTTCTGGACTAGTTTGATCTGGAATGGACTGGTTTTGGGTGCATTGGCAGTAAGATGTATTGCATCTTTTAAGTCAACATTTAGGTAAAATAGCCTATTTCCATTTTATGTCAATGCGTAGTAGGGTATTCATGCGAATAAAACCAGGTGTACTATGGGAAAGGTCATGCACAGTGGAGAAAGGCCTTCATAATCTAAATCTGTCAATCAAAATGGAGACCACTATACCCCTTAGCAACCAACCCCTCTCTCTTTTAATCATGTAAAAGGAATCCGCAAATAGTTCTTTGACTAGGACAGCAAGAAACTGGGAACATCAAGTCTCCATTAAGATGACAGACAATCTATAAGGCTTGTTCATCACCACTTCACCTCAGCAAAGAAACGGCTGAGCAGACTGAAAACTCCACAGTACTTTTCCATCCATAAGGAGGGTATAGACTCAGGGAACCCCCTTCCTAAAATTGGAGAAACAGAAACCTCATCACAACTTACCTAGCATGAGGCTGAGACCTGGGAATGACTGAAGGAGTCTTTTCCTGAGGAGGAATATCCAAACAGTAACCAATACGATGCAGGAGCCTCAGTGTGAGAAAGCTTGAAGTAAAAATTCCAGGAGGACCCAGTCGTGGTGGTGTTCCTCACACTTTTTTAAGTCTCAACTCCAGAAAATGGGTTGGGTTCTCTGGGAATATTAGGAAAATTCCTGTCTGGCATATAGCAAGCAGGAGAAAAAGGAGCCATTTTGAAGCACATCGGAACCCTGGTGTTTTAAGAGGCTCTACCCTCAGGAGAGACTGGTTAAGAGCACCTAACCAGCTGCGAGTTATGAGTGCCTGATTGACCTCAGGAAAGAGAAATCCAGAAATCCAGCCAACTGCAGTTATTTGGTGCTACCTCAGTCAAATTAAAAGACTTGGAAACATCTGTGAGGATCATCGTTCAGAAGTAAAGGCTCTCTTCAAGACTGAGGCCTAACAACATGGCTGTGACATAGCCCTTACTATGTAACTAAAGAAGAGTTACATGATTTAGTTTCAATGATAATAGTATGTTCATCAATAGCAGTAATAGTAATCAGCAGCAGCAGCATCACAAGCCATACCATAGGGCAAAGCAAACATTGAAAGGCTGAGTAACCACAGACAGGTGTGGTTATATTTTCAAAGTTTAGAAAAACCAAAGCTAATGGGACAAGATGCTAAAAGAGTCAAGGGAGAAAACATCTATAGAGAAACAAAGGAGACCGGAATACTTTACTTCTCTTTAGAAAACAGTGCGTGTGAGAAGACAGTGCCGTGGAATAGTTACAGTCCTAACATAGGAAAAGCAAAACCCAGCAAGCTACAAAAATATCAACCTTGAATTCCGTAGCCTGTGAAGCCATCCTTCAAAACCAAAGGAGAAATAAAGTCATTCTCAAGCAAAAACTGAAAAAGTGTATTGCCGGTAGGAACTCCTTCATAAGAAATGTTGAAATAAATCCATTCACGAGAGAAGAGGAAAATGATATAGGGCATAAAGAAGCTTCATAAAGAACTTTGATGTCAAGTCTAAAAACATCTTATTGTTATGTAGCATATAACAATAATCAAAAATTAGCAGCAATAATGTATTTGATTATGTGTGTGTATAAAGGAGATAAATAATACTGGGGCTGAAAAGAAGAAAATAAAGTTAATTTTGCTGTTTTAAGACTCAAACTTCTTGAAGCAGGAGGGTGTTGTTTGAGTAGCGTACAAACTGATGTAATTGAATCTTGCAAACACAGGAGTAACTATTCAAAAGTAGAGAGAGAGAGAGAGAGAGAGAGAGAGAGAGAGAGAGAGAGAGAGAGAGAGTGTGTATGTGTGTGTGTGTAGAAATGGCTCCCTGGTTAGGAGCACTGACAGATCCTCCAGAGGACCTCAGGTTGTTCCCAGCACCTGCACCAGCTGTCTCTCAAGTACTTATGACTCCACACACACACAATGCCCTCTATTGGCATCCACTGGTTACTGCATAAAAGTGTGCATACACACAATGATATACACACATAAATAAATAATAAGATAAATACTTTCAACATATTTGTTAATGAGGTAGAGTTTTGTCCCAGTCATTTGCAACAGGTAGGGTTACTAGCTGATAAAAACCATTGTAAAAACAACTTAAGCCAGTTTGTGTGTGTTTCTTGCAAGATTCTGATAAGCCTATGATAAGCCCCTTGAAGAAGTCTGGTCTTTATGGGAATATAACATGAACCTTGCATGGGGCTCTGCAGAGGAAGGACACTGAATGAACGATTGTAAAATAATGACTTAAAAATTTTCTCCTAAAATCTAGAGAAGTATGTAAGATGCTATAAATATTGATAAAATTATGGGTAAAAAAAAGTCAGGAGAAAGTACAGGGTCTCAGGAAATCTAACTTTTGTTTAAGTAATATTTTTGAGGAAGAAAAAAGTACATATTAAACCATGTTACTATTCCAAATATATTCCTTATTGTTCCTTATGCCTTCTCACAGTGAGTCATGTGTGATATACATTGCTCAAATGTTTTAGTTACAAATTAATATATTACTAATCACATAACAAATTATATATGTGTGTATCTACATGACTATGTGTGAACACAAGCATGCCCATGTTCAGAAAAGTGTGCACGAGTACACATGTGTGTGTGGTGTTTGTGGTGTGTGTGTGTGTGTGTGTCTGTGGTATGTGTTGTGGTATGTGTTGTGGTATGTGTGTGTGGTATGTGTTTGGTGTATGTGGTGTGTGTGTGTGTGTGTGTGTGTGTGTGATATTGTTGTTTTAACTAAATTCTTGGAATGTTCCTTAGACTTAGAAAACCTAGAATACAAATCTAACAAAGTAAAGGTCCCTTTTCATGAATCCTGTGTGGAACTTGTTAATAAATATGGAAAGTATCTGAAGATTTACTTTCAACTCATCTTTATTTCCTTGAAGACCCTAGCACACAGCATGAGATTAAAAATAATCTGGCATTGCGGGCTCCTTTGCCCACGAATTCCAAGAAAGAAATATTAAAATGATGGATTCTCTTTTCCTTGTCAACCTTGAGTGTGTTCCAGCCCAGAGCAAGGTCTACAAGGTTATTAAAAAATAAACAAATAGAACCAAAGAGTCACTCTATTCTTTTATTCAAAGTTTATTAAAATAGAAGAACAAGTTGTAAAAGCACACATACCACTCAGCACCAATAGTATACCACTCTTCCTACTAACAATCCCCAAAGCTTTTCTCTTTTTCTGCAACGGAGAAGCAGAGACGGGCACACACACATTTACCTTGCATTGACCCAGCGCTATTTGCAACCTTGACCCAAATGTTCTGCTTGCCAAGGAGACAGAGATGAGAAGAGGCAGACTCGTGTGACAACATCCAACCACAGACTGAGTGAAGACTCTTTCGTCAGTAGTTATCATTCGCACACCAGTGAGCTCAGAACATCTCAGCTTCCCCCTTCCGGTGCCTGGTTACATGGGCTTTTGAGTCTGCTGAAAACATGTTACAAAACTAAACAAAACTGGCCAACATTCCCTACCCAAATCCTTTAATTGCTTTGGTTATAAAGTACTGGGCACATAGGTCTTCTCATCCTCCACTCCTAACACATCAAAACCACATGGCACGGCCTTGAGAGAATTTTATTTATTTCCCATCCCCTTCTGTGGGCCTCTTTCATTTTTATGTTTACCTGTTTGATTTTTTTTCCCTCAAGACAGATGGGGGAGGGCAGTTTGAGCCAAAATAGTGACTTCATTAAACATCTGCTAGGTCTCCAAAGTCTCAGTAAATATTAAATAAACTCCCCCGAGCCCTGGTGCTGCTGCCTGAGACAGGCAGCAAGCCCTGGCTTGCATGAGCAGTCTTGTTTGGATATCTGTGCATGTTTGCTTTTTGCTGGTTCAGTCTCACCTTGGAACAGAGCTGAGTCTGTCAAATCAGAGACCTTGTTTCTCGTGTTATCTAGAACACGGGGCATGAAGAAGAGACCCGATGTTTGCTCATCCTCAGTCATTTACTGACTTTCGACAGCCTTCCTCTAAGCATAAAAAGTTTTACTTCAAATCTTTCTGAATCTGTATGCCTAGCCCTTGGGGCTGGAGACATGGGAGGGAAGGCAATTCTTCCCAGCTACCACCTTCCTAGCTCACACAACCTCAGATTCTTCCTTCCATAAGGGGACTCATGACAGTCCCAAGACAGTCCCATCATCAAGCATAAGTGGTCCTTGTGTCCATTCTGGAAGTCCATATAAAGAGCAGGTTTGACTTCCACGTGTAAGGCAAAGACTAATGAAGCTGAAATATAACTAAATACACTTGGGTTCTCGGTTGGACCTACATTATACATACGTTAAAAAGAAAAAGCTCCTAGAATTAAAAGACATGTCAATTTCCACTAAGAGAGATGATATTGGATGTGTTCTGAAACTCTGAAGTGCTGGCCCAAGTCTTCATTTATCCCTCAATGGGACCAAATAAGCCTAATTTCCCCCTCTGCAGCTGCCAAGGGATTCTAATTAAACCTATTTTCCAAACCATCAGTCAGAGGTCGGGTGGAACTAATGCCCAGGTTGATCAGCTTACAATTTACATAATAGGAAGGCCTGTACATCAGCAAACACCTCTGCTTGTGGATGGAGGCTACAGGGCATACCAAGGGCAGTGTGCATTCACCTGAGAGTTCTCTGAAAGGTATCAACACCACCATCCCCAACCTTCCTCTCCAATATTTGATGGAGGAATCCCCTGCCTGGGACCTCACCACATTTTATAACTTTTATTCAAAAACCTAAGCAGTAAAATACACTCAGGCAAAGGGATCAGAAAGTGTCTGTTGACTGTTAGAATTTAACTATATTAACAGACCACTAAGAAACTAATAGTACCAAAATTCAGGGATGTGATCTATGAATGACACAGGAGCAAAGATCTAAAGCATAAATAGATTTAACACATGTGTTAAATGACCGGCACTTTGGCAACACAGAGAAAGAACAATGACTTGTTTGCCTCCACAGAGGTCCATAGTTGTGAGTAGTATGTCTACATTTGCTGGGCAGGCACTTCGCTTCATTGATGCCCATTCAAGAAAGTCATTGTCCAGATTACCTCCTCTAACCAATAAATGAAAGTGAGTTTTGAATAGGTCTAAGATGTCTTTCACACACTATTTGAGAATTCCAGATGCTAAGGTAAGTTCTGAGAAACTATTTCAATAGTAGACAGGCCATTTCAGTTTCTGGTAGACAGGCCAATTCAGCTTAAAAGTATAAACTGATATCCCTATTAAATATATCCTATAGGGGGAAATGTATATGCTCTAAGAAAAAAAAAACTCCAGGACACACGAACATGCATACATACATTTGTGAGAATATATGTACATGTGTGTGTGTGTTTCCTTGTGAGAATTACAACTACAACTCTTCAGAGGAATATGCATTATAAAGAGCTCAGTAGGTAAATCAGTACTGACCCTAATAATGTCTCTGAGCACAAGTGCTGAGCATTGGTTTTCTCATCTCTGTGTGAATGACTTCTTGTTAATTTTATAAAAGGCACATCATAGGAACTCATAGAAGTTTACATTGTGATAAACAGGTTATATAATTACAGGCTTATCATACTCGGGGGACCAACCCATTCTACATAGTACAAGATTCCTGAGCTCTGCCAAACCACTTTCTTCCTGGGCCCCTTCAACAAGTTTTCTTTCAGTGTTTCTGCCATGTTCTACTGAACGTGTCTGTGTCCCTAACATATCTTTGTATGTTGGCTTCCGCCTCTTCCTTCCTTCATTGGCCTATCCTCCAAAAGACAAATTGTATGCACATACAACCTTCTCTTTCTCTAAAAATGTAGCACAACTGGGTGATTTTTCCCCATCATCTCTTTCCCCCAGACAACTAGCATCACATTACCCAAAACTCAACCCCCCACCCACTCTGACATTCTGTTTCACACATAGGAATAAGAGGAGACATTTGTGGACTACAATGTGGGTGTGCTGCAGCCAAATTTCCATTTTGCTTCTTTAGGGAGCCACATAAATCTCAACCCCATTTTGAAGATTAAAATCAACAAGGAATCACTGATAAGCCCTGATTGTAGGCCTTAATATTTGGGGAAAATCTGAAGTAATCTATCTTCAATATGATTTTACAATAGTTAGGTACTGTTGCATTTTGGAAATTTGCTTTGTTTCTTTGTATGTGTCTTTTACAAATTTAAAACACTGGCAATCTTAGATGCTGCCAAAAGGGTTAGCCACAATGCTGCTTTAATGTCTAAACAATATATGGGCTAGCGATCTGATTTATTTATTGCTCCCATTTAAAAAAAAAACAATACTTTTGTTTCATACATGCCGCTTCCTGTTTTCCTCATTTGGGACAACTATTTAAATAATCTACCTTTAACTTCAGATTGTCTTTCAACATAATAGACACAAAAACTCTTGATTTGGCAAGTAACTATAACCATATTTTAAGATCTGAAAGTCTTGAGTTTAAAAAACACTTATGGTACGTTACTTGATTTTTTTTTTTTTTTTTTTTTTTGAGGCTACGATCCTTAGGAACTACTTGAAGATAAAGCTGTGCTATCTTTATATTAAGAGAAATGTTTTCATAGCTATAATTCATGTTTAGATGAAGAAACCCTTATCCTTAAACTTCAGCTACTTGAGGACAGGGCAGTAGTTGGATGGCTTGGGTACCTGCCTCCTACACCCTTCACTTAGCACCCAGAGAAAACAATGCTACCAAAGTTAAGAAGGGAGATGGGGTGTAACATTGTAACTGTAGAAATTTGGCAGGAACAGCCCAGCATCACCAGACCCCTGGATTTTCACATAATGGGTCTCATCCAACCCATATGGGTACAGCTCCATACACTCATGCTCTCCACATTAGAAACTTTCACCTATTTTTATCTTCTCCATTGCCCGTTTCCTCTCAGTCTAGGTGCATCGCTACATACTTTGTTTCCATGTGCATCCTCCCTGTGCTATTTTCACTCAACCCCTTTCCTTTCCCAGCCGCGTGCCTGTTTCCATGCTGGTGTCGCTGAAGGACACTCTACTCCCTACAGCTTCCGGGTAAAACACTATGCAATTTCCTCATCTTTCTGCTTCCTCGGCCCTTGCTTGTCAAGTTCATTTTCTTTGAAAGCATTGTCAAGTGCTTTCTTCATGTGCCAGATTTCCAGTGTCATTTTTAGCCACCCAGGTTGGCACCATTCTTGGCATATCTACACATATAACTTGGGAATTCTGGGCTACAGAGACTAGCACAGGGCACTGCATGGCTAGAATTAACACTTCAGTCCTAACTGCATGGCGTGGCTTCTAGATCACATTTTAAGTATTTAGGGGGCACTTTCTAGTTGGGTTTGTTCCTGGTGAATAAAGCTGAGACAATCCACTTAATCATGTAGTAGCTCCCTTAACAGTAAGTATTCTGCGAACACTTGCCCTCTGGTCCCAAAGCACACATACGGCAGAATCATTTCTTCTGCAAGCAAGAATGAGCACACACTGCGTCAGCGTTTCTTGCACTCCAACTCTCTCAGAAGGAAGGCAACAGTGCCGATGGATGCCATTTGTGTTCTAAAGGAAGTATGAGATGTAAAGAGGTTCATGGTCTTCTGACAGGTACCTGCCCGTCCCCCCGCCACCCCCCACACACACATCTTTCCGTGAGGCAATGGGATTCAGTTGAAATAGTAGATTCTGTTCGGTTCTCAACTTCATTTTTACATTTTGTTTTAAATAATAAACTCTATTACAAACACACACACACACACACACACACACACACACACACACACACACACA
>OU015742.1:182630864-182690043 GCA_907169655.1 Acomys percivali
GTGTGTGTGTGTGTGTGTGTGTGTGTGTGTGTGTGTGTGTGTGTGTGTGTGTGTAAAGGCAACATAAGACATGGTCAAGAGAAAATAAAAGTCTTTGGTTCTGTATATTCATTGGAGGTATTTTTACTCCATCTCTGTAGATAGTGGAGTTAACTGTTTTCATAATTAACTTGATTCTGGTTCTCTTTGCTCTCCTCGCTTTTCTGCCAATGCCTGGCCAGCATTTTAGAATGAATGATTAATTGACTTTCTTTTAAAAGTTAAAAGCAAATGGTCCACTTCAAGATAAATTATCTTGATTTTGGAATAGAATACCTCTTTCTGAATTCTAAAGACCTGTGTTTTCACACACGAGTTTATTTTCTTGTTTCCCTTCTTTTAAATAATAATTAAATCCATTTATCTACCTATTTATTTATTATGTACCGTGTTTGTGTGTGTGTGTGATAGCACTTGTGGAAGTCATGGGATAACCTGTTGTAGTCAGTTCTATCCTTCCACGCTGTGGGTCCTTGAATGAAGATTCAGCTTATCAGAGTTGGCAGCAAGCATTACCCATTGAGCCATTTCTCCAACCCAATCTAAGTTCTTTAATCTCAACCAATGGACCAGGATCCAAGTGGGTTCTGTCTCTTGGCAGAGCTGGGCAATCTATAATCCATCATTTGTAAGTATGACTCCTCCCATGTGCCCTTGTCAGTGTTTTCCCACCTGGAAAATGTAGGCAATCCTGCCTGCTTTCCTATGTGGCTACTGGAGGAAGCTGAGCACAAGAACTCTGTAAAGGGCTGCAGACAGCACCTGCCGCGTAGGCAGGCATACTGTTGTCACTCTTCTTGGGAAAATCTGTGCAGCTACTGATCACATTATGCATGTTATGCCTAGAAGCTTATAAATATCTCTGAAAAAAAAAAAGGACAAGAGAAACAGCTACTCCACAATCTGATTTTCAGCTAATTTCTCACTTTCTACGTGTTTGGTATTCTTCCCTCACCTTATCTAGGAAGATCCAAACCATGTGTTTTTCTACCATATAAGTGAATAACAAACCCCTCAGAATAATAAGTATTCAAATACAATGCACGGTGACTAAAATTGTCCAGTGTAACACCTTAGCATGTGGGTTTAAATAGTTGAACACAGAATACTGAAAGATAGTGGCCTTTGGAGCTATAAATTGATAATAAAAAGCAGGCAACAGAAAAAGAGCCAATTACTTCATTCTGAATTAATACAATTGGATTTCCCTTTAGGATGGTTTAATAAAAGTTAATACCATTAGGGATGGAATACAATTGATTTTTATACACTATCCTTAATATTACAAAACACTTCCAACTATATTGACTTATTTCTCTCATATAAATATACTCACATATAAAACTGCTGTTAATTGAAGCTACTTACAAGTGACTTACGGAAGATCAATGATGCGCACAGATATAAAACACTCAAGAGATTTGATTTAGCTGCTTCAATGTCAAGACGTATCTCTTTTTAACTTAGAGAAAGAGTCAAAATGCTTTCTTTCTCTTCCCAAAACTCCTTAGAGGGCAGATTTGAAATAGGCACTATTTTGAGCAGGATCCCTAGACCCAGATATGCCCATCATAATGTTGTTCAAACTATGGCACCATACGAGCAGTAAACTTCTAACCCCTACCCATATCTAGCCAATGGACGGGACATTCTCCACAGTTAAGTGAAGAGTGGGGACTGACTTTCACACGAACTCTGGTGCCCCATATTTGACCATGTCCCATGGATGGGGAGGCCTGGCGCTCAGAGGAAGGATAGCAGGCTACCAAGGAGAGACTTGATACCCTATGAGCATATACAGGGGGAGGAAGTCCTCCCAGTCACAGTCATAGGGGAGGGAAGTAAGGGGAAAATGGGAGGGAGGGAGGAATGAGAGGATACAAGGGATGGGATAACAACTGAGATGTAATATGAATAAATTAATCAAATACATTAAAAAAGAAATGGACAATATTGGTTGTGCAAAATAAATATTTAAATCATAATCTTTTCTAAGATGTGATTTAAATAATATATTTTGACTCAGTAACAAATAGGAAGAAAATTACCTTATGAATCATCATGAACATTTTACAGACATTATAGAAATATCATAATTTGCCCATGATATAGGTAACTCTACTAGTCTTTGAGGCACTGAAACACACATTAAACTTAAAGACACACATTTTAAGCATGTGATGAGCTTTAAAGTCTTGTGGTCTCTTGATAGTTCTTCCTAGGTCAGGTTGTAAATAGGCTTTCTGTTTCTTCTGACTTCCCTTTGCATAATAAAATACTTCTTCCTAGACCAGGTTGTGAATAGGCTTTCTATTGCTTCTGACTTCTCTTCACACAGCACAATGATTCCAGGACTGCTCTCAACAACACAGGTTGTGCAATGTTCCTCAACAGTCAGTGATAAGAAGGCCTGGATGCATTCTGATGAGCCTGTTGTAGATACTGCTTGTGAGGTCAGAAATCTATACATGGAGGGAGAATAATCTCTGTACTGCAGCCTAGAGGGTTCATTCAGGGTGAAAGAATCCATCTGCATTTTGGATCCATTGTTGAAGCCTATGAACAACTGTTGTGGGCTTGATAAACAGGGCTGGGTCTCCCTGGCTCTCCCCCAAGCAGACCTGCTGATCCTTGTGTTCTTCTTGACTATTCACCTGCACAATCCAATCAGATGTTTTGGTCACAGGTGATCTCTTGTGACCTGCAGTTAGTGTCCTTGGAAAGCTTAAGTGCATGTCACTTCTTAGAGACAGTGAACAGTTCTGCCTCACAACTCTTTCCAAAACAAAGAAATTTTAGTTTCTAGATTACCTTAGAAAATGCGGGACAACTATCATACAATGTCACACTCCAAATTGGAACCTTAAGGGAGGCAACAGACTCACAGTGTTTCTGGTGGTGGAGGAGGATCTCGTTATGGTCTGCAAAATACAGACTTAAAAGACCTTTGTTGAGTGGATTATCGATCTAAAGTTGGTTGCTTTAATCCTAGGTCAGGTAAGATTTTTGCACTGAATAGCAACCTTGACCCTCAGTGAACACAGTCCTAGTCACAAACCCACTAAAGCATGAATATTCAGAAATAGGAACCCTGAACATTCCCCCAGAGACCTGCTGTAATCATCAACAATGTCACTGACATAGTCTTAACTATTTCTGCTAACCAGAAAACCAGAAAGAAATATGATCAATCCTCTTTATGTTGTTCTGCAGCTGTGGGACCCTAGTGAACACTAAGAAGTCATATGTGAATACCTCATTCAT
Source organism: Acomys percivali (assembly GCA_907169655.1). Classification (NCBI taxonomy): domain Eukaryota; kingdom Metazoa; phylum Chordata; class Mammalia; order Rodentia; family Muridae; genus Acomys; species Acomys percivali. The sequence continues at coordinate 182,634,168 of OU015742.1, forward strand.
GAAGGTCGCTTGCTAGAGAAAATGCATAGGCAAGATTAATGGTACTAATAAAATTAAGTGTTCTAGGGCACCTGGCTAGCATCCATATAGCCTTGGGTCTGAGTACCAGAACCACAAAATAAGCATATGCATGCACATGAACATGTGCACACACACACACACACACACACACACACACACACACACACGGGGGAACTCACACCTACGGTGTGTAAGCCCAAGTGTGAGTAGACAGATTTTATAAGTTTCATAAATTAATCACAAATTCACTCATCTTTTCTAAAACCTGATAAGGGATAAGTTGGCTCAATTTAAAAAAAAGAGTTAATCTTAAAAAGAAACACTTTAAAAACTCATTTCTGTTCATTGTCATCTCTTTGCACAATCACTATGAAAATGAAATTTCCATTAGATTAGAATTCCCAATGAAGAATCTCTTGGTTTTTTTGGTTAGAAATCCTGCTGAGAAGGAATGGGAGAAACCCCACTATCTATCTGCACATTGGAAGGCAGGAACAAGCTATTCATTGACACAGAGCCAAAATGATGAAGATTATAAAGTTGGTCCCATAATAACATCAAGGCTGCAAGAAAGACACTCAACAAAAACAAGTCATCCCCTGCTACTTGCAAACTGTTTTTATTTCCCACAGTGGCACAGAAAGTCTCCTGGCCACAAGTTTCCTATCATCTTAATTTCTGCTTCTTAGAGGGTTTGTGTTTGGTTTTTGTCCTTAATGAGACATATTTGCCAAAGAGGCATTCAAAAGGCATTTTTTTGCTCTTGCGGAAGAGTAATTAGGTCGGTACTTCTTTCCCTGCCAGCATCAGCCGCCTAAAGAGAACCCTGCCTAGTATTTAATGCCCAAACACAAGAAGCATCATTTCCACTAATTGGTCTTGAAGTTCCGATGTTCCCAAAGGGTCTCTTTATTTTGCAAGGATCAGAAAGGACACACGTAAAATGCGATAGCGTCACCAGTGACCTTCATCGCTCTCATCTGCACTATTACAGTCATCCTTTCTTATATTTTTTTCAGTAGACAGGAACAGAATGTTAACTATGGGAGTGAGGAAGCGTTTGCAAGTTTACGACAGATGACACCTCCCAGCCAAGTTCAAAGGTCATCTTTATAAATGTAAGCAAAAGCATAAACATTTAACACATACAAGAGTTTGACTCACTTGGTGGGTACTTAGGGGAAAGAGGATAATGCTGGAAGATGCAGATCCAAGGGAAATATGGAACCATTCATTGAGTGAACTGGAAATAAATATAGTATATACTGCCAACCTTGTGGATTTTTTCCCTCCTTTTCATAGCCTAAAGAGGAGCTTTTGAGTAGCATATCACACCCTCTCATGATGAGCAGTGAAACAAATTATAAAAATGGGGGATGGGCATGTACCAGAATATTTACACAGACTTTTTGTCATCGAAAGCTCAGGGAATTTCCAATTCTTTAACATAATGGTCAGGCTACACCAAAGTCCTTAGAAACATGGCCAAACAATCATTAGGGAGAGCTTTAACCGTTGCCTTTCAGAAGGGCCAAATGAACTGACTGGAAGAGCAGCCTACCTACTCCATCTTCTGGGTTAAGTTCTCTTTTTGGGGGCTACTCTTTTTGAATTGTACCTTGGAAGTGAAGCTCAAAAGCCCTATCATTTTGCCATGTTTTTTCCAAGTGACAGACAAGCTCTGGCTGTGGCCTTCTCTCTGTACTTTCAGGACAGTTTCTCTCTTTAAAGAGCCACTTTTCACTCCAGAAGCCCAGTGTCAAAAGGCTTGAGGTGAATGAAAAGAAGGAGAATGTTAAAGAGACCCTTTCAAAGCCAAAATTATATGTTCCAATGAGCATGTTTTCTGCGCCATGCAACATTAGCCACACAGAAATGAGTCTGCTTCTCAGCATCTATACTGTCTACTTATTTTTACATTTCATTTAGGTAAGAGCCAAGCTCCTAGAGAGGACAGCTTGTTTACTGGTTGCATTTCTGAGTCTTTGAGCATCAACACAAGGATACAGTGTCCAACAAGCAAAGACACCGAGGAAACTTAAATAACAAATATTGTGAGTTGCTTCAACGCTTTTCCAGTTTCTAGATTTCCTTTTCAATCTAAATTGCACACAGACCTCCTAACCATTTTCAAGCCCATGTGACATTTGATAATTTCATTATAAAGTTAATTTTAAGTCATTTTTTAAATTTTAGTGCAGTTTATATTAGTACTATTTTAGTCTGTTCTTCCTTCTTCCCATCCCAGGTCCTGTCTATGTCACCTTTTTTGTGGATAAATATCCTCTCAAACATAATAGGTGACATTCACAACCAAGAGAGTTGGGATCTCTCTAATTGAATCTCTTGTAGACACACCCCTCATCCTGGAGAAATCTGCTTCAGGGTTGGCAGGTGCCAAATAATGTAAGTCAAGATTGTGAAATGCCAAGATGCAATGTTCCAGCATCTATGGAACAGGCATGCCTAAAGACAGCATGCCACGGATGGCACAGCACTTGGCAAAGGATTCAACCTGTTTGAGAGGTTCTGGATGAGCTTCTGAGGCCACCACCTCTACGACAACAACAGCCATACGCAAAGACAGAAGAGGAAAGAATTGAGCTCAAGTTGAACTCCTGATTTCTTCATTCATCTGTTCATCTCACACTTAGCCCATCCTACTCTCTGGGTGAGTATTTTCCTGGGGTTTCTTTTGCACATAGTAGCAATTGTAAAAATAATTAAAAGCAAGCATAATAGCATAAGTTATTAACTTGGTCACTAATCAAATCAGTGGGCAGAGGCAAAGAAAATAAAAGGAGGAATACACAAACCAGATGCCAAAAGTAAAAACAAATCACTCATCTTTCTCAATTCCCATGAGCACAAATAGCAACATATCACAACACAATGAAACACTATACAGCAGTGAAAAGAGACACAATAAAGTTTATTACAGAGGCATTTGCTTGCTTTTTTCATTTCCAGTTCAATTATCTGCTTCATGATTGTGGGTGCTTTTGTAGCCTCCAAAGTTGATATGAAAATATTTATATTCTGTACATGTACTTGTGGGTAAAATTCTTCAAAAATCACTTTTATTTTTCTAAGCAAAAGTCCATTGTCTTTCAAAAAGTCAAGCTTTTAATGTACTGAGGCCATGCCCCTAATATGCCATACTATCTAAGACAAATATGTAGTTGAGGGAATTGACTAATTAATAATATTTTAATGTAAAGGTACAATGGCCCACTCCTCCAAACTCCTGACACCTAAACTATACATACAAATGTCACCTTCTGTTCCTTCTGTGTGCACATCTGCAGGCACAGCTGTGGGAATGGAATTATCTCTCAGTATCTCCATGCCCATACTTTTCCTTTACCCCTACATATATGATATAACTGAGCTTTAAATAGTGGAGACTCCGGACATCCATTCCCATCCTGATGACAGCATTCCTTGCTATGAAGAGACTTGATGTTTGACATGCCCTCAACAGAGCATAAGGGGACTTTCCCAGGTTACTCAGAATAAGGATGCCGCAAGTCATGCAGAACTTCCCTGTTCACAAAAGGCATTTTCTTCCTCGACACTTCCTTCCCAGTGAAATACCCTGCCTTGAATTCTTTACTTTTCTCTCCCTGGCACTTGTTTACTTGTCCACTGTTTATTGGGGAAGGACTCCTTTCCGTCCTCCTATGCTGTGCTGAGTTTGCATCAAGGTGTCCACCGTGCCACCTGCCTGAAGCGTGCCACTTGGTTGAGCATCTGGCTTCACTGTTCGTTCCAAACTCCCTTCTCTGACAAGTTCTGCTAGTACTGCCAGATACACATTTCCTCTTTTTATAGAAACTTTCCCCCCAAATTCATTCATCCTGCCTAATGCACAGGATGTTTCAGGAGTCCCAGGAACTTTAGGGATGGGAGCAAAGGTCTAGAGGACCGTACAAAAGAATTCCACTTTGCCCTGACAGATAACATTTGGAAACATTCCCCCAAATCTCCTAGCAGCAGAAAGGCTGGAACGCCAGAAATTTTCACTTCAATACAACAATGACTCACCCTGGTGTTTCAAAAGCTGACGGGAACTCACCTCCCCCAGGTAAGGGAGGTCACTTCTCTAATGCCCAAGGCCTGACATTGGAATGCGCCATCCACCCATCAGTGCTTTCTATGGTAACTTACTTGTCGATTTCATTCCACATGCAAAGTCTGGATTTCTGACAGCCCATTCCTAGATCTTTCTTTTACAAACTGATACTTAATAACGAGGTATCCACAAATTCCAGCCAAGTCTGTTGTTGTACTGGGTTTGCTTTTATTTGCTCTTATCTCCTCAAGAAATGAAGGGGTTAGGGTGTGGTCACAGCCACCACTACGACCACCACCATTATCATCCATTCAACTCCAACCATTTAAGCAGAAAGAAAACATTACTACATCTCACACAGCCTCCTGTCAAGTAAGCCAGCAGAAGCCAGCTCATGCCAAGAGGAAAACAAATGAAGAAAGTGCGCAGAGCGCCCCCCCTAAAGTTCTGATTTTACCCAGAGTTATTTTATACCAACATCAAACCCCTAAGCTGCTGAATCAGAGCAAACTAGCAGCAGCTCTCATTATAAGACTCCTGCTGAGGTCACCCAGAGTCAAGATGGCTCAATATCTGTCACTCCTAACTCTAACCTGTGCAACAGGTGTCCCAAGTGGCATTGAGACTCCCTTGAACATAATCACTGGGCAGGCCACCCCAGATAGGATCCATCATGGCCTGTAGCCCCACACCTTACAGTTTCCTGGCCCTGCCAACCTAGAGAGCACCATGGGTGCAGCTCACCTGTTTGTAGGCATCTAGGAGGAAGCTCTTCCAGACACAGCGCAGTCCCTCTGAGGTCAGCATGCGCCGCCACTCTCCACGAGTGGACTTGGAGCGGCTGAGAAGCAGCGCCACGTGTTTGAGCAGAATGACGGAGTCATAGAGCGCCAGGAAGAGACAGTTGGAGAAAAAGACTGGCAGAATCTGCAGTGTGATCAGCAAGTCTACGCTGAGGAGTCCCATCTTCTTTGCCTCCTCAGTCAGTCCCCTGTGCGCTCTGCTTCCCCCTTCCCCCTCTTTTTGAAAAGGAAGGTGGTGGAAGAGGAGGTGGGAGACCAGGATGGAGGTTGGGAGGGGTGGGGGCAGACGGAGAAAAACTAAATTAGAAGGAAGCCCAAGTTGTCTCTTCTTTGAAAGAAGCAGAAATGGCAAGACCAAGTTCAGTCTCTGCAGCCCAGCAGTTGGAGTGTGCCCATCAATTCATTCAATTCCGAGATGCATTTTTTTTTCAGGAATTAAGATGTTAAAAAAAAAAAAATCCAAAAAACTAACTGGCGTACCAGTCCCTAATCCAGTTACCCTTGTCAGAGTCCGTTAAAGACAGGAAGCTCTACTTTCATTTCCAGGCACCTATGAGACAGCAGAGATGGTAAAAAAATTTCTTTTAGCTTTTCATGCCCCTTTAAACGCAGTCTGGCTTCTTGCACTGCCAATTTCTTAACTGTGCTGTTAAGAGTAGGGTTTGTTTGTTTTTTCTGTCTGTCTGTCTGTCTTTACTCCGTTTTAAACATACTTTCTCTTCTCCTCCTCCCAGCCTGTCTTACTCTGTCTGTCCTTTCTCCAGGTTCTCCAGGAATGGCTGAGTCCTCTGCCCCCTCCCTCTGGCTTTTTCTCCCTACTATCTTCTGCCTCCGCTGCAGAGCGCCTCTCTCCGCAGCTCAGTGAGTCTCCCTGAAGCCTTTTATACATTCCCTGGCTAATTGCTGCAATAGAGAAATGAAAGCCTAATCTTGCTAAAGATCTTGACGTCATTGAGAAAGAGGGCTTTACTTTGGCCAGGAGTGCAGGGAACAGAAAAGCAAAACTCAACAACTTTTTTTTTTTTTTTTTTTAAAGAAGGGGTGGGGAAAAAGACAGTGGGATTTTGCTTTGTGATTTAAAGGGAGAGAAAGAAAAAAAAAAGTTACCTTTGACAGCTCTCAGGAAATGCTTCCAAACTTAAAGAAAAGTGATTTGTAGATTAATATGTTAACACTCTCCTTTGATTTATCATTTTTATTAACTTATCAGGAGTTTGGGCAAGAAAGACTCCTGGCAGGCAGGTAGAAAAGAGAAAGAGTGATCATAGATGATCTTTGGGCCATTTTTTAAAAGGATATTAATGCTTCTATGTGAACTTTATACCATGCTTGCTTTTTCACCAGATTTGGTTCCTAGGTCCTATTATTATTGTTGTTGTTGTCATTATTATTATCATTATGTTAGTAACGATCTTATCAAAGGGAACACAAAGTGGGTTTTGAATTGGAAAATTTGTAAACTATATGAGACCACCACAGTACTTCTTGAAAGATTATTCCCAAACTCAATACAAGTATTATTTTTTGTTTTACTAAGGTGTCTGTATAATAATAACAACAACAACAATAATCATTTCCTTCAACACTGATAAAATTTTCATTCCTTGGCTTTTAGATTCCTGAGGCTGAAATTTTGATTATTTATGAGATTTATTTAAATTCAGTCCTTCCACTAAGAGGCCTGAAGCTTTAGGAAATTATTTCTTTTCCTTGGGGGGAGGAAACAAAGTGTGAAAAAGTCTATAGGTGGTTAGGAACAAACCAGGGATTGACATCAATGGGGCCTCAGTGGCTTCCTTGCCTTTTAGTCTCCAGGACAGGTACAGCCTGGCAATAACAGGTCACCATCCCCATCTCCTTGTACTTTTCCTCCCTCTCTTACCTAACAGATCACCTTTAGGACCGGCATTTTTTTGGGAGTAGTAGTGGCAATTACATCACTAGGGTAGGAACAAAATATTTTAATTAAAAGCCAATTAGTTGCGTTTTCTATGTACACAGAGCTAAAGAGTAGATACAAACAGGTGGTCCATCTGATGCTCCTTTATACTTCCTCCCTCCTCCATATATGACAGAATTTTAAAGTCTACAGACAGATCAGAGGTCATTCTTTGTAGGGAGCGTAGGCTAAAATCTGCAAATGGCTGTATTTTGGTCAGGTGGCAGGGTACCTTTGAAAAAATAATCAAAGGAGAGAGTGACCCACAACGCTTGTCTCATCTGTACATTGCCATCTCCCCAGCACTTAAGAATCCTGGTTGGCCCATGTTCAGCTCAGTGAGGATGTTCTGAATGAATGAATACGAAGGGCATTTAGAGGGCTCAGCTTTGCTTCACACTAGGGGGCGCCATTCACATACAACATGACACAGTGGAGAGGTGCCCTGGAATTCTAAAATAAGATCGCTTTTTGCATGGCCTTCCCCAAAGACAAAGGCTTCATACCATCTTTATCTTTTTCTTGTCTTTTCTTGCACTCACCAGTTGTGAGGTTTGACTATATATCCCATGAACTAAATTTCAGAGGAGACTTCCGATATTTGAAATTTTAACACAAAGCACAGAACATCTGTCCTTTGACTAGTTTGTGCTGTTTACAAAAGCATATCATTCACATATAAAACATTTATGTGTTCCATTCTTTCAAACTTCTCAATGCCTTTATTGGAGGAAAGGAAGGACAAAGAGAAGATGGGTATCTCTGTTAGTGTAGATGAAAACTCTTCAATACCCAATGAGGTCACTGCCAACTAGGACAGGAGGTGTGCCCCCACCCCTGAAATGAAGCTTCTACTCACTCACTCCCCAGACCTGAAATTCTCAGGCCTTCATAAAGCTCACCTGAAAAGGAGACAAGTAAACTAATTATCCTTCCCTTGTCATTCACTCTAAAGACCAAAGTGTGATTAAAAATGACATTGTAAGAAGAATAGAACCAATCAACATGTGGCCACCAAAGTCCATGTCAGAAGTAGTCCCTACTCCCCATATTATGGGACCCACAAGGACAATGTAGAGCCAATCTACTACATCTGAACAAAGGGTCTAGGTCCTTACCATGCATGGTCCTCCCTCGGTTGGTGCATCAGTCTCTGCAGCACCCCCATCCTCTGCCCAGATAAGTTGGCTTCACTGGTCTCCTTGTGGAACTCCTGACCCACTCCACGTCCCTCTATTTCCCAATGCTTCTGTAAGACTCCATGTGTTCAACCCCTGAGTTTGGCTATGTGTCTCAGGGGCCTAGCCAGGGTGCAGAGGAAGAGGATATAGACAGCTGAGATGAGACTTGATTGGCTGAGTTCAGGTGTTAGGGGAGGAGGGCTCCCCTTTCTAAGGACTAGGGGAGGGAGAGAGAGGGTATAAGGGGAGGGTGGGATCAGGAGTTAGCAAGGGAGGGGGATCCAATCAAGATGTAAAGTGTACAAATTTAAATTTTCTTTTAAAAATTAAAAATGGAAGCAACTAGCCAGGGACCAGAGGGACTTGCTGAGGCTGAAGAACCATGCAAGGACCATGCATGGACTGGACATAGGCTCCCTACACAGATGTAGCCAATGGGCAACTCAGGCTTATATGGATTCTCTAGTAAAGGGAGTGGGGGCTATCTCTGATATGGACTCTGAGGCCAGCTTTCTGATTACTCCCCCCGGTGGGACAGCCATGCAAGGCCACAGAGGAAGATGACATACATATAGCTGATGTGACTTGATTTTTATTGATTTTTTCCTAAATAAATACATCACAAATCCGAGCATCTTAGCCAGGCATGGTGGCATACTCCTTTAATCCCAGCACTAGAGAGGCAGAGGCAGGCAGAGCTCCGTGAGTTTGAGGCCAACCTTATCTACAAAGAGAGTTCCAGGACAGCTATGACTATTACACAGAGAAACCCTGTGTTGGAAAAAAACAAAACCAACCAAACAAACAACAACAAAAAGCAAAAACAAAAACTGAGTTTCTTCTACCATCGTCCAATATTTTGGAAATAAATCACAGGCCTCCAAAGCTAGATCTCTCTGCATGTGGTTCCTAGTTGTTTGTTATGTTTATTCACAATATTTGGCATTTTGATCTTCAAGTGATTTTGTACTCTTTAAGTCACAGAATAATCATGGTATGGCAGCAGATGATTTTTCCCATAACACTAATGAGGAAAGGAGTGGGTCAACATGGTTGAGAGTTGAGTCATGTGGGATGTTTTCGTGAACTCTAAACTTCACTGTTCTTAACAGCTATTTTATTGTTCCTGCTCAGATCGTGGCTCTGAGAATCAAAAACTCTTGGCGAAGATGGTTCACTAGGTATTTTATCTTCTAAATTGGAATGAATGTCTAGAACTTAACATCTGATTAATATTGCCCCAACAAAATCTCTTAGTTTAGATTTTATATCACATTGAACAGGTTTGGATATTCTCTTGGTCATGAAATTGTCCTGACTAGTCAATGAAGCCAACCCAAGCCAGCACAGGGCATGGTGGTTGACTATCACCATATAATGTTATACACAGATTTTTCATTTCTAAAGACACCTAGGATTTTTAGTAAGTACACAATGACTGTAAAATTGTTTAAAATATTCCTCCTCTTTTCATAGTAAGAAAAATCAGATTGTGCCATTGGCTCCATTTGCTTGGAACACATACCAAAGATGAATCTCCTTTTAGTGTGCTTATGCCTAGGCTCTTCAGTTGAGATTAAGAAAATGCAGTTGGGTGACCTGAAAGTTATCTTGATATTTTTGAGCATGGCACATGCCACCCCATTTCCTTCATTTTCATCTAAAAAAGGAACCAAATACCAAAAGGGTTTCCCTACATTAGCAGCTCATGCCATGGACATACAAGCCACCTTGGCTTTAAAAATACGTGAGTTGAGAGGGGGATATGACTTTCTCACGTACTCTGGTGCCTCACATTTGACCATGTCCTGAGGGGGAGACCTGGTGGCACTCAGAGGAAGGACAGCAGATTACAGAGAAGAGACTTGATTCCCTATGAGCATATACAGGGTAAGGTAATCCCCCTCAGGAACAGTCATAGGGGAGGGGAATAAGGGGAAAATGGGAGGGAGGGAAGAATGGGAGGATACAAGGGATGGGATAACCATTGAGATGTAACAAGAATAAATTAATAAAAAATAAAAATAAAAATAATAAAAATTATAGTCTGTTTCATATTTATTTAAAATAATCTGTAGAATAAACACAACAAGTATTAATGCAGAAATTCGTGGAAAGGACAAATATGCTGACTAGGGTCTTACCAGTAGTGCTTTGAGGCACACTTCACTGAATAAGGCAGTTCAGATGAGAAAACAACATCACAAAATGCACAACTTCCTGTCTCTAGTTCTGCTTGTGCCTGAGAGGGAGCTGAATGCAAGGTTTCTACCACAAATTCTGATTCCCTCCATATCCCCCATGGGCCCATCCCTCCTGCAAAAACAGCCATGTTCCCACGATGAAATGCGAAGCTCAAAGGACAAAATGCACAGCCCCAGAGTCAACTCTGGTACACCTTACAGAGTAACTCAGAGCTGAGGTAAGGCAGGCAGGTGCCGTGGGAGGTCAGAAATTCCCTCCCTACAGCCCTGGCAAGTGTTGGCCCATGGGAGGTGTTAAGGTACTCTTCCTTCAGGAACTGATGCTGCTCATTTCTCAAGGCCACCTACCTAAGCAGAAGAAGAAAAGAAAAGGAAAAAAAAATGAAAGAGAATGAGGAAGAGGAAAGGGGAGGTATATGTGGGGGTAAAGGAATTTGGGGGAAAGATGGCTCAGTAGGTGTCTTATGTTGCTAGTGCTGTGATAAAAATACCATGGCTGAAAGCCACTTGGAAGGAAGGGGTTTATTTCATTTTAAACTTCAGTTTGATAGTTAATCACTGAGGGAAGTCAAAGTGGAAATTCAAGGCAGGAGCCTGGAGGCTGGAGATGAAGCAGATGTCATGGAAGGGTGCTTCTTACTGCCATTCTCAGGTTCTGATACAACCCAAGACCACCTGCCCTAAGTATAGCACTGCCCACAGTGGGCTTGCTCCTATCATCAATCAAGAAAATGTTCTACAGACTTGCCTACAGGACAATTTGATGGAAGTGTTTTCTTAATTGAGGCTCCTCTTCCCAGATAACCCTGGTTTGTATCAGTTTCACACACACACACACACACACACACACACACACACACACACACATATCAGGACAGTGGGGAAAGTGTTGTTTTTTTTTTCTGTAAGTATGAGGACCTTTGTAGATCCCAGGCACACACATAAAAGCAAGAATATACCTGCAACCCCAGTGCTGGGCACCTGAAATCAAGCACATCTCTCAGGCTCAAAGCCATTTTTAATTGGTGAACCTAGGTACCAGCGAGAGACCCTGTCTTGAAACAAATTGCACCTGAGGAACCACACCGAAGTGATCTCTAGCCTCATATCTTCTTACACATAGAAGCACAGATGAACATTTATACACATGTAAAAATAACATGGTGGAAAGAGGGGAAAAGGAAAGGCTCAACAAATGACCTATAGAGGCTCTCACAAGAAAACCAACTAATGTCAATTGTGTATATGCCTCTTGTGAGAGTGACAGCCATCCAGAAACTGGATGGCAGCCACCCCCTCATTTCAAAGAGGCCACAAAAAAGATGTTAGGAGGCAAGAGTGCTCATTTGCTACTGACCATGTCTGTATTAAAATTGATGGCCACTCTCTACCCAAAGTATCCAAACATTTCCAAGTGCCATGGAGCTCTCTGGGTACTTAAATTTTAGAACCATTTACCTCAGGAAATATCCAAACTTTTGGATCCTTGTGAACCAGGCAGTCGCAAGGGAGCAGAGCAGAATATTGCCCTGTCATGACACACGTGGCACACTCCTCCAGGACAGAGAGCGCTCAGAATGAGCAACATGAACTCACCCTTTTCTGTAAGTATGATTCAATCATTTCACTTGCCCAACCTCCATGACCAAAAGAAACAAAGGGAAATGACCAGAAGTGTCCACCACCTTTGGAACAACTTTCCCTGGCCCTTTATTTCATTCCGTGGCTTATTGGAAACCAGCAGATAATGTTGAGTCTTCAAATACAATAGGCCATTCTTTATAAAGAGGTTCATACAGGAGCTCTTAAAAGAATCCCTTTACATCACTGTGCTCATAGTCACCACACAGGCACGTAGCATAAGAAAAGATGTGGAGACACAATCCGGTTTATGCCACTCTAAAGACAGTGGAAGGACCTTTTCACATTGAGAGTGAGTAATGAATGCCACAGCTTCCCTTTCAATCAGTAGACATTAACAAAAAGGAAAAGACCAGATGTTCTCTCTCAACTTCAGTAGAGATGGAAGAGCTGATAGAATTAATTGTATCATGGGAAAATAATTCATGTTTGGTATGGGGATAAATATCTGCAATGAAGATGATTATAAATGAGACACATTACCAAGAGAAATTATGAATATGTTGCCAATAGACTGGTTCTTGAGGTAGGGAAGGAGGTTAATAAGATAATTTCTCAAAACCTTTTTAAACCTAGGGTGCTATTAAGATAATCGTCTAGAATGAATTACTGTACCACACATGCATAAAACCATGCAACTAGGCTAATGGCAGAAGATGATATTCATAAATGATATTTTTCACTTCCATTTCAATTTTAAATGCTAAGTTTTTATCAGATTAAATGAATATTTGTGCTCTTCTAAGAGGTGGGAGACAGGAAAGAATTAGTGTGACTTACAAGGACAAAAATCTAAGGCATAAAATGTAAATCTGGTTTGAAGCTGGACTTGTACATTGAATGGATGCTCAGAGTCTTATACCAAGATACAACCACTTAGCTAAATGATTACTTCCCAAATAGAGATACAAACAAATCCTTGAATAGACATTTTACTTTCTCAGGGGACAACTTTATCATTTTAAAGATCCCAATAAATCTTCCTTCCTGAGAGAAATCAATATACTTTAAGATTTTTGCATTACTTATAAAAGATACCCTAACTGAAGAGTCCCAGAGAAAACGCCTCTGCTGCTTCCTGGAAATGTTGCATGTTAAGCAATAACAACTTGCCCATTTGTCACTACTTTTGTTGTTGGTTTGTATATTTTAAATTTTACTGGGTATTGAACCTATGCACATGCCAAACATGCTTTTATCAGTTGAGCTACACCCTCAGTATTCTCTCTGCTTTTTATTTTGACACAGGGTCTCATTAAGTGGCCCAAAGTGGACTTCATTTTGTAGCCCAGGCCGACCTGAAATCTGTGCTACCCCTCCCCCCGTGACATCCCCATCTCAGCTCTTCAGGAGCTGGGATTCCACACCTATACCACCAAGCCTGGATGACATGTCTCATCAAGAGAGTATGTTCTGGTGGGTTACAAATCAAAAGATGCACAATTTATTTTGGGGATCATGAAGCCAATGTAACCAGAAACAGATTTCCTGTTTATTTTTCTTTCTTTAAAATGGGGCTAAATTGTTTCCCCGTACATATTCAGCGTTGATAGATGTCATATCCTAATGTACAAGAAATAAGTCAAAAGGCAAGCCAACCTGAAGGGTGTTCATTCAGACTTTCTTAAGTCAATTGATTCCTTCTGAATAAACTTTCACAGGGAAGAGGGTGGCGGAGAGAAACAGGAAGATGAGGTTGGTGAGGAGGAGGTGGAGGAGGAAGAGGTGTTTGTAGCAAGCGAGACATGACTTCACTGTGAATTATCAACTTGCTCTTGCCAACCTGATGATGATAATTTTGGATCAAAGAGTAAAAAAGGAAAATTACCTGTCCCCGAAAATAATAGAAGTGGATACCATACCTGAGGAATGACTTGGCTAGCCTGAATCTCTGTCCGTCCCCCACTCTCGACTGCAACAGAGTGTGGAGCCACACAAAACACATACCTTGACAACATTATTTGCCACTTAATCTTCTCTCTATCATCAATGCTAGGGAGAGAAAAAATACTACTCAAATATCTCCTTCTCTAGAGGATAATTTTTCTCTTAAGTTGTCTATACCCAAGGGGAATAAAAAGATTGCTAAAATGGGACTTTATAATGGACAGTATGCTTGCCAAGTTAAAGCCCAAACAAAATTCACTGCACGCCAAATTAAAACCTTAACGAAATTCAAGGCTTGTCAATAATTTGAGTACTGCATTAATTTCTCACAATAGCTTGCTTCCTGTGATACAGGGGAATCTCAAAAAATCTGTGTCTTGGTTAAGAAGATACAATTTTGTGGGAAAGTGTTTGCTTAGGTGCTCAGGGCTCTGGGTTCAGTTCCCAACATTTTCTCTGCATTGTGAACCGTAAGTCCAAGACAGTCTTGTGTGATGGAATGACCCTTCTAGGAGAGGTTAATCAGAAGCCCTAGGGAGTGGAGGTGGGGCTGGGCAGGTGGTCCCTCTGGACTTCACTCAACACAAGCATGGAGAGGATGAGCAATAGCAGCTTTTGAGTTCCTCAATTCTGATAGATGCTAAGCATCAGGGCAAGAAACATAAAAAGAGTGCAAGTTACCACCGTAAGGGGATAAGAGATAAGGATTCAGTAGGCAAAATATTTTTGTTTCCTAGATGCTGGACCAGTATAAGAATATGGAATATTTTACCAAAAAAAAAAAAAAAAGAGAAAAAATAAAAAGATATGTGTTTTATGTTGCATAACCATTTGAGAGTTACCACAAGCATGAACCATCACACATCATTTATGCAGCCATTTGCTGACAATAAGCATTTATTAAAACTATTAAAGATGATCCCTAGTCTCAAAAATATTTAGACTCCAGTAGAAGGAGGCAGGCTTGTAAACTAGAGGTGGGAACGCAGTATTTCCAGTGGCATACTAGCACTGCAGCACACAGTGGGATAAAATAAAAGAATGAGCTAATGTTTATGAAGGAAGAATAAAGAATGGATTAATGAAAACTATGCCCTGGCCCAAATACATGAAAAATGAATTTCACTCATGTGGTATTGATAGTAGAAGAAGTATAAAATGGTGGTTTCTTTATATATTTATGAGTGTGACCTTCTATATATCTCTAAGTAGCCTACATATTATAAATATTTAAGGGCTTTAGAAGGCAGGTTATTTAAGACTGTAACCTCCTTTTAGTAAAAAGAAATCTGCCATAGAAAAGCAAAATAAGATTTGTTTCAGGCTTTGTTTAATGAGCCCTATTAGTAACAGGAAGGAACCAGGACCTGCGCATATCCTTCTCTTTCTTCAGTCTATAAGAAATCACTAAGTATGAGTTCAGTCATCCTCAGCATATACACAGTAGCCATAATATTACACCAAGCAGCTTCAGCAATGCCGCCCACTTCTAGTTAAAGACTATCTCAGTGACAACGGCTAGACCAAGTTCTAGTTCTCCACGACAACTTTTGGCTTTGAACTGAACCTTTTCAAAGTGCACTCATAATACACACATCTCAAGCTAATAACTAGATAACAGTGTGACGTTTGGAAGTTCTGCGCTAGTGGGATAGGGGAGGGAAAATGGCCTAATCCAAATGGCCATTCCTCTGTTCTGTTCATTCTATATGTCAGCACATCCTTCCTTCTTTATCATATATGATGAAAGTCAATTCCATCCTCTCATGACAGAGCATAAGCAACACAACTGAGGGACACAGGGGATGTTTCCTGGGAAATCGATCCAGAAAGATGTAGGAACTGAGATTATATAATTATACCTGAAAGATAGAGACCATGATGTCTGTACATAGTGAACATGTTTTGTTTTGTATTTGGTTCAAATTGCTGCTGGAAAACAGTTAAGCCCTGAGATTAAATTTTTTGTTGGTTTTGTTTTTCTGGAGACGGGATATCACTGTATACCTCTGGCTGTCCTAGAATCACTATGGAGACCAGACTGGCCTCAGACTCACAGACACCTGCTGCCTTTGCCTTCTAATTGTTAGACTTAACACATGCGACATTATGCCCAGCTGAGATTAATAATTATTATGGAAAAATTAAAACATGAGCAAAATTTAATAGCAATATAATGAAATGCCACTTAGAACAAATATAAACTCAGGACCAATTTCATTTCCCTTCTGCTACCTCTAGATACCTTCTCAGTTCCTTTGTAACTATGAAGGAGCTTCTAATGATGCTTTATGTATCCTGCAAATATATACAGTTTTCAACCACAGAAGACACTATATAAAGGTTTCAGGTTAATTTATTTACTTTCTACTCTGTACTTTTTTCTCTTTAACAATCTTATATCAAGCTGCTAAGAAGTAAATGAAAACTACAAATTGCTTTTCATAATTTCTGGGCCCAAACCAAATCTTCTGAGTTTCTTTATGCTGTGGCAGAAGGTGCTATTAAAAATGCAGATACAGAAATAAAGCCATACCATTTTCCCCAAGTTTCTGATCCACAATCATTTCCTCCACCCTCTTAGTTTTACTGACATAACGTGCACATCCTGGCACAGAGTGCGATTGCTTTTTTGACCATGAAGTGACCTCAGCTTGCTCATTCGCACTCGTGCTAGCATGGAATGCATCATGAGGTAAGATAGGAGATTGCTCCCTAGGTCACAAGAATCTTCAGCTACAAGAAACGCAATTAGTAAGCGTTCACACATCCTGTGAATATAATATCAATATCATGTGGAGTCTCCAATTGGGATATCTCATTGGTTGGAGAAAACTATGCAACTTACCATAAAAAACAAACATCATAAGAATATAAAACTTTTCAATGAAATCCGTAATGAGTCTCTATGCCTGCTTTTCTAAAGCCATCTCATCTCCTGGTCATCAAATGCCCCACAGGTCCTATCTTCCCCCACTGCAAGTATAGCATCTTCTCAACCACTTACAATAATGATGCCCCGCCCCCCACACACCACATACACACACTCTCATGTGATAAGTGGATGTCTTGGAGAACTTTCCGGGGGAAAATACAATGTCCTTTCTCAGTATCATTGATGACAAGGAGACATGTGGAGGCTGAAAGAGAAGGAGGTATGTGCACGCACATCAATTTGCTTCTCGCCATTTTCTCCAACCAAAGGTATAAAGATATGCCTGATATTATACTTTCATCATACACTTGTATATGCATGTACGTTAAATTTTGTAGCCATGCATTGCTATATTGAAAAACATACTCCAATAATAAATCTCAGTATATGAAAATTGCTTTCTTTTCCTACAGTACATAAAAGTGCCAGGGCAATCTGCACACTGTGATCAGGCACCAGAAAGCTAAACTTTGAGTGATATCCAACTTTATGAGACACATAAAGATGAAATAAAAATGGGCAAGAAGATAAACACTTAAAGACATAAACACTGTCAAACAGAAATTATTACAAAAGTTGTAACAATTTGTATTTTTCATTGTTTTCTGTTTACCTGGCTTTCTTCCACTATGAATTTCTTTTGTTCATTTCCCCTACTCTTAATAATGTTTGTTCCCATAACCATTGAGATTAAAGTAAAGAATAGGAGCCAAGATTCAGTTGATATTTATTGAGAGAACAGCAACTGGAAAGTATAAAACTATATTGTTGAATCTTTCATGTAGCTACTTTCATTTGATAGCTCTGGAAAATTGAGCTCCTTTTCCATAATGTCTATGGCATATAGAATCGCCACATACAACCTACATTTAATCTATAAAATAACAATTTCTTACTATTTCCATCTAGTACTATGTCAAAGGGAAGAAGATCTGCAGATTGCTGCTGCATTAGAACTGTGTGTGTGTGTGTGTGTGTGTGTGTGAAATGCAAAGACAAAATGAGTTATCATTTCCATTGCTGTACCTTTGACATTGACTTTTTGTTTCATTAAAAAAATTTTTATTAATGAAAGCAACAATATTACTTTTAGTGTGACCCACCAATGACTGCCATTAGATGAACACAAGTCCCAAAAGAAATGGCATATTATTACAAATTATATCTCTTGGTGTATAAAATAGAGCTATTACTCTATCTTCAAAACAACCGAACATGTACATTTTGTTTTTATTTTTTAATTAAAAAAATTAATGGGGCTTATTCTATATTAGTAAGGAGAGGAGGGAGCAGTGTACACTCTTAGTGGTAAATAAAAAGGAAGTGTGAATGGGAGAGTGGGTAACATAAATTGGCATGAAGCAGGGCTCTTAAGTAAATAAAAAGAATGCCCGTTACAATCTAAATCCCAGAAATCTTATTTCTGTGTCTGAAAAGTTGATACAGTAGACCAAACACTTTAGAGCGCAGTATAATTTTTTTCTCTGAGTGAACAATATAAGTATGCTACTCTTAAGTCCAAGTATTGTTAATGAGATTTTTAAAAGCTTGGTTTCTGAGTCACTTACTCAATTCTGGGATTCAATTAGTATGTTTCATTGAGAAAAAGTTAAATTAACTCCACAAAGTATATTAAATGCCTTCTTTAGACACCTACTCACTGCTTTAATCCTATGGTCTACCTTTGCTACAGTTATGGAAATAAAGTAACAATAAGGAGATGTGATGAACAGCATAGCATAGGCCACCAGGCAAATGTTCAGTTCCTCCTCACACACCCCTCTTATCTGTGATAATGGTAACACCAACATGAATAGTATGAAAAGGAAAGATTGCTGAGTCTTGCTGGAGTTCATTATACACCAGTCACTCTCCAAGTGTTTTAATAGCACTAAGTGAAATGACCTTCATAAAATTCTTATGGCCTATTTGTAGGTTCATTTTGTAAATGAGAAAACTAAGACTCAGGGGACAGTGAATCAAATCACCAAAGATCACACTCGGCATCACAGTATCCTAATGCTGAACGTGCCTGCGGGACACTCAACTAGTGTTT
The DNA here is from genome assembly GCA_907169655.1 of Acomys percivali. Classification (NCBI taxonomy): domain Eukaryota; kingdom Metazoa; phylum Chordata; class Mammalia; order Rodentia; family Muridae; genus Acomys; species Acomys percivali. Next base: position 182,652,910 of record OU015742.1, read on the forward strand.
GCCTTAGTGTGCTTGCAGCAGGCTAATGACAGTGAATCTTCATCCCCTGAACTTATTTGCAAATAGTGCCTTGACAGATAGGATTACATTACAGATCTTGACATGAGGAAATTACCCTGGTGGTGGATTCGTGAGGGTCCCAAAAGCCATCTCATGCACCTTTATAAAATGCAGGCAGAGGTACCTTTTACAAACACTGTGAACAGCAAAAAGATGTCAAAGCAGAAAGAGATTTAAAGATCACAGTGATGCTACAGGGAAGCAAGGAATGATGGCAGCCAGCCGACTCAAAAGAGGCAGGGAACATTCTCTCTGAAAGCCTCTTGATCGCATGGGACCCTACAGCTACCATGATGTCGACCTTCAATTTCTGGCCTCTATACCACTAGGATAATGACTGAAGGAGAGCTGTTTCCTCTATCTTAGACGTGATCATGAGACACAGATTCAAAGTAGAGAGTCTGTGGTGACACACATAAGACCTTCTCAAGGTCAGACCTCATGGAGGGTCAGTGGAAGGTCACGCACCTCCTGAGACTCATAAAAGCCCTACAAGGTGATCACAGTATTCTTAAAAGGCCAAGCTCCTTAGGAGAGTATGTGAGATAAACATGAAAACAATTAACTGGGGTGCCATTTCCCAATAGTATGACAAGCCTTATATCACTCAAGGGACTTTGGTACCCCTGTTCAAGTATTGCCAGTGCTCCTATAAGTAGCCCCAACAAACTCATAGCTTCAACCAAATGGACCTGAATAGAATCCCTGTTTTGGTCTGCTTTATGAATTACATTTCTTTATATATCTCCAAGAAAAATCACACAGCAAGAAGGTTCTTAGTTCTTTTAAGCTGGTCATTGGTAGTCTGTTACAACTACCAGAGCAAACAAATATGAACTACAATTAGAAGACTATCTATTCTTGAACTTGGCTGCTTCTGCTTTGTCAGTATTCTACGGAAAATATAGATTGTCCATTTTTGCAATGACCATCTCACTCCTGGTAAATGTACCTTCTACTTTACAAACCCATGTCTTTCTTTTCTCAGCCTTCTGTGGGAACAGATGCTAGCCTTCCTTGTTTTGTTTCTGTACTAGTTTTCCATGTTCTAAATGGCTTCTGTTCCCATTCCAGAGGCTGAAAGGTTCTCCCTTGTTTACCCACCGAGTCACAGGAGCTCTTTCTGCAATCATGACTGTCTTTCTAGTTTTGTTCTGATATTTTTCTACCGTTGTGAAACTCAGCCATGGTTCTATGTTTCAAATAAACTAGAGGTTTTTTTGAAGATTAAAGTATCATGGGGAGAATGTTGGACACATTGGATCAAGTGGGTGTCATTATGAAAATTTAAAAGTTAATATTAGGTCTATAACTGAAAAACATTTTAACTTATTTAAATTTTATTCATTTTATATCCTGGTCATAGCCTCATCCCTCTTCCCCTCCTAGTCTCAGCCTAACTCCTTCCCACCCACCCACCCCCTTTCCCTATTACTAAGGAAAGGAGAGCCTCTTCCTATCTGAAAAAGATTTTAATTAATTCAGTCAGTTTGGTCCACACTGTTGATCATAAATTTCAGATGCATTCCTACCAATATCACAAAAGGTGCTTTTAGCTATGTAAAAAAAATACCAAGAAATCATTAAATGGTCTGGCGTGGTGGCACATGCCTTTAATCCTATCACTCGGGAGGCAGAGGCAGATCTCTATGAGTTCAAGGCCAGTCTGGTCTACAAATCAAGTCCAGAACAGAACAGGCTACACAGAGAAACCTTGTCTTGAAACAAAACAAAACAAAATCAAATCAGATTATTAGCTCTTATCTCTTATTTTCTTCCTCCCTCTTACTCTCTTACGCTCTTGATTTCTCTATCTCCCTCTCTCTCTGTCTCTGTTTCTCTCTGGGTTACCTTCTCACTTCCCTGCTCTCCTACACTCATATACTAATCCCCCCACCTCTCTCTGTCTCTCTCTCTCTCTGTCTCTAGATAGATAGATAGATAGATAGATAGATAGGTAGATATAGATAGATAGATAAATATATATATATATATGAAAAGATTACCTATGACTTCTACATCTGCATTTAAGTCTATCAGACATCACAGGAAACCGAAACAACAAATATTTCCCAAGGGGTACCAAATGAGACTTTGCGAAAACTACAAGTACAGAGATTCCATGGTCTCTAGACTTCTAGGAGAAGTCTCCAGCTATAGATATACTCATAGGCCCTGAGTGCTGGGAGACTTTATACCAACATGATGAATTGTACTGAAGAAGCAACAGCATTATTCCATCCCAATAATAATAATAATAATAATAATAATAATAATAATAATAATAATACAAAGAAGAAGAAGAAGAAGAAGAAGAAGAAGAAGAAGAAGAAGAAGAAGAAGAAGAAGAAGAAGAAGAAGAAGAAGAGGAAGAAGAAGTAATTTAACAAATGAAAATAGGATTAAGCTGGGTGGTAGTAGCGCACTCCTTTAATCCTACCACTTGGGAGGCAGAGGCAGGCGAATTGCTGTGAGTTTGAGGCCAGCCTGGTCCACAAAGTGAGTCCAGGACAGGCAAGGATACACAGAGAGACCCTGTCTCAAAATACAGAATGAAAGAATGAATGAAAAGAAAAGAAAATAGGATTAAGTAAACAGAATTTGCATTTTTAAAGCTACCGCATATTTAACAATGACACTAGGCCTGAGAGTCCCCACTCAAAGGCATTTTTATCTGTCAATAAAAATTTGGAGAGCATCATAATGAACAGAGTTCACTGTGTTTGTTTTGTTCATACTGCTTAATGAAAGGGTTCTCTAGCTAAGCACTACTGACTTTTGTGATGAGGATTCTGTATGTTGTAGACTGTCCACTACTATCCCAGTTACGAGTACCATATTACACCAAGGTAGGACAATCAAATATGTCTGCAAGAGTATTAAGTGTCCTCTCAGAAACAAAATAGTACCAAGTTGAGACCACTATTTTTAGAGAAAGCATTGCTTCTAATCACTATACCCAATTTACAGAAATGGGACACATTTTCATTTTGTTTTAAAGCAGCTCTCTCAGACATTAATGCTACTTTAAATAAATTAATAAACCCATAACATCAGCCAGCAAGGACCTCCTTCGTCAGTGAAGACAGAGCTCTCTTAAAAACTAAGGTTTTCATGGTTGATTTCTAGGCCAAAAGATAAGTATATGTTCCATATCTTTTCAACAGGTCTTGCCTTTGGCTTCTGTGAGTGAGGGCTTTAAAGCCAGGATTTACATGGATTACACTGATACCCAGGACAGATGTGTATCCACACTAAATTCTATTCATATATGTATCTAGAGCACACGCAGAGACACTGTCCTTCCATTAGACATGAGCAGGATCATTAATTTAAGTGCAGACAAGTACATTTTTAATTTCCTGGATCACTTAGGAATAAAGGCAGGGAGAAAATGGACTAAAGAGATGATCAACTGAAATGTTTGCCTCATTTCACCCTTAAAAAGGGATCTGATGGTTTTATAGGAGATAGAATTAAAACATACCAGTCAGGGGTTCTCAGTGGCCATAGACAACATCAGCTTGAACAGAAACAAGGGCATGTGAGGCAGAGCACTTAGGTTTTTTTTTTTTTTTTTAAACATCTGTAGAGCAGATGTCTGTAAATATTTGGAAAATGACAGTATCTAGGCTGAGGTGCTGACTCATGGCAGGAACACTGGATACACAGGCATGAGGGCTTGAGTTCAGTTCCCAGCACTCATAAAAAAGGCCAGGTGTCATCATATACCTGTAACCTAGTCCTAGGGGTGGGCAATTACAGCCAGATCTCTAGGGCTTGCTAGTTGTCCATTCTAGATTAAAGAGGAAGCTCTAAGTTCAGTGAGAGACCCTGTCTCAAATCAATAAACAAATGAGTGAATAAACAAATAAATACATATGGATGAATGAATAAATAAGGTAGAAAGCAACATAGAAGGATACTGGACATCTTTTTCTGGCTTCTGCACACATACACATGGGCTAATGTACTTATACACACACACACACACACACACACAAAATAACAAGACTCAAAACTATATGAGTATCTAGGGTTTTTAATTATGCTATGTTTTCTTTTCAAATGATGTACATACTAAAAATTTTAATGATACCGGGGAGTTCTATGATATTCTACACACACACACACACACACACACACACACACACACACACACACACACAGCATGGCTTTCAGATCTAAACAATCTTCACAACTTCAAAAGACATTCTTTCTCTCGTTACCAGATGAGGCCACACCTTAATGTCTGGCTTTCCTTTCTGATACAATCATCCAGCAATCCTCTCTGCTTGTTCCACAAAGATAGTGTGCATACAAACAACTATGGGCTTGCACCTATTATTATGTTTAATCAAACATCATCATACAGGCAAAGTGCTAACCTTCCTGCTCATGACATCACAACCACACCTTTTCAAGGCAAACTACACAGGTGTTGGCTCCAGCTCTTGTACTAGCAGGCCCAAGGCTTCTGCTGAGGATCATTTTCCCATTCTTGCACATCTAAACCAAAATCTTATGTAGACTAAAAGTATAGCCACCGATCTCGTTGCCAGAGATACATGGCCCTGCTTCTGCTTCTGAGAAATATGCTCTTTTAATTAAGAGAATTTCACCAACCAGGGAAAGCTACCCTTGAACTGTCATCTCTAAACAAGAAGCTGACAGCACTAATAGCTCAAGTAAGGTTGATTTATGATGCTGTTCCCTCCTAAGAGGTAGGTCTTCTATGTCATTACAAGATCAGGCAATCTTTGTAACCTGCCAAAGTTGTATGTGTTTTTTTTCTTCCTCCTCTCTTTTCTTTGACTCCACCCAAAAAGTGGGTGTCCTGAAAATAGGAGGCTCTTTTGGTATGAGTTTTGTTGACTTTGAAAATCCAAGGGCTTTGGCTTACAAATGGGGAGATTCTTCTGTCAGTTCTTAATCAGTGAAGTAGCATCGGAAAATAGAACAACAAAGCTTGATCTTAATAGCTTGTTTAATTTAAGGAACCTTCTTTAATAAAAATAATATAGACATAAATATATGAATTGATTATATAAAGACTATGAATAGAAACCTCTATAATTAGACACTTTAAAACTCTAAAATATACTCCAAAATCACAAAATTTACAAAAATATTTCAGTATATTTTCATTAACTGCCTTATATACTTTTTCATATTTTATAACAATGTATTCTTTAATTGCTGGATCATAATATAATAATGTTGCCACATAACTTTCTTGAAAGAATAAAAATATAATAGCTGTTTGTGAAAATCTGAAAATAAGAATGAAGTTTCTTATTGTTATTGATTGCTTAAAAGATTCTCTCTTAGCTTTACCACCCATTAAAAGCAACATAAAATTTTACTAGGAATGTCTAACTTCCTTCATATTAAGTGCCATCTCAATTTTCTAGCATACAAGCTTCTAACTTTATAAAATTCCAACATTTTTTTTTCTTCTACTAACACATCTCTTAGTCCTTTCACTCTGTAATATATCATGGAAAGCAGTAAGGTAGTGTTTCTAGAAGCTTCCTCATACCAGAACAACAAATGTTAACTAGACGTTATAATTATACCCTACACAAATATATCCATTATATCAAGCTAAATGCCTACTTCCTGTAGAGGAGGGGCATCCAGTGAGGCAGTGGGACACCAACCCATCCATAAAGCCTTTGACCCAAAATTTGTTCTACCAACAAGAAGTGCAAGGATAAAGATGGAATAGTGATTGAGGGAAAGTCAAACCAATAACTGGCCCAACTTGAGGGCCACTGATGTGAGAGAACAGAGAAGGAACCATAAGTTCCGCATGCACAACCACTTGAACTGTAAGAGTGCTGATAGCTCTAGATGGGCAGCCGAGTGGCAAAGAGCCCAAGTAGCACTTTATAGAAGGTTAGGGTTGAGAGACTAAATATGAAATATGAAAGTTAAGTGTTTTATGCTTGGAATATAGAAGAGCTATACCTTAATCACAAGGATAAATCAGATATATACCAACTCTCTCAAAAGTTAAAAAAAAAAGATAAGATTCTAACATTTTCAAACTCTGAAATTAGATTAAAGTTATCACAGATTGTGATCCTAGTTATTTCTCAGAAACAAATGTAAGACATTCCACAGTTATTGCTTGCTTATATACAGCATCTTGTGTTCAGTCAAAAAAAGATCAACACACACACACACACACACACAACTGAAAAGAAAACAGAGTTGATAGGAGCCAAATGTTAAGTATCTTTTAAGTGGAATTGTCAAAAACAAAAGTTGATAAAGTAACTAGAAAGTTGGTTTATTGAGAACAATGATTAATAATAGGTACAAGAAAATAGACTTCAGGTTTCAAAATCTTTTTTCCAAAAGAGAACACACTGGAAATTATAAAAGTGAATCAAATGAAAGTTTCAAAAAAAAGAAAATAAGAAAATTATAATTTAGAATAAAATTGCAGCTACCAAGTATTAAGAAATATACATAATGGGCTCTCCTCTTAGACTGTGGCACAAGAGCTACTCAAGTTTCTAAGAAGTCTGTTGATTTCAGAAGTTTTAAGACTGATAGGTGAGTCTTTGTTCTAACAGTCAATCCTCACCTTACTTCCAAACGCATGCTTCCCATGATTCTAGATAGGACTGAACAGAAAATCCTCTGGTTCATGGTACAGAGCTCCTAATACCTTAGAATTTCTTGGCTAATGAGGCTATGTTTTATCTTAATCAGATGAATATTGGTTAAAAAATAGACAAGAAGATGGGGGCTGGTAGTCATGGGCACCAACTGAGTAATATTGAAAAATAGAATCTCCCATCACCCACCCTCTAGGGAGATCAGAGCAGCTAAGGTTGACGTGATCACCAATAATCAATAATATAATCAGTTTTATTTATATAATGAAGCTTCCACAATGACTAAAAGGATCATGTTCAGTTGAGCTTGCATGTAGCTGAAAATATGGCAGATAGCATGCACAGGAATGACATAAAAGCTCTGTACCCTTTCCACACACTTGGCTGTATGTTTATTGGGTCCTGTTTTCAGGTGTACTTTCCATAATGTCCTTTATAATGTAGTAGCAAATTAAAATGAAGTGTTTTCCTGACAAAGGGACATTTCCTGATTTATTGCTGGTTGTAAACTTAGCTCACAAATGACTGCTTTTTATTGACACAAGATATGTGAGAGATGAATTGGGGAGAATCTCAGTGGATGAAGCATTTGCCACTGAAGCTTAAAGACATGAGTTCAAATCCCCAGAACGCACTTAAAAGCCAGATATGGTAGTGCAGGTCTTTCTCTCAGTGCTGCTACAGCAAAATGGGAGGTGAAGACAGGAGAACTCGTAGGAGTTTTGGGGTCTAGCGTATCTGTCAGTGAACAATAAAGGAGACCCTGCCTCAAAAAAGTGGAGTGCAAGGGCTAATACCTGAGGTTTCCTTTTCTCATCCATATGAGCACCATGCACACGGCACTCACACAAACACACAGACACATCATGCATACACACAAATGTGGGAAGTCTTGTGAGACTATGAATGCAACTTGTGGGATCTGATAATGTTTTCAGGTTGATAGTGTCAAGACTGACTTAGATAAGAAGATACTCAAAAGACTCCTAGAGAATCTATTGCAAAATTAAATTGTTGCTTTGATAGAGAAATTCTCATGCATTTAGCCATCAGTGAATATAGAAATAGTTTATACTGAGATGTATATGAGAAAAAATATTGTTGTGTTATCTAATGACAGAGAAGCTGAGGCGTGGACTGTAGAAAACTTAGCAAAAGGAAAGTGTTCAGCTTAAGGCATACATTTTCAAAAGCATGAAAATATTAAAATAAATAAAATGATGAGATTTAGATGACTCAAGGAGGTTGGAAAACTTCTGGAATGTTAAAAAAAGTAGAAATAGAGACCACAGAATATTTTAAAGTCATAGTTTTCTTTTTATTCAAGTAGAATATTTCAAAAGAAAACAAGACAAAATCTATTTTTTTTTTAAGTGCTACATAGGCCAGGCTTGCTTTGAACTTGTGGATGTTTTCCTGTCTCCACCTCCCAAGTATTAGTAATATAAGCATATGCTATAATACCCAAGAAATCCAAAAAAAAAAAAATATGGTCACCTAAATAAGACCTCCACAATGATAGGATTAGTTGACATGCCAACATGAATGGAGGAAACCACAAGGGAGCACACCGATATATGGGGCTCTACAAGCAACTGATGGCAGCTAAGAAGAGTAGAATCAGTCTTCTACAAAGTCAAGCCCCTTCATAGGTTGTACAACCTCAAGAAATCATCTCTTAGCACTTATACATACAAACAGTACTAAAAGGACTCAGTAGAATACATTTATACATATATGTGCTTATATGTGTGTAATTACATCTGTATGTATATACATTTATATAATTTTAAAAGACTAAATCTTGATGGGGTGGAAATGATGTAAACAATGTAAATACAGTACTTATATATACTCATTTATAACATTCTTTTTAAAAATTAAATTAAAGTAATTTGAATCAAATAAAAACCATCTTTCAAAAATATTGAAGTGTAATTATTTTTTACAAATTATGCCAATTGTTTAAGGAATCAATAACTGAAGCTTGTAAAATATCATCCAGAGAGTAGAAAAAGTTAACATTTTCAATTCATTTTTGGAGGTTCATATGTTTGATGATCAATCTAATAAGAAAGAAAAATTATAGTTCAGTATCTCTTCTGAGCAGAAATGGAAACAAAAATCTAAATTAACTATTTACAAATAAAAATTGGTATTAAAAGAATAATACCTCAAAATTAGTTGGGCTAACTGTAGTTATACAAGATTTAAGATACTAAAACACAATAAGGAATATTTACATAAAGAAAATTTACATGATCCAATACATACAGAGAAAATATGTTAAAAATTCAAAATCTACTCATAGTAAAAAGCTCATAACAACTTAAGAATAGAAAACTTGAGGTAAAATTATTCCCAATTTCCCAAGAAAGAGCCAGATTGATTTCCAAAATGATTGTATAAGTTTGCACTCCCACCAGCAGTGTAGGAATGTTCCTCTTTCTCCACATCCTCACCAGCATGTGATGTCATTTGAGTTTTTTATCTTAGCCATTCAGATAGGTATAAGATGGAATCTCAGAGAGTTGCATTCCCCTGATAACTAGGTATGTTGAGCCTTTCTTTAAGTGTATCTAAGCCATTTGATATGGCTCTGTTGACGGCTGCAGGCACAGTCGAAGGCCGAACTTTGCCAAGACAGGATAAGCAAGTCCTCAATAGTTCCTGCCTCACAAATATGTCTGTCATATATACTGGGCCAGTAGCCTGAATATGATGCTCCAACATTATGGAGAATTCTGGGTGACTATTCAGGCAGCAAACTATGTCTGCCATCTTCTCATTTAGGAAGCTGCCAACCTGCACTCCCTGTATACTCAGGTAATTAATTTTATTCCTTCTCAAGTATCTGATGAGGTTGAAGATCAGATAGTCTAGTTTTACAATTAAGCTTAGTTGTTTAGTGGTTAAGATATTGTTAGGTCTAGATAGACATTTTAAGTTGATAATGATGAGATATGATAGCTATTGATTTACATTCAGAATTTTAAATGCAGCAATATAGGAAAGATGTTTTCTTCAAGGCTGCCAAATACAAATAGTCAAACCACTATGAATGTAATGTTTATATAATTCCTGATTGTTTCATTGTTCTTCTTGCTGTATGTAGTTCATTGTATATATGTGTAATAATATAAATGTATATGTAAAAATATTTAATAAAAATGGAAAAATAGAAAACCTAGATATGTTATCAAAATATAGCAGATGTCCTATCTAACATCAAGTGGAAAGTTTACTATTGGTAAAAAATATGGATTCTTACTAATGCTAATTTAATAAAAAATATACAGTAAGTAATGAGAAAGAAATCAACATTGATAGGAAATATAAGAAAGGAAAAAAGAACCCACAGATTGGCTATAATATTACTATACAAAAGTCAGTATTTTTACATAAGCATCCATAGTCAAACCATATATAAATATATGTCTAGAAATCAATATGAAAAATCAGAAACATCCAAACCAGAGTCCAGCAAGCACTTTCTGTAATAATCAGAAGGTAAGTATCTTAGTTTATGTAGGCTGGCTGGCTGGTCTCTGCACATTTCATTGCCCATGCAGAATAGAGTGTGGCTGCATTCCAATAAAATGATATTTCCACAAGTGGGTAGAAGACTGAATTTAACCCACATACCATAATTTTATAACCCTTTCAACTAAATAAGCCAAATAATAAAAGTGCATTAATACATTAGAACGTGACCAGGTGGTGGTGGCACACACCTTTAATCCCAGCACTCGGGAGGCAGAAGCAGGCAGATCTCTGTGAGCTTGAGGACAGACTGGTCTACAAAGTGAGTTCCAGGACAGCCAGGACTACAAGAGAAACCCTGTCTCAAAAAATAATCATTGGAACATAATAATTATATAATTGATATGTCTATCCTCTGTAAATAGATCTCTCTGAATATAATAGTTTAGCCATCCTGGATGGACAGATGGATGGATGGATGGATGGATGGATGGATGGATGGATGGAATGGTCAATTGATTTAACTCAAGAAGAATATGTAACTTCAAAACAGTGAGAAAGGAATTATTCCAATAAATGATTCTGAGTCATTAAGGAAGAGATATTCTAAAGAAAATATTGTACATTATACAAAAATTACATACATGTCATAAACCTAAGCACGAAAGTCAAAACCAAGAAACTATAGAAGAGTATCTTGAGGGTTTTGGAGACATATAAAAATTTCTCAGTCATAATTATCCCCTGTGTAAGGCGACTCCATTAGTAGGTTCCTCTACAGCTTTTTCAGACACCCTTATTGCAATCCCTCACCTTACCACCCTCTCTGCCCTACATAGACTGACATCCTCTTTCCTACTTACCTCTTTTCCTCCTGTTAATTTCCCTCTCACACTTTATAACACATGCGTTCCACTAATCCTCTCACTTAGACCTCAACATCCAGAAATGATCCAATTGTTTAAAAACTGTTTATCCTTTAAATCAGCATTCTGGGCATTAAGGGGGAAAAAAACCACAATCATTATTCTAGTCATCCAAAGAAACAAAGTTTTAGCATATAGTGACTGTATAGAGTTAAAACAATAATCACAGAAGCAAACTTATAGAAAACAATACAATCTTGACTCTTCTGTATCTAGGAAATCCTGCATTATGTGTATGGGCAACGATTAAGTTATATGTGAGATGGTAGTTTGTTTCCCTTATTGTGTAATATTATAGCAGGCAAATACAGAGCAATACTTGTGTTTGGATTGTTTTCAAGATTGGAGCAATTGTGAATCCTGCTGCTCTGAGTAGTGTTTAGGCATGCTTTTCACTTTGCAATCTACCTAAGCACTAGCCTTCCTTAAAAGGTATCTGTATGTCCAACTTCAGATACTCTGTAATCCTGAATCTACAATTCTGAACTCAGAGGCAGTATATGGTACACAACGCCTTCATGTTACTGGTCTTGTTTTAATGATGATGCATCTTTAGGCTTTGATTTGCACCACTCTGTTGTGCCATAGTACCTAGCACTTCTTCAGATGGATTTATTTTTGTGTAGTGTCTAATGGTCGGTGAAAGTTGACTCACTCAGAGGACCTTTTGATGATTAGAAATTCATATATTTAATGTTGACTTCATTTATACTTCATGGATTCTGGCTGAGAAACATTTTTTGGCTCCAAGAACCCAAGATATTCTTCTATAGGTTTTTGCTTTTATCTTTTGTATTTAGTCTTATCCAGCCATGAATGCGATGAATTAAAATAATGACCATTGTGATAAAATATTCCCATGAGTTCAATAATGGTACATATATTATGGCAGTAACCAACCACTTTCTAATTGGATTTAAGTCCCAATACACAGCAGTAAATTCATCCAGATTCATGCTGAATAATACATCTTTGATTTAAAAAAACCTATGGCTGGAGAAATCACATGCCTAAGGGCAGAACCTACTATAAATACTTTGCTACATGAACATGGTATCTCTGTACCCATAGATTAAGCACAATTTCAATCCTCAACTCAGAAGCTTCTTCGTGCACTAGCTAGCATTTAATGTAGAGACTCAACTATTTTAAGGTAAAAAGAATCAGTGCCTGAGAAGTTCTCAGCCACAAATTGAATATGTCTTCCCAAAGGCCTGGGGAGCATCATGGAAAAGGGTTCAGAAATATTGTAGGATCCAGAGATGAAGAAGGACTGTGGCAAGACATTGTTCTGGACATGATAGGACTATTGCCCTTATTGATATACAGCTGTGGTTATCTACAAGAGACATGTACAACATCAAGCCAGTCAAGCATGGTTGAGGGAAGGGTAATTAAGCCATTATCGCTATCTAAGGAACTATTGACAGTTAATGGCTGCTAGGTAAAGAAGGGTCAGTGTTATTTAGAGCTCCTAATATATTGCCCATGCTCTAGTAGATAGACCCAAGCCCATGATCACATGCACAACACTAATTACAAGGAGTGGGTTATTTTTCTAAATGACATGCAGTTGAAATAGAGAGATAATGGGAGAATATAGAAGGTGGTAGAACAGAGTAAGAATATAAATATCAATCACATTGTGTATAAGTACAAAATTCTCAAAGAATAAACAAAAAGATTATTTTTAATTATTTTTAATTTTTATTAATTTATTCAGATTACATCTCAATTGCTTTCCCTTTGCTTCCTCCCATTCCTCTCTCCCTCCTTTTTTCACCCCATTTTTTAAAGAACAGGTCAAGGTAAAAATGAAATCTTCTCCTTTTATATACTGAGGTAGAAAACTAAAGAATCAATAGAAACAGAAATGCAGTCAGGGTAAAGGGTGTGGATGTGTACCTTAGAAAGTTCACCAAGACGTGGCTGTCTCTATACTACTATATGTGGGCAAAACAGAAAAAAATTACAAGGATAAGCCTATAAATGTGTGTCCGAAACATTGCCAAATATCAGGATTTTTGGTTATGATGTGCTGGTGGCCTGGAGAAGTCTTTCTTTGCAAATCTTTTCATCTTAAAATATTTATTAACTGCTAAAATGAATATACATATAACCATATCCAAGACGTTTCTGAAATAAAAATTTTATTGATTAAACAAGCACTCACTGATAATTCAATCCAGGAGGAGAAAGGTAAACATATCAATGTCAGAATCAGGGCAGCAAAGTCCTCAATAAGCTAGAATAATATAATCAAGTTCCAAGATAAGACATTAAGATACAAATAATACAAATACAAAAACAAACAGTTTAGAAAATGATTAATCCAAGTAAAAAATGAGGGAGAAGTGTGTTACACACACACATACACACACAGCCTAAAGGTTTGAAATGATGTGTAGCATAGTACAAATTAATGTGGCATACAGGACAGCATAAGTGTAGGTCAAGTCTAGGCTATGTCAATAAATGTTCCTTCAGACCTTTCACTGGCTAGAATAAATTGGAATGTTGTGGTTGATCCTGGATGATTGTCAAGGAAAAGGCATCCAAGATGGTGAGGTGTCTGGAAATCATGATTTAATCATTGGTTTCTTGGAAAAGAAGAAATCTAAGGGGAGTCAAGAGGACTGTCTTTGAGCACTTAGAAGATTATGTTAGGGGAATGTTTCTATGAAACATTATGTTCTAAATAAAAGATAGGTACTGAATAGTGAGTATACTATAAAAGAATAATGTAGATACATCTAAAATTATAACTTATACTGTTGTGTTTCACACCTGATTTCTCTAACACGAGTTGCATGTGGTATACATGTTAGTATGGGTGTGTGAACATGCATATACTCAGGTACACATGTGCACATGTGTGCTACTGGTTGTGGAGGCCAGGGGTCAATAGCCTCTTCTATCACTCTCCACCTTACATTTGGGGAAAGCTCTTTCATTGAACCTGAAGTTCACTGATTGGTTAGGCTGCCTGAGTGCCTCTTTAGGACTGAGGTTTCAAATGTCTGCCACCATGGTCAGCTTTTGTGTGGATGCTAGGAATCCAGACTCCTTGTGCTTGGCATATGACTGGCTAAGCCATCACCTCAGTGCATTGGTTTGAGGTTTTTTGATTGATCCATGATGATGGATATCAGGATGATGTGTTGGTCTTCTCCAGGGTGCAGTTCTTTATGTGTATGCAACTGAAGTAATACATCCATTCACTGATGCACCCTGAATTGCTTCTAGCCATAGAAGATGCTTACATAGGCTAGCCAGGGCACAGAGGTGTCTTAACCTAAGTTCACCTTCACTAGGTCACAATAAATAGGTCAAAATGGCTGAGTCCATTTATCTTCTTCAGTACTGGATAAGAGCCCATTGCTTCAAGCTACTGCCATTACTTGCTTGGTATTTTCAGACTTTGAAGCTGCCAATATGGTCTGCATGTAACACACCTAATTGTGACTTATATATGCCACTCCATTTACATAAATGAATTTCAGTAGATCTCATATGCTAAAAATACATTTTTTTCATTTTTCTGAATATATGTCTTTGGTTTTTTTTGTTTGTTTGTTTGTTTGGTTTTTTTTTTGTTTGTTTGTTTTGCTATATAAGTTACCAAGATTTTTTTTGTTGTTAATACCCAGATATTAATCCTTTTGTTTTGTTGGTTTATAATGATCTTTTGTACTTTCTTGTTGATTTGCATGCTTATTGGAATTTGAATGCTAATTTAACATCTTTAAATATTTAGTCTCACCTATCCACCATTTACAGAATAATTTCTCTCTCTTTTCCCTTACGGTATGTTGTTATATAACTTTTTATATAATTTCTTTTCTGCCATAATTTAGTAAAATATTATTCTTTACTGTATCTTCAAGTTTTCTTGAGTTTGGGCTTTACCACAATTCTTTAAATTTTATTTATTTATTTATTTATTTATTTATTTATTTATTTTTGTGTGGGTGAGTGCCTGGGGTGTGCATGTGGGTGGGTGTACATGTGGGTGTGTTTGCATGTGGCAGTCAGAAGACAGCAGATAGCAGACAGCAGTTATTCCTTTGAACTTGTGGGTTGCAAGGATGGAACTGAGGCCATTAGGGTTGACAGAAAGGACCTTCACCCACTGAGTTCTGTTGCCAGCTCTACTTTTCTTCATACTTCCTATAGCTAACCTTATTTAAATCATAAGGTCATGTCTTGATTTGTAATCAATAGTTTCTGGTGCTAAGACCACGATTCAATTTTTTTTTAATGCAGGTACACATACACACATTACAATGTTGATCAGTCTTGATGTGCAGCTAGGCAAGAGATCATTACACATACAAGTACACACATACACATGCACACACACACACACACAATGTGCACACTTAGAGACATTAGCTTTCCGTCTTAACCCCCTGGTTTTTGGTGTTTAAGCTATTTACTCTGAATTATCTATTTTAGACTCATTTTATCAAATTACATTAAAAATACAAGGCAACACCCCCAAATTAAGAGTTCTGTACATAAGTTCCTTATAACTTACAAACATGAAAAAAAATTGATCAGTGTACACCATTAATCTTCTTACTCAAGACTATTATTTTAGTGTTTTTTGTAATTTTACTTTTTTTTTCAGTAGCGCTAAATATTTTTTTATCATAAAAAAATACTCTAAGAGGGGCCAGGCTCACTGTGAGTTTGAGGCCAGCCTGGTCTACAAAGTGAGTCCAGGACAGCTAAGGCTATGCAGAGAAAGCTGTCTCAAAAAACAAAAAACAAAACAAAACAAAACAAAATACTCTAAAAGGCACTTCAGAACCTTGGAATGCCCTGGGGCCAAATTAATAAGACAGATTCACCTTTGTTTTCCTTCTTGCATATTTTCTACCCTATCCCTCAACTGCTATTTAATATCCCATTGAGGACAGCCAGGTGTGGTGGTGCATACCTGTAATCACAGTACTCGGAAGGCTAAGATCTTCCTGAGCTATATAGTACAACTCTATGTCAAATCAAAACAAGCAAACAGACGAAAGAAAGAAAGAAAGAAAGAAAGAAAGAAAGAAAGAAAGAAAGAAAGAAAGAAAACAAAAACCACCCTAGATTCTTAAATTATCTAATTGTACAACAGCCATAGTCTGAGGTTCTGTTTCTGTAGAAACTTGAAATAAAAGTATTTGAAAATAAAGTTGTCTTTGTATTGCTGATATACTGAGATACAACTAACCTCTTTTTTTTAATCTACAACTGTATTTGAGTTTCAAATGATGAGCACTTAGCAGATACTATCCATATTAATACTTACAGATTCTATTAAGTAGTTATGTTATGATACTGAATAATATAGTATAATACATTGACTTTTGTATCTGGCAGCATTGAAAAACTCATTTAATTAGAAAAACTTTCTACAGAATCTTTAGAATATTTTATGTAGACAATCCTTGACTTCATCTCAATATTAAAAGGAATACTTTCAACATTTCACATTAAATATAATTCTTGATATAAAATTTAAAGATTTTACACTAGATGAAATAAAATATTTTATTCTCATTTCTTAGGAGTTTTATTTTAGATGAATATTCAGCTCTACAAAGTGCTTTTTGTGTTTATTACTTTGATATTTTATTTCCTCCTTTAATCTGTTAATGGAATATATATATATATATGCATGTATACATAATTAATATTGGGGTATTCCTGAAACAGCCCACCCTGATCATGCTTGCCTCCTTTTGATAATGCTTGATGACCTCTTATGTTAATGATTTGCCTGGCACTCTGCATCAAGTTAATGCCAATTTCATCAGAGGCTCCGGAGAATGGTCTTAGTGCTTTCTTGAAGAGTTTGTTTGAGTTTAGTATCCAATGGACAGTGCATTCTCCACAGTTGTGGGGGGAATGAAGACTGCCTCTCACATGAACTCTGGTGGCCCTGATTTGATCACTTTCCCTTGGTAGGGAGGCCTGGCTGGCACACTGAGGAAGGGGAAGCAGGCCATCCAATGAGACCTGATAGGTCTGATCATGTAGTGGGAGAGGAGGTCCCCTTCTTTCAGAGGTCTAGGGCAGGAGAATAGGGTAGTAGATGGAGGGAGGGAGGAAATGGGAAAGTACAAGTTAGGGGACAACAATCAGGATGTAATCTGAATAAAGTATAATAAATTAAAATTTAAAAAATAAAATAAAATGTAGCACAGCTTCCCATCGGCCTCTGAGACTAGTGTTCCTTTTGGAAAGACTTTCTCCTTTAATTTGATTTTCTTAATGATTGTATAATGAGGGACACACTGTAATTCTTCCTGGGTTAATTTCAGGAGTTGTATTTTTCTGATTAGTTGTATATTTCACCCAGGGTTTAAATCATTGTGTCATGAAGTTATTTATAATATCTTCTAAACTGCATACTCTTGTCACTCTTTCTTCAGTTCTAATGTTTATTTCTAATTTTCACCATTATGGTCTTGGATGATCCTGTCAAAGGTTGGTCTAACTTATTAACACTTTTGAAGCACCAGCCAGCCACTTGTTTCATTGATTTTCGTTTTCTATACTCGTACTTTCTTCCTTTTACTTTCTTAGGGTTATTTTGTTGTTAAAAACTTTCAAGTTGGATGCTTACGATGTTTGGTTCATTAATTCTGAGGCTTTTCATGCCCCTCTAATGTCCCTCTAATGTCTATTGACTTCCCTAACAATTTTGACCTTAGGGTTTTCGTTATCAATGTTTTAGATGCTTTCTAAATGCTGTTATGATTTAAGCCTTGATCAGTGGGTGTCTTTATCTTTAGTAAGTAATCTTTAAGTATATTTTCCTATTTTAAAGGGACAATGATCTCAAATCTACATTGACCAGATATGTGAGATTTATGTTGTTGATGCTTTGAAATTTGTTTTTAACTTAATTCATAGTTGTCAGCTTTGATCAGTATGCTGCATGTATGTTGGCCAATAGTTGAGCTCAATTTTCTCTGTAGATAAGCTCAAACACATTCATTGATTCTGCTTCTCACATTCTCTATAAATACAGGCACATATCAATAGCTGAGTGATATATTGCAACCTTAAGAGTATTTTGTGTACATTTATCCTTGTGCTGTTTTTAATTGGCATTCAAGGTTTTGAAGCATTTTAATCATCTTTATAACAGTTGAGAACATTTCAATATCCTGGAGAATCCATGCCTTCATCCTTTCAGTGATCCTCAGATTCCTTTGTCTTTAAATTTACTATAGGTGATATTGACATTGCAGGCAGGTTCTTTTTGCTTAGGATTTTATGTGGTGGTGGTGGTCATGGTGCTAATAGGGGTTTTCTGTTTGGGGGCTTTTCTGAGGGGCAAGGATATCTTGGTTATTTTTTTTTTTTACTTGAGGCTCAGAGAGGTTGAATTAGAAGCCCAAGTTCAGATAAATCATGAACTGTGACTAATCGCTAGATTCCCTGAATTCCAGTTCAGTGTGCTTGCTATGGACGCAAAGAGAATGAGCATAGTGCTGGACTGAAACGAGGGGTTAGTGTAGAGCGGAAGGGTGGCAAGCTCTGGTGGGATAATGGAGGCAATTAATTAAAGCCAGGCACAGACTTTTGAGTTGTATGGCTAACATGCCCTGACAAATCAGGATTGTAGAGTGCCTGTAATTTCATCAATATCAGGGGAAAAGACAAGTTTAGACTATTCAGGGAGGCCCTTGCCCTACAAATCTGCTATAAAGTAATAAATGTCTGAATCAAAGGATGACAAAGAGAAAGAAAAGGTGGCACTAAGAGATATTATTGGGAAAAAATGATATACCTCAATGAATCAATGGACTCAGGAAATGAAGAAAATGGTAGAGTCCAAGTGCCAGCTTACTTTTATGTGTTAGAGCATAATAGCTTTCACCATTTTAGGTAGAAATCATAGAGCTCAAGCAGTCTTGGTAAAGAGGGAGGGAAACCGAGCACAATGCTCAAGCAGGGATTCTGCTGTTTTTAAATCTTGTGGAACAAGAGGCTAAGATCTTCAGAGCCTTGTTATTATGAGTTACCGTGCCTCATTTTATGAGTAAGGGGACCATGTATTGAAATGATTATAGAATTTTTTCTTTTAGGCTCCCTGTTTTTTAAACACATCTGCTATTTGTGGACACTAAGTATCTCTTTGCCAGTTTTAAAGTTAAATAAAAGCAGTAATTTATTCCTTTTTTTAATGACACAGGATTTCTCTATGTAACAATGCTAATTGCCCTAGAAACTGTTTTTTAGACCAGGCTGGCCATGAACTCACAGAGATCCACCTGCCTCTGCCTCTCAAGTGCTGGGATAAAACGCATGCATGACCAAGCCAGGTGGAAATGCAGTAATTTATTACTGGGACACTTTTATAATTGATATTAGGAAAATGGATTCATAAACAAACTTGGTCAAACAAGAGAGTTTTTGTTAGACTAGCTATTTACTCTGCATTTTCCCTGAATGTCCTTGTATTAAATAAGTAAAATTTATTGTCTGAGATCTTTCAAATACCCTGTAACCCAACAAGACTCAACCCTATTTAATTCATAAATATTAAATCTAAGCACTCCACAGCACATCAATCTGTGCAGTAAGTAGGATGAGTTACTTACTATTCTCTGTATTTGGCCACTGTGAACACTGAAAGAATACAAGAGGACTCTAAGAACATTCTCTTCAGAAATAAAAAGGAAGCTGCGCTCAACCCAGTGTACATTTTTTTATTCTTGTTGTGTTTGATTACATGTTGTTGCTGTTGTTGTTGTTGTTGTTGTTGTTGTTGTTGTTGTTGTTGTTCCAACTAGACATAATCAAAATGTCTGAGATGTTCCATGACATAATGTGACCCTAGAAGGGTCAGTGCTAATGTTACAGGGCCAGTACAGCAGCTTCAGCTCAACCCTAGTAGTAAATTCCAGAAGGGTCCTAAAGCCACCCCAAAGAGCCAACATCCATCCAAAGAAACATACGCTGAACTCTTTCATTACTTCCTGCATGAATCATTCCACTTTCTTTAGCATAATCTGTAGAATGGTTAGATACTCTGAAATCACAAATGCAAGACCTAGAAAGGACCACTTGTCTTTTGTTCCAAAGTCCTTGTGGGGGATAGAATGCTTCCAACTATGGGAATTGCTGGATGAGATTTTTAGATAAATCCAGACCCCATGAAATGTCAGCTTTAAAAGACTGCACATCAACTCTATTTTCAGTGAAGGGTCTTTACATCCTGATATCTCAGATTGAACTAACTTGGCTCTGAGAGCAGGGACATGTGATTTCAGACTGATAATAAGTGACAAGGTTCTTTCTGTAATGCCTTAAAATGTTTGGAATGTCTAGAACACATAAAGCACATCACAAATGTCTTCGAACAATAGAACACATGAAAATACCAAGAAAGGAAGATCAGGGAATAGCAACGGGTCTGATTCATGCCCAATTTGTTCATTCTTTCATTTTAATTAATTAATTTTAATTAGCCTTCACGGTATTAGGTTTCACTGTGGCATTTTAAAACAAAATTTGGTTATTTTTACCGCCACGCCCTTTTCCTTCCCGTCCCCCACCACCTTGTATCTCTCCGCCTTCCCCAGTCCTTTCTTCATGTTACATGGGTTCTTTTGCTCTATTCCCCTTTCCTCTTCAATGAAAAGGGTGGAAAACCCTAGCCGACTCCTCTTTAAGTGTCACCTTTTGGCGTTCCCACTCTTTTTCATTTTAGAGTGAATAAGACATGAATGTACCCAATTGCTATATCCCCTTCTCATCTCACTTACTATCTTCACTTGTAGTTTCACTGCTTAGGTTATCCTTGTCTACATCCACATAGAGACAAGCCTTGACCATTTTTCTTTTTTTTTAAATTTTTTTTATTAATTTATTCATATTACATCTCAATTGTTAGCCCATCCCTTGTATCCTCCCTTTCTTTCCTCCCTCCTGCTTCCCCCTCTACTCCCTTCCCCTATGTCTGTGACTGAGGGGGACCTCCTCCCCTTGTATATGCTCCTAGGGTATCGAGTCTCTTCTTGGTGACTTATTATCTTTCCTCTGAGTGCCACCAGGCCTCCCCATCCAAGGGACATGGTCCGATATGGGGCACCAGAGTTTATGTGAAAGTCAGATCCCCTTCTCCACTTAACGGTGGAGAATGTCCTGTCCATCGGCTAGACTGGGTAGGGGTTCGAAGTTTACTGCCTATATTTTCTTTGGCTGGTGCCATAGTTTGAGGAGGACCCCAGGGCCCAGACCTGCCTGTAGTTTTCCAGGACCCTCTTGATCCTTCTATTTCCTCATTCTCCCAGGCCTTGACCATTTTTCAACAATCAACTGAACTCTCAGTTTTCAAGAAACCCCTTTTAGAAAGCATGCCTTAGTCTAAGTTCAATCTTTTTATTTCTTTTAACCTGCACCCTTTGTTACTTTATTGCTTTTTGTCTGAACATTTACCTATATTTCTACCCTAGAGTAATAGTTCCTCAAATACAGACTGTCTGATTTGTGTCTGTAGTCCTAGCCACCAGATTAATTTAAACAAGAATTTGCTAAGTTCTGATAAGTTCTCTGAATTTGGAGATCTGAGAATCTTTTTTCACATAGCACAGGTACAATTTTTTTTTTCTTTTAAGAACTTCAATAAGTTGCATCCACTCCTAGATCTATTAAAGATAGGTACTGGGGGTTTGCTATATGTCTTCCAGTGTAGGCACGGAGAGCAGCACAGTGAACAAGACAAGAATATTTGGCCATCCACATTGCTCCATGGGCAGAGACATTGGCGGGTAGACCAGATGGTCTGAGTTCCATACCCAGATCCCACAAAGTAATAGGATAGAACTACCTTCTGAAAGGTATCCTCTGAACTACTACTCAAGGAGCCTACATCATATTAGGGAACATGTACAAAAAAAAAAAGCAAACCAAACCCAGGAAACAAACACTCTATGCCATGATGTCGATTAGTATTATTATTAAATATTCATGGAGAAGAGTCAGTCAGAGCCATAGAAAGAAAGACAGTATACTTATAAAATGAGTGTTACAGGGTAGAGAAACCCTTTCTGCATGACGAGAAAGTAGTCTGTGAAAGCAAGAGCTTGATGCCAGGAAGGTCAGAGGTTCTGCCAGGTGAATGTGTTTGTTGGGTGTGGAGAAGAACAAGGAGACATTGTGACTCAAGCAGAGAGTGGGGGTTGTCAGAAAGGACTCTGGCTCTAAATGGGCTAAGCTACCAGGGCCTTGAAGCCTTCTGGGCACTTGGCATGGAAGAGACATCACGCAATGGCAATGAAACTCTTCCTGGGGGCCTTGATCAAGCATCTGTGGTCTAGCCTAGGCTCTATAAGGAGTTCTTCAGATGTTAAAGAGAATAAAGGGTGCACAGATAATCTACTGTAAGGGGACTTTGGCAGTAATCTAGAACAGGAAGTGGGTATTAGGCACAGTTCAGACCAGCTTTGAAGACAGAGCCAATAGAACTTGGCATTTACCCCTGAGGTGCCTTAAGCTCATTACAAAATAAATAATGATCAAGCTAATCCCCTGACTAATCACAACACATGCATGAGAATTCATCATGAGCACATAAAGCCAATGACACAGCATGTATGAAGCCTTGGTTTAATCTGATCTGGGGCTGAGGTACTGCCTGAAGATGCTGTGGAATTCTGACTCAGAATTCACCTCAGCAATGCTCCACATGAGTCATGGCTGGGTGCCTCTACCTAACTTACTCCTTTACAGAATGTCAGATTTCAGTTCTCATACACATCACCCTGTTTAAAACCGAATGCCAGAGCTCCTCTGAGTAGTGACATCCATCCCGCTGCCATGACAAAACCTGTATATGATGTCCATTCAAAAAGCACAGACTATCCCACATGTGCCACTCCAGAGATCCAAGAAAAAGAAAAGACTTACAGTTTGAATCTTGACTCTCACTTATAGCTAAGCAATGTCAGTTAACCTCTCACAACCTGTATTCTCACTTGTGTAGTGAGGAATTTTACAAACTTGAAGGGTTTTAGTCCTCTTCTTGCCTGTCCTTTCCACTTGGGCTTCATAACCTCATTTAGAGTCATCACCACTCAAGCTCTCCTCAAAAAAGCACTGGTAAGACCTCCATCTGGGATGTCCATAGCATGTTTAGTATCCATAGCCACACTTAAGGTAAGGACATACCTCTGTTTGCCAAAATGTTAGTATAAGTCTCTTCCCATAGGTGGAATAACTACTCATTGTCCTTCTCACACCCCAAAGAGA
This sequence comes from Acomys percivali, assembly GCA_907169655.1. Lineage (NCBI taxonomy): Eukaryota > Metazoa > Chordata > Mammalia > Rodentia > Muridae > Acomys > Acomys percivali. Next base: position 182,676,272 of record OU015742.1, read on the forward strand.
GGTTTAGATCCCACGCTTCTGTTATGACCTGTGCATAACTGATACGTAAGGGTGTCAGCTCAGAGATCCACAAAGACAGGTGGCAGAGATACCCTAATAAAGGAGAGTATGAAGAAGACACTTTTCACGATTGGGACACTTTAACTTTACACCCACACTTTCCTTTATCAAGAGGCAAAGGCCACTAGAGTTGCATTTATTTGTCATCAGTATTTTGGAATCAAGTTTAAAACCACTGCAGTGGGAAAGAAGGGGAAAGAGAATGCAGACAAGAGTAAAGGGTAAGAGTTGAATGCTATATCAGTACAAACAATGGAAGTCACCAGAAGACACCAAGAGAAAATCACATTCATGTACAGAAATTATACCCCAATAAAAAAGACTGATAGATGCTCTCACAGCTGTTGTTAGCAGACAGAATGGCATTTGCTCCGAGTAAATAATGGGGCACATCAGGTTCAATATGACAGGCTTTCAGAACTTGCCAACAATTATACAAGGGACAAGTAACAAATGAAGCTATGAAGTAATCAGACATAAAAGCCAAACATTGAGCCCTTCCTTGGTTGATTTGATGCCAGGAATGATGCATGAGGCTTCAAACAGAGCTGGTCTTCTGATACCTAGGGTTAGTTTCTAAACATACAACATGTTAATGCATGGTTTTCAGGCAACTCTAAATTTGGTCATTCTCTCTGATTACATTTGAGTTTCCTCTTTTGTAACTCTCTGTTTAGATCTGTACCCCATTTTAATTGGGATACATTTTATTTGCTTTCCTTATTTCCAGTTGTTTTTTTAGCTTTCTATATGTTTTAGATATTATATAATGTGTAGTTGACTTTTAAAAATCCTTCCCTACTGTGTAGTCTGCCATCTGAATGACGGTGGCATTTGCCATGCAGAAGCTTTTCAGTTTCAAGAGATTCCACTCATTAATTCTTGTTTTTAGTGGCTGTGTTAATGGTATTCTGTTCAGGAAGTCTTTCCCTGTGCCAATGAGCTCAAAACTATTCCCTACTTTCTCTACTATCAGATTCATTGATTGTGTCTTTTTTTGAAGTCTTTGATACACTTGGAGTTGAGTTGTGTGCAAGGTGATTAAATAATAACTCCTTCTGGTAAAGGTGAGGAGTAGGGGAAAGATTCTCCCATTGTTGGTGGAAGTAAAGTTTGTGCAGCCACTATGGAAATCAGTGTGGTGGCTTCTCAGGAAATTGGGAATGTATATACCCCAGGATCCAGATATACCACTCTTGGGCATCTACCCAAAAGATTCTACATCCTACTTCAGAGATACTTTCTCAAACATGCTCATTGCTACTTTATTCATAATAGCCAGAAATTAGAACCATACTAAATGTCTGTCAATTGATGAGTGGATAAAGAAAGTGTAGTATGTTTATACAATGGGATATTATTTAGCTATTAAAATATGAAATTTTCTGGTAAATCAACGTAACCAGAAAAAATCATGCTGAGTGAGGTAACACAAACCCAAAAAGGCAAATATAATATCTTTGCTTATATATGGATGATAGCTGTTACATCTTCAATAATCAAGCTACAATCCACATAACTACAGAGGTTAAGTATAGAGTAGGGGAAGGGAGTTGGATCACTCCAGAAGCAGGAAATAGAATAGATAATTATGGATGGATAGGGAAGGACTGGAAAGAGAGTATCAAACAGGTAGAATAAGGAGGGGAGAAGGCTGAGGGAGAGAATATGGAGAGGAACATCTAAAACTAAGGGCCATTTGAGAGGTCATATGAAAACCCAATACAGTTGAAGCTTCCTAAAATGTATATACATATATGAAGGTAATCTAAATGGAGTTGCCAAATATGGGGTAGACAAAGTCGACGGGACATCTCTTGTCACCAATGAAGCCTCTACTTTTTAGAATGAATTATGTGATCAAGTTGTTGTTCCCCCTCCTCAAAACCAACACACAACCCAAGATGCTGCCAAGGCTACTGCTTGTGCTCTGGAAACTTATGGTAAAGCTCTATTGGTGAAAACAACACCCTCAACCACGTAAGTCACGCTTGTGCCTACCTAGAGCCTCCATCTTTACTGACTAGTGTTCATGGTACTGGAATGGACTGTGCATGGTATGAAAGGAGAAAGGTAAATAACAACCCATCTACATACAACCTTCCATCTACAATAGTAAACTGCCTGCATGATTCACTAGTGCAAAAGTGGCACCAAAGCTTGTGGGATTAACCAGCCAATATCTGATTAAACTTAAAGCAACCAGATATTGAGATGGAATCCATCCCAGACACTATTTGAGTGACCAAGAACTTGATAATAGGCCAGGTACATAGGGGAAGGCAAAATACTACTGTTCTGCTAAAGAAACATAACAAGCAGGTGACACCTAATGACATTATGCTATATCCATAGATCAGTCCTGACTCATCCATCCCCAGAGAAGCTTTTTCGTACAGTAAACAGGAATAAATACAGAGGATCACAGCTGGGCAATATGCAGTAAGTGAGAGACCTTAAAACAATCAGTACTAAATGGAATGTCTTCATCCAATCCCTCACATCAGGGCTCAGGGAAAACCCTGGAAAGGAGGCAGAAAGATTGTAAGACCAAAGAAGAGAGAGTACAGAATTGAAACAAGGTCTTCTAAATACAGCAGAACCAATGTACATATGAACCCACAGAGACCATGACAACAAGCACGGAGCCTGCACAGGTCTGAGTCTAATGGGATCCTAGGACTGAGAGGAGAAGTAGACACCTGGAAAGTTACGTTCAATTGATAATCACTCACAAATGAAAAATTCTTTATCTAACTTTACAAACCACATTTAAGTCCAGACCTTATGACCAGCCATAGATGACTAAAGTAAAGGGAACTCAGTGATATTGTTGAAAGTTCTCTGTCTCACAATGCTTGATCGGGTCTTTTTTGCATATATATTATGGTTTCCAGCTTTGTATTTTTATATGAGTTCTGTGTGCAAATGTGTGTGTCTGCATGTGTGTGTGTTTCTTGATCTTTTTCTTTAGTATCTTTTCTTTTGTTTGTCTGTTTGTTTTGTTGTATTCTGGTTTGTTTTTATTGCATCTAATTTTATTTTATTATTTTTTTTTAGATGCCTGTCTCTACACTAATGAGAAAGAGAAGCAAAGGTTGTGGGTTGGAGTAAGTGGATCTAGGAGAAGATGGGACAGGTGAGATCATAATAAGAATATATTGTATTAAACTCTACTTTCAATAAAAACAGAAAGTGTACTCAACATGCAAAAAGAAATCTTGTAGTGAGTCTGTGGTTCTACCAGGAATGGAGGAGTTAATCAAGTCATAAAGCAGAAAGCCTCACAGTCTCATTTGTTCCTTCCTTTCAACAAAAATAGGCCTTGGGAAAGTTTGACTGGCATTTATGATAATTACATTTGGAGATTAAAATAATTTAGGGTTTCACAAGGCTCAAAGTTTATACACCATATTGGGCCTTGTGTTATTATGGCTTCCTTCATATCATTTCAGTAGGGTGTTGAAATCCATTTGATGTGAATGTAATAGTCATTTTAATGGATATTGTTAATTCCTTGTTTCCAACATAATAGATAAAGGGGGTTTTAATTAAATTCATTGTGCAAGCACTTATCAGGGGCAAAAAAGGTTCAGAAAATTATTATTTTTTCTGGCATGACATGTCATGAACATTGCAAAAGACAGAAAAGAGAGCAATATCAAAGTTTAACTGCCGTTAGAAGTCAGATTAGCTTCATTTCCTTGCAGATGGTGTGACAGGCTGCAAAGCAGACTAAGGAGTGGTGCCAGGCTACAGTTAAAGCACTCCACCTTGAAGCTCCAGTTTCCATGACACCAGCACACTGGAAAAATGACCCTGCCCTCACTCTTCCTAACCTAATGGAATTCTTGAAGGCCAGGTTGCAGTTTCTCCAAAAGTCTTAATAGAGAACCAAGTTTGGATTTCTACAAATTTCAGCTACAATTATGGCAAGAAATGTGAGCTTCATTTCAGCCCTTGTGGTTCCCAGGCCTAATCTGAAGAACGTAAGCTACAGTGCTCTTTGGAGGTTCAGAGGCACTCCTAATTATATTCCCTGGGTGACTGTGGGGTTTTATAAGCATTGCCCGGGTACAAAAGAACTATGAAATTATAAAGAAAAGCAGTCTCAGGATGATAATTTCAAGGGCTTCCCCTCTCTGAGGAGTAGGGTAGGGAGGATAGGGAAAGTAAGGAGGGAGGGTGGAGCCAGGAGGAAAGGAGGAAGGGAGCTATGACTGAGATGTAAAGTAAATAATCAGTAAAATTCCAAAAAGAAAAGAAAAGAAAATTCCAACATACATCACTGGGTGAATTTCAGTGGTAGAGGAAAATCCTGAATTATTAAGCTATTAGGATTCATACAAAAAAGAATCCTTTTTTTCCCTTTGTTTTTTTAAATTTTTTATTAATTTATTCAGATTACAACTCAGTTGTTATCCCATCACTTTATCCTCCTATTGTTCCTCCCTCCCTCCTACTTTCACCTTATTTCCCTCCCCTAGGTCTATGACCGAGGGGGACCTCCTCCCCACTATATGGTAATAGGCTATCAAGTCCCATCTTGGTAGCCTGCTTATTCTTTCTTTGAGTGCCACCAGGGCTCCCCACCAAGGGGAGATGGTCAGATATGGGGCACCAGAGTTCGTGTCAGAGTCATTCCCCACTCTCCACATAACTGTGGAGAATGTCCTGTCCACTGGCTAGATCAGAGTAGGGGTTCGATGTTTACTACTTGTATTGTACTTGGTTAGTGCAATAGTTTGAGCAGACATACCTGGGCCCTGATCCACCCATCAAGATGTTCTTCTTATAGGTTTCTAGGACCCTCTGGGTCCTTCGATTTCCCCATCTCCTGTATTTCTCTTACCTAGAGTCTTAGTAGGATGTCCCCACATCTATCCCAATCTCCTGGTAAGTGAAGACTTTTGTGGGACAGGCCTTTTGAGCTAGTGCCCAATTATAAGTGAGTATATACCATGTGAGTCTTTCTGCTTCTGCGTTAACTCACTTAGTATGATCATTTCTATTCCCATTCATTTGTCCACAAATTTCGGGATTTCCTTGTTTTTAATAGCTGAGTCGTATTCCATAGTATAAATGTACCACAGTTTCTTTATCCATTCTTCAACTGAGTGACATTTAGGCTGTTTCCAGGTTCTGGCTATTATGAATAAGGCTGCTATGAACATGGTTGAGCATATGTCCTTGTTGTATGGCGAATTCTATTTTGATTATATTTCTGCTTGTATCATTCAACTCAAAGAGTCTTCCCTTAGTTTACTCCTCTCAAACCTTTGCCAACAGTTCCTCAGTGTTACAAGATGACATCTAAACAGCAAAATTGTTTAATGAAATAAAGTACTAGAAGCGCCACTGAAAAAGAAACCATAAAAATTTCCAAACAGTATAATATTACCATAAATCAACTCACTTAACTCCTACTGATCTTTCAATATTGAACACAGAAGATAAAGCTGAGTAATACAATTATACAATACACATTTATACATCCATATAAAAACATAGTAGAAATAAACTAATCATTACCTTTGAGTAAAGAAATTACATGTGATTTCTCTTGATCTTTGAAATGACTATATTAAAACAGTAATGAGTGCATAATGCTTTTAAATGTGCAAAACAATTTGAAGAATTAAGTTAGGGAAAGGGAATAAGTGTAATTAAAATTCATTGTATGAAATTCCAAGGAAGTATTTTTTTAAAGTAAGTAAGGAGAGAGGGGGGGGGGAATTGGGTTATTTATAAGCAAAAGTCTTTATGGAATTCAAGATGTCTTCCAGGTGCCTGAGTTTGACAGTGGAGCCATGTGTGACTAGAAAATTATATAGGAAGAAGTGTGGAGGGTTAAGTTTTATTTCAGACACATTAAGATTGAGATATCAGGTAGACAGAAAATGCTGGCTAGGTGACTGATATTTGTAAGTATAAAAGAAGTAGTTTGGTCATATGGATATATCAAAGCTATAATTCAAGCTATAATTCAAGTAACATATATTATATATTATATTGTCTCAACATGTTATAATTAGGAATATACATATGCATATATGTGTGTGCATGCATGAAGTAACTATTAGTGAGAAAAGAGGTCATGAATTTGTAGGAGAATAAAGAAGCATATATAGAAGCATTTGGAAGGGAAAAAAGAAAGAGAGAATTCATGTACTTAAATTGTAATCACACTCACCCCCCCCCCCCGGCAGGGCTGCCATACCAGGCCACAGGGGAAGAGCCCTCACTCCCAATGCAACTTGATGTGCTGGATTGGGCAGGTTGGGGAACTTTCCTTTGCTGAGGAGTTGGAGGGGGAAAAGGGGAAGAGGGAAGGCTGAGAGGAGAGGAGGGAGGGGGCTATGATGGGGATATAAAGTAAATAAATAAATAAATAAATAAAATTTAAAAATAAATACGTTGCAAGTATACAAAAAAGACAATTGATAAGACACTTAAAGAAAATGAACAAAAATATGAGGAAATTGTACTACTAGTCTTGGAGGCATCAATATTTGAATGGTAAAGAGACCAAAGAAGCAAGAGAAGTGATGGCCATGTGCACAAGTCCACCAGCATGGCAACCATAGACCCTGTCTATGTCTCACTACCACTGAAAACATGTCTCATGAAAATATCCTGTTTTTCACACATACAGTAATTCCAAGACCTATATAGAGTCTTCTAGAGTCCCCAATAAGATCTTCCAAATATGATTTAATGTTAGCTACACTCTCCAGCATAGCCCTTCAGCATAGCCCTCAGTTTAAGGCAATCAAAATGACCTATTTTCCTCAAATTTTGCATGCCCTATTCAGCTTCTCTGTCTTCATTCACATTGTTTACTCTTCCATGAATTCCCACGTCCCCGTGCAAAGCATCTTCACCAGACATCATTCGTCATCATTATTCATGGCTTATGAGAAGCTGAAAATAGTCCCAACTGGAGTCACTAACATCAGGAAGAAAAAAAGAAGGGCATTATGACAATTTTTTCAGGGTCTGCGATTAATCTAGAACTCAACTTGGCAGGGAGTTTCTGTGAATAAATCTCATTTAATCTCAAAGCAACCGTATAAAATCCCTTTAATAGATCACAATGGTAGAGCTCATGCATTTACTTAGTAAATATTTAACAAGTGCGTATTTTTTGCCAGCCACTTTGCTAGATGCTAAACAATGGTGAAACAAACAAAGCCTGTACTTTGCCCCTACAAAAAGCTAACAATAATGGGAGAGGCAAATACTTAGAATATTATTGTGTGAACAAATAAATAATAATGAGTTTGAGAAATGGCCAGAAAATAAAAGAATGGTAAAACAACCCAGGGTAGGGACCTCTTTTTAAAGCAGGAGCATTTATGCTGAGTCTTAAAGATTATTATCCAGATAAAATAAATGGAAATACAGAAAGTGTGAGGAATTCATAAATAGCCGATGTTTCCAGAAAATAAAAAATCAAATGGGTAAAAATGGAGATCCATTTGGCTGAATTTCAAGAAATCAGGGGCCCAATTTATGTATCTTTGTTGACTATATTCAAAGGCTTTAGGTTTAGTTATAAAGAGAAGATTCTGAGTTACATAAGAAAACTAGTATTAAAAACGACTTAGAAAAGTTAAGTATATAGTGTCACTCAAGTCTTAAATGGAAAACAAAAAGATCACACAGCAAGTATGACATCTCATATAAGACATGGTCACTCCTGGCATGGCATGGGTGGGCTCAGCTCAGGTTCTAATAATGCTGGCTGTTCAAATTCAAAGTCTTAACTGATCATCTCTGAAAGAATATAAACCTTTCTCCCATATGGCATCCTAGGAATACCAGACTCTTTCAAGTGTTTAGAGCCTTTTCTATCAGCCATTAGTAATGTTAAGCCCGTTTTCGTTTTAATTTTCTGCCATCTCCTATGATAAATGGAGTCCAACAAAATATTTGCAATGGTGTTGCCATTAAAACCACAACTTTTCCTTTGGAATGTACTAGAAATGAATCTTAGATAACCAGAGATTTTATAAGGCACTGAGACCAGATTACCTAGATTCCAGATTTGAGTCTTCTAGCACTGCCTGGATAACTCTGGGCTAGACACTTTAGGACTATCATTTCATCTGTAAAATAAAGATAGTGTTTTTTTTTGTTTTGTTGTGGTTTTTTTGAGACTCATAGGACTGTATAAAGATTCAGTGGAGTCATGTGTATTACATATATAAAACACTGGCTATTTTGTATAAAAAACTAGATATTTTGTAGCAGAATCAATGCCACAAAATGATTGTTGTTATTGTTATCAATAGTATAGAAATGATTCATAACATAGTTACGAAGTCTCTCTTTTTTAAATTGCATCTTCTGGGTATGCAGAGACTCAAGCCTGTGATCATATCATTTGGGAGGCTGGAGCAGAAAGATAGCCAGCCTGAAACAGCATGGGATGCACAGGAGTACCTTATCTCATAAAACAAGGGGGCGGAGAAAAGAACAGCATGAAAAGCAGGTGGAGGAAAAGAAACAGATGAAGAATCAACTGTAGCTATTGTTTATCAAAAGGTGCCTTTTTAGGTGCAAAGGCCAAAGCAAAGTTGTATTCCTTCACCTGACTGATGAAGTATGTAATGATTGAGCTTACCAAAGTATTCATGGCCACTTCTACACTTCTGGCCCTATGCGAGAGGTAAGAAATCCTGACAAAGGGGTTGTTTTCCTTGAGAACCTCAAAATTTTGTCTAAGATATATATTCAAGTCACTAATTATGAAAGCACAGTGGTTGGCAGGGGCTTAAAGCCATTGACATCCTTCTAGGACTGTTGCTGGTATTATTAAGTTCTCGACCAACCATAAGGAGCAGACACACAGCCTTGAGACAAAGTCAGCTTCCATACTTTATTACAGTGACAATCTCTTGGAGGGTAAGAGTTTAAAAATGTTACCTGAGAGTTGTTATAGCTGGTTCCCACCCCTGAATATTGAAACAGAGAATGTTGGAAGGGGAGGGGCTTCTCTATTTGTATACTCCACTGAAAACACATAAAGGTCCCACATAAAGACAGTGTACACATAAACTTAGTCATTGACACATATTTTGTATATATAAAAAGTTTTCTTATTTTTACAAAAATATAGTATTAATAGATGAAGCATTCCCATCAATTTGAAGCTATTTCATAATTCTAGAACTAGGAAGACAGAGCCAAGTCTCCCACACAGTCAAAGAACAGAGTGCTACACACAGTTATGATCATGTTAATGACAGGCACTGAGATAGCATAAATCTTTTTTTGAAAACCTTTTAAAACGTGAATGGGACTTTCTAGAAGATGCACAGTGTTTAGCCTGTTTCTCCCTGCTATCTTTACCTGAGATCACTGCCTTCAAACGTTTCAAAGGAACTGATGAGTTAATTTCTCTCACAGTTTATTTGGAAACAGAACAAATTAGAGACAAAATGATCGAGCTGAAAAAGAATCATGAGAATATTCACATAACACTTCTACTCCTTTGGAAAACATTAGCTGAAAATGCCCAAGGATTCAATCGTTTGCATGGTTCATTTCTTAATTTTAAATTGGAAGACGTTTTTTAAATTTATCAATCAAAATCTTAATTTTTATTACTTATTTAGACCACAGAGTGGCATGTGTTTATTGTGTTAGCTTTGGAACACAATTAAGGAAAAAAATTAAAATCTTCTCTAATAGTTCTACCCATTTATTCAAAGTTAACCTTTTGAAGTTCATGTTCATTATACTTTACACAGATATATCTGTGTGACCTAAATAAAACTGAAATCCTACTGTACACAATGAAGAAAATTTCATCAAGTAATCCTAAACATTTGTAGAAAGTTTTATTCTTCTAAAGCATAGGCTTTCCTCAACAGCAATAATACAATTATAATTCATTATTGTCATTAATTTGTTTGCAACTATGAGAAGGGACCCATAAGCACTTAGGCATTATTTGGGAGGTATGCACAGTTGTTGCTTTAGAGCGATCATATATAAGGTAAACTATTAGATTAAAGGATGTCAACATTTTAAGACATTAACACATGCGCATAACTTGTGACCATCAAGACGATGCTCTTTTGCTTCTCACTGATAGGAGGTTCATACTGGTTAAGCAAGAAAATGTGAAGCCTTAAAGTTTTAGTAACTCAAAACAAAAATTTCTGCTCTTAGAACCAAATTTAAAAGAGTAGACGAAGAATACTAAGATAAAAACAAAGACAAGGCACAGTCTATCTTTTCTTAAGTTAATTGGTAGCCTGCATGATTCAAAAGTATTTGATTCTTCAGTGATCCTCACTGAACGAGCATCTTCTATCTACTTTTGAATCTTCCATTCATGGTCTTTTAAAAAAAATATGACGGGAAACCACTTGTAAGTTGAAATGAATCCAAACACTGTGAACCCACTCCTCTCTTGTTTGTTCTTTGTTTGCTTGTTGGTTTTAATCAGAAAATAGTAAGGGCCATAAATCCTCACATATTTATTTAAAGAAAGTTTTATCACTTCAAAGCTGTAAAATGCAAATTATGGATTCAAAATAGGAAACAGAGGAGAAAATCTGCCTAGGAAACTTCAACTGTGTTGTCTAAACCTTGTCATTTTCCCCATATCCATGGTTGCCAAGGCCTCCTTGTCAAAGGATCCACGTAATAACACAGTCATTTTAAATCACTTTAACCTCATTGTCTTCATATCTTTTTCGTATATTCCTTAATGATTTATCTTTCCTGATTCCCCGCTTTCTGCTCCACTTGTGATTTAAATTCCACCAGGAGGAAGTGGTGGGGGCCAAAAATTTTATAATGAAAGTTGCCGGGAGGAAAAGATAGAGACTTTTCTAATACCCTATTGAATAACTACAATAATGGACTTAAATGTATGAGCCAAAGTCACGAGAATTAAAAATGTGTGGGCATCGAAATATGTCATGAGCAGAGGGGATTAATCTAATGAATCATAGTACCATACAGTTTGAATATAAGAATTGAATGGAGGAAAGAACATAGTTTGATTTTTACCTTTGCTCCAGAAGTTTCACCATTCTCGTGTGGATATATTTAAGTTTTGAGATTTTTGATACGTGATGGGAGTATATGTGTAGCATCCATTTAATGTTCGCTGTAAAGGCTTGGAGTAAACATCTGTAAACCAAACAGCACATGTAAATTGTCGAGCAAGGTGGACCCCTTGATTCTCAAGAAAGTTGATCCCATATCCTCCGAGACTGCTTGTCATGGGGAAGTTGGTCCCTTAACACTGTGATGAGGAGAAAAGAGAAGGCTGCTGACCACAGAGCACCCTTGAGAACAGCCAGAAGGTAAGCCATTTCCATTCCCGACTGAGGTCACTACTGTTTATTCCACCATAACAAGTGTTTGTGGTAGGAGTGTCAAGCATCATATGTGAAGAGGTTCCTCTGCCCAGAACTGTAAAGGGGGGCTCAGGCCGCACTGCTTTGAATTGGCCTTGTATGAGAGTAAATAAAAGTATTTCAAGGGAGGACACCAAATTCCTTCTCTTTTATATTTATACAGAACCGATGGATATGTGTCAAGTGAACTGTTAAGTTGGCTTGCCAAAGTTTGCCATAGCAAAACAAAGGAGGGGGGGCGGAAAAACTAGAGTAAGAGATTTAGTCAATGAAATTTTGAGAAATAGGGGGCAATAACATTTATTTTATTTTATTGATGAAGTCTATTTTTCATTTATAAAACAAGATCAGATGCTCCTTGATTCAGTGCTCTGAGTCTGTGTTGCCAAGATACACAAATGAACTGTGTAAAATACGTGCGGCACATATGCAAATGTTGCTTTCAATTATCAACCATAATAATTTAGCACCAGAACTTATTCAATGGTGACAACGCATATAAATTACTAAAGGCAAGATAGTAATCACTAAAATGTTCATTGACTCCAAACATTTAAAATTTAGTTGAAAAGAATAACCTTATACATTATTGTTGGGGCCTGACAGCCATCACCATTTTGCTAAAATGACACTGACTTGATTCTTTTCTTATGAGTTGAAAATAAAGGTTAAGAAGATGAGAATTTCCCTAGATTCATTCTTGCTCTAACTTAATCACGCCATTACACTTCTGTTAGCTAGTGATAACTTAGGGAAGAGCATCCACAGTAATTCTAGCCAGTGAGACAAAGAAATTGAGTTCTCAAAGGAGACTCCTGAGAAAAATGTTTCTTAGGCTGATTAAAACAAATACAAAAGAATAAATTCCCATCCTGTGATTAGATGCCACTCAGTGAGGCGAAATATCCAACTTGGGAACATAAGAGGAGAACCTTGAGAACGCAAGTCACCAAGCCAATTGGGGCTTGATAAAAAGGCAAACTCTAAGCTTGGAAGACTTCTCCTAACACTGAGTGACTCTTGAAATAGCTCATCTTCAAATTTCTTCTTTAGTAAGACAATCTGTTCTTTTTTTAAAAATTTTATTAATTTTCTTTCATTCCATTAATTTTTAAAAAATATATTTTATTAATTTATCCATATTACATCTCAATTGTTATCCCATCCCTTGTATGCTCCCATTTCTCCCTCCCTCCCATTTTCCCCTTAATCTGACTCCTCTATGACTGTGACTGAGGGGGACCTCCTTCCCCTGTATATGCTCATAGGTTATCAAGTCTCTTCTTGGCAGCCTGCTATCCTTCCACTAAGTGCCACCAGGCCTCCCAATCCAGGGGATGTGGTCAAATTTGGGGCACCAGAGTTTGTGTGAAAGTTAGACCCCATTCTACACTCACTGTGAAGAATGTCCTGTCCATTGGCTAGATCTGGGTAGGAGTTCAAAGTTTACTGCATGTATTGTCCTTGGCTGGTGCCATAGTTTGAGCAGGACCCTTAGGCCCAGATCTGCCCATCATAATATTCTTCTTGTAAGTTTCTAGGACCCTCTGGATCCTTCTATTTCCCCATTCTCCCATGCTTCTCACACCCTGAGTCCCAATAGGTGTTATCAAAACAACTCTGAGATTCCATCTTACACCTAGCAGAATGGCTAAGATCAAAAATTCAAGTGACACCACATGCTGGCGAGGATATGGGGAGAGAGGAACACTCCTTCATTGTTGGTGGGAATGCAAACTAGTACAGCCACTTTGGAAATCTATCTGGTGCTATCTCAGAAAACTGGGAATAGGGCTTCCTCAAGATCCAGCTGTTCCACTCCTTGGAATATACCCAGAAGATACTCCAGCACACAACAAGAACATTTGCTCAACCATGTTTATAGCAGCCTTATTCATAATAGCCAGAACCTGGAAACAGCTTAAGTGTCCCTCAGTAGAAGAATGGATAAAGAAACTGTGGTACATTTACACTATGGAGTACTACTCAGCTATTAAAAACAAATAATTCCCGAAATTTGTCGACAAATGGATTGAACTAGAAATGATCATAATAAGTGAGTTAACCCAGAAACACAAAGAGTCAAATGGTATATACTCACTTATATCTGCACACTAGCCCAAGGGGCATGTGCTATGGTAGTCTTCACTTATCAGGAAAGTGGGACAGAGGGGAGGACATCATCCCATTAATTAAACTGCCCTTAATTCAGTATGCCATTACCTGCATCTGAGCTCATCGTGAGCATAACACCTGATCGGGCTTGAGATTCACTTCTAGGATCTAGTTTATTCCCTCTCGTAGTTAGAATCAGTTGCCTACTTGATA
>OU015742.1:182695854-182715142 GCA_907169655.1 Acomys percivali
AAGAAGAAGAAGAAGAAGAAGAAGAAGAAGAAGAAGAAGAAGAAGAAGAAGAAGAAGAAGAAGAAGAAGAAGACAGAGGAGGAGGAGAAGAAATTGACCCTTTATATACTCTGGGGGCAGGGGCAAACCCAGTGGCAAATAGGTAGTGATATCATAGGTTGCTAAGCAGACTGGCAGAATGCTGACAGGTAGTGATACAGATATATCTTCCATCCACTGCTGAATCCTCACAACAAATTACCAGACCAAAATATATTGTATATGTGTATCACACTTTGAAAAGAATTTTATTAGTCAATTGATGATTGGCTCATTTTGAATGCATGGTGCAAATTGCTAAATTACAGAAAATTGCAAGTTTTACACTTTGTTGTCAAGAAAATGGGGCTTTGGAAGGTAATTATTAGGTCATGGGAACTCCACTTTCATGAACAGAATTTCAGTTGTTATAAGACAGACCCCAGAACTGCTGTGCTCCCCTTCTGTAAAATGGGGACACAGAAAGAACTCAGTAGCCAAGAGGATCAGGCCTTCATTAGACACCAAACTTGATCTTAAAGTACCTTGCTTCAGGACTATGAGAACAGACCATTGGTCCTAAGTTACCCAATATAGAATGTTTTGTTAAAGCCTCCTGAAGTGATTAGGTTGTCTATACACCCATGGGCACATCTGAAATAAAAAAAGACTGAGAAAAATAATGGAAAGATTATGTTAGTGAAGATGAGAACTAAGAAGAACACGTAAGGACTAAGGCAGGGAACTGGAACACTCACTTTGGGAAACAGTCTGAAAGAACTTGCTAAAATGAACACATATCTCCTCTATGGTTTATCAATTCTACTTGCAGGAACAAACTCAATAGAAATTTATCTGTATGTTCTCCCAAAATATGACTGGTCATAGAAAGTCACTTCATAATTACAATGAACTAGACCTTCTCTTAATGTTCATTAACAGTAGATTAGATCAGTCCATTGCAATGTATTTACGCAATAAAATATATAAATGAAACCAAATAATGTATAATTATATGCAACAACATGGATGACTGGGAAGCAAATGGAGTGAAAAAGCTAGATACAAGAGTTATTCTGTTATTCTACTTATATCTACTAAAGTGTAAAAAGAAAAAGGTATGGAAACTTCGTCTGAGTTAGAATTTAAGATAGTAGTGATCCGATGTAAATACTTAGCAACAGAAAGAATAATGAGAATTTTCTACTCTACAGGTGATGTTCAGTTTCTTGATGATATTGTTGATTATAAAGAGTAAGTATTGTTTGTGAAAAATCCACCCAGATATATAATTATCACTTGTATATTTAATTTTTCCTTATTTGATGTTTGTTCATCTCTGTAAGTGTATGTGTATGCTTACATGCCATTGCTAGCCCATAGGCTAGAGGAGGACATCAAATATCCCTCTATGATTTTTTCATCTACTCCTATAAGGCAAGACCTCTTTCTGAACTTAACTATTGTTTTCTTGACTAGCCTACAAACCAAAGAGGTACAGTATTCTCCAACATTTCTCTACCTCAGAGCTGGGGATGACAGGTATGAGTGATGACACCAGTTTGTTACATAGATGCTGGGATCTAAATCTATCCTCACAACTGCATAGGAGGTTCTCCTAACTGCTGAGCCATCTCTCTACGCTATCATCTGTACACTATTAAAACTAAGCTCTATTTTTCAGTTCATAGAAAGACAATGAATCTCAAGTAGACAAATTTCCCATATATATATTAGGAGAAGCATCTTCTATTTTCTTTTATTTTAATATATTTTATTAATTTATTCATTTTACATCTCAATTCTTATCCCATCCTTTGTATCCTCCCATTCTTCCCTCCCTCCCATTTCCCTTTACTCCCCTCCCCTATGTCTCTGACTGAAGGAGACCTCCTCCCCTAGTATATGCTCATAGGGTATCAAGTCTCTTCTTGGTAGCCTGCTATCCTTCTTCTGAGTGCCACCAGGTCTCCCCACTAGGGGACATGGTCAAATATGGGACACCAGAGTTCCTGTCAAAGTCAGTCCCTACTCTCCACTTAACTGCGGAGAATGTCCTGTCCATTGGCTAGATCTAGGTAGGGGTTCAAAGTTTATTGCACATATTGTCCTGGCTGGTGCCATAGCTTGAGCAGGACCTCTGGGCCCAGATCTGCCTGACATAATGTTCTTCTTGTAGGTTTCTAGGACCCTCTGGATCCTTCTATGTCCCATGAAAGCATCTTGTATTTTCAGCATTCCTAACAGAATGACATATTTCTTGCAATTGACAAAACCATTGCCTACCAAAACCCATTTACATTAGCATTTGCTTTAGTCTTGTATGCTCCAAGGATCTGAATAGATGTATAATAGCATGTGCTTGGTATTGTAACATTTCCAATAGTCTAAAAGCCCTCTGCTCAGTAACTTCTCTACTCTTTCTAAAGCCTGACTTGATGCTTTTGCATTTTCAGGAGTGTCAAAGAGTTGGGATCATATAGTATATGTAATCTTCTCAAGTTGGCTTTCTTTACTTGGTAATTAATATGCATTAATATCTTCTTTGTGTCTTTTAATATTTTTCTCATTTTATTTAGTGTGTGTGTGTTTATGTGTGTTTATGTGTGTTTATGTATGTATGTACAGATGTCATGGTGTGAATGGGAGAGTCAGAAAATAACTAGTGGGAGTCTGTTTAGTCCTCTCACCATATGCATACAAAGAACTGAACTCAGGTCACCAGGCTTGGTAGCAAGCACTTTCACCAGCTGAGGTATCTTCCCAGCCCCCACCTATATCTTTTTAGTTTGTTTGTTTGTTTGCTTGCTTTGGTAGCTCACTTCTTTTTTAACATTACATTATGCTCAATTATTTTGGTTTTCTCTACAATCCATCTAGTTACTTAAACTTATTTTGGCTGCCTCGGTGATTTTCTAATTATGAGTGAAAACTACCACATTAGTGCAATCATGTGCAGGTTTGTGTGTGCACACAAATTTTCAACATTGGGTTTAAATATAAAAAACTGTTATTGCTACATAACCCAAAATGAATGTGCTAAATTTTCTAATAAACCATCACACTGCCTTCCAATGTGATTATAGTCACTTTGTGTACTCACCAGCAGTGAGTGAAACTTAGTGCCCCTTTCCATCCTCACCAGAGTTTCCCATGGCTTTAGTTCTGCTCAATGGAATAAGTATTGTGAAGTAGCATCATATCTTAGTTTCCATTTCCTTGTTGGTATATGATGGTTTATTTACCACCCAAATACCTTCTTTAACAAGGTATCCATTAAGGTATCTGGTCCCTTTTAAAATTTTGTATACTCACTTATATATGGACACTAGCCCAAGGGGCATGTCCCATGAAAGTCTTCACTTACCAGGAAAGTGGGACAGAGGAGAGGACATCCTATTGGGACTCTAGGTGAGAGAAGCATGGGAGAATGGGGAAAAAGAAGGTCCCAGAGGGTCCTAGAAACCTACAAGAAGAACATTATGATGGGCAGATCTGGGCCTAGGGGTCCTGCTCAAACTATGGCACCAGCCAAGGACAGTACGTGTAATAAACTTTGAACCCATACCCAGATCTAGCCAATGGACAGGACATTCTCCACAGTTGAGTGGAGAGTGGGGACTGACTTTGACAGGAACTCTGGTGTCCCATATTTGACCATGTCCCCTAGATGGGGAGGCCTGGTGGCACTCAGAGGAAGGAATGCAGGCTACCAAGAAGAGACTTGATACCCTATGAGTATATACAGGGGGAGGAGGTCCCCCTCAGTCACAGTCATAGGGGAGGGGAGTAAGGGGAAAATGGGAGGGAGGGAGGAATGGGAGGATACAAGAAATGGGATAACAATTGAAATGTTATGAATAAATTAATAAAATATATACATAAAAGAAATGGTAAAATTTTTGTAAATTATCTTATTTTAGCTTTAAAATTCTTTATATATTTTAGATAATAATCCTTTATCAGATGTGTTTTACAGATATTTTTTCTAGTTTATGGCCTGCTTTCTTGGGCTCTTGAATATACCCATGGGTACTTTTCAATGTTTATATTATATCACTACATATAGCATATGTATGTGCACAACCCATTATATTTAGTTACACTCTTTTTTAAGTGTTCATAACCTAGCATTAAGTATGTATACACCACCAGCAACAATCACCACTACTTATACAATTCCTGTTCTCCCTTCTCCTTGAACTTGTCAGGGGTCCCTGCTTGACCATACCGCCTATAAAAAAGACCCGCATTGTATTAGTTCTTCGTGTCTGATCTCTTTTCAGTTAGGACAATGAATTCCTGGTTTAGCCATACAAATATTTGGTGTCCCAATGCCATTCAATTTTAAACAAAATACTATGTCATTGTATGTCATCACTTTTAAATATCACATAAATTGCTATTACACCAAAGCCATTAGGTCAAATATCCTCATCTAAGTAGCTGATAATTTGTGTAATACTATGAGCAAGCTGGTCAAAATGATGTACACATAACTTCCATAATAATGCTTGGAAGAACTTAAGATGTTATCTATGTCATAAAATGCCTCCTATCCTGACATCCAACCTATTCTACATAGTTTTACAAAGAGTATTTTTAACTCAAAGTCTTCTGGGAAATAGTAATACTGAAACACTTGGAGGTAGGCTAAATCTATTTTCTTTTATAACTGGAGCCTCAATGGGAATGAAATAGACTGTTGTATGTCTAGTCCCTTGTGTGCACAAACACCAAGTTAATAAAGCATGACTGCCAATGCTTCTGACAGTGAGAAAATAGGCTGAGGCTGAGGCTGGCTGAGCAGATGAAACCAGAACAACTTGCATGTAAGAAACCGGCTCTGTTTCCAGCAGTAGCTTTCCCTCCTACATCATGCTTCCTACCAAGAACAGGCTACAATATTTGAATGGCAATAGAAAAGAAAGTGAATGCTAATGAAAATTTCTGTCAACATCCCATTTTTATCCAAAGCTAGCAGAGACGATCATCAACTCATCTGACTTGCTTGAGTTTGTTGTCAGTCTAAAATGATGATATCAAACACCCCAAAAGGAATTTAAATATTTTGCTCTTCCTGGGATAAAAGCAACCTAAAATGAAAGATTCACAGGGGAAAAAAATGAAGCAACTGACCACTTTGTAACTATACAGGCACAAGCTGCCATAGGGAGGAGCATCTTCAAGCATTTCACCTAGGGAGAGCCCTCATCTCCACCTGTCATTATCTATGGTCTGGACTGATGGCATCCTTCTTATGGTCCAGAAGAAAGAGACAATGCAAGGCTTACATTTAGCAAATCACTTCAGTGTTGGAATCCTGACTCTCAGGCAGTTCTACTTTGGGTTTAGTGCTCACTGAGCTAGCCTTTAATAATATTTCTTGCAAAGCAAAGAAGGAAAGAAATTGGAGGCCATAGAGTGCTTGCTAAACCAACAGGAGTACCAAAACTCAGATATCACAGGCTTGGGATCCCAGCACTGTGGAGATAGAAATGAATGGAGCCCCAGTGGTTTGCCAGCTAGCCAGCCTATCCTACCTAGTAATCCCCAGCATGTACTGAAAGATTCTGTCTCAAAACGCAAGGGAGATAGACACCAAGGCATAATACCAACAACTGATCTCTGGCCTCCACACATCCAAGTGCATGCACATATGCCAGGGCATGCACACTCATGCACACACACACACACACACACACACACACACACACACACACACACACACACACACACCACATGTCTCAGAAACCAGGCATGTTATAACCAAGATATTTCAAGTATTATAGTAGTCTCATTGAGCTTTCTTTCCCCAGGTGAAATAAATTCAATTTCTTCTCTGCTATCTGCTAAAATAAAATTTCCTCCAAATTTAATAAGAAATGTCAAGACTCAGAAAGAGACCATTTATCTGAGGTTCTCCAGTGTGAAGTTATGATTTATAATTGTCAAGTACACCTGCCAATATCAAACATAAACACGAAAGTGGTATGTGTTTGTGTTTAGTAGACATTAAACTGAACCAGCTTCAACCAGCCAATGACGGTGGCTCCTATCTGTAATCCCAGAACTTGGCAGACTGAAAGAGGAGCATTCTCACAAATTCAAGGTCAGCCTAGACTACAGAATGAGACTTTGTCTAAAATTAACTAATTTATTTATTACCCACATGGTGCTTCTTAATATATGGGAAGGCATAATTATATTATCTTCATTCCAAACGTCTATTATTTTTATAGATGGAATAACTTCGAAGAGAAGAAGCACAGACAAAAACAAAAGAGAAAATGAATATGAAATTCGATTAATATAGACTGTATAGAGGGACTATATGAAACACAGGCTAAACTCATTACAGGTAACAAGGCTGAAAAGGTTATATGCCTCTTAGGTGATATTTCAGAGTTGACCTCATGCTTAGTGGTGTTATTGTTAGAGAATTTGCATTGCACAGTTCGCGTGTGTGAAGTATATAATTTAGAAGATTTTAGTATACTTACGGAATCGTGCAATCATCACCATTATCTCATTTTGGAACATTTTATCACTGCACAAAGCAACTTCATACATTCAGCAGGTACCTCCATTCTCTCCTCCGATCCCCAGGCAATCACTAATCTGCATTTGTGTCTTAGTTGATTAGTTCATTCTGAAAATTTAATGTAAATGAAATTCAGAACGTTTTTGTGACAGCCTTTTAAATAAATGTGTTATATTTGAAGTTCATTTATGTTGTGGCATTGTTGTTGTTTGTTGTTGTTGTTGTTGTTGTTGTTTTGGATATTTATTTTGTTTCTCCACACCTCCCCTCTGTGTGTGTGTGTGTGTATGTGTGTGTATGTGTGTGTGTGTGTGTGTGGTGTTTGTGCCCATGTAAATGCAGGTGCCTGCAGAGGTCAAAAGAGGGTATCTCTTGGAGCTGAAGCTACAGGCAGCTTTGCACTCCCTAGCATGGGTGTTAGGAAACAAACTCCAGCCCTCTTCAGGAACTGCAAGCATTCATAACCAGCAAGCCATCTCACCAAGACCTGCTTTAGATATTGTACTGAATAGTAGTCTTTGTTTGGCTACGTAATAATTACTTTTTTCATTAATGTATTGATAAGTGTTCAAATTTTTCTCTCCCTTTACACACTGCAAATAATACTGATTTGGAAACATGAGTGCTTATGTGAAATGTTCATTTTTTATGTATCATGTAATATTTAGAATAAAATTTGGGAGTCCTATGATAATTCTGTTTAACCTTTTGAGCAACTGAAATTCTTTACCAGAATGGCTAAAAGTGATACAAACCAACCAGAATATGAATTCTAACTTCTTGCGTGCTCAGTAACAACTGCATCTGTCTTTTCTTTTATAACCATTCAGTTGGTGCAAAGTGGTATTTCATTGTGGTTTTCACTTGTATTTCCCTAACAATTAATGGTGCTAGGCATCTTTTCATGTGTTTTTTCATGATTTCCAGATTTCTTTGAATAACTAACTGCCTATGCAAATCTGTTGCCAACTTTTTAATTGGGTTGCTTATTGAATTGTAAGAGTTCTTCATATATCTATGTTCAAATTCCTTTCCAGTTATATGACAGATGATTATTCTTTCCCATTCTGTGGCTATCCTTTTGCTGGTTCCGTGTCAGTATAAAAGTCCTAACTGATGCTAAAGATTAATTTAGGAACATTCTGTTTAATTTACCACTGTGCTTCTGATGTCATTTCTAAGAAACCGTAACCAACCCAATGCCACAGACGTTTAAGCTTGTTTTACTTTTAGATTGTACACTTGGGTCTGCAGTCCACTTGTTTTATAGTGTATATCACATTATATATTATTTAAACCCATATTTTCACATGGATATCAAGTTATACATGCACCATTAGTTTTTAAAAGATTCTTTTTACTCCATTGAATTGACTTGCTCTCTTTGTCAAAATTAAATGAACAGAACATTGCAATGTATTTCTAGATGCTTAATTCTATTATTCTGATCTATATACATTTATCCCAGGTCAGTACATTCCTGGCTTGATTATTACATATCAGCAGTGAGTTTAAAACAAGGGAGTAAAGAACTGTAAGCTCATATATATTTCTCAAGATCGTTTTAGCTAGTATATGCCTCTGGCATTTCCATTAATTTTAGGATCAGTTTGCCAGTTGCCTAAGATAAATCAGATTTGATTTTTATGTTGATTTTGTTGAATGTGTATGAGTTTAACGTTAACTATTTTCCACAATGTAAAATATTACCATTATAAGTTTTTCATAGACATCTAGTTATTTCTAGACTTGACGAGAAGTAGAGGACATAATTGCATAAGTAGTCAATATCAGATGTACGTACATGATTAGTAAAAGTAATTAACTGTGAAATACAGGTATAGAGAAAGTAATTAGGATTTTAAAAAATACTGTTTATCAATGGACAAATTAGTTACATCCTACAAGAATATTAATGATATAAAGGTTTAACTGGCTCTAAATATAAAAACATAACCAAAGAAGAAAATTTCATATGTTTTAAATTTAATATCTGCAAAATATGAGTTCATGTCAACTACTTGACGTTCGGCTGTTATATTATTGGATTATGTGTGCTATAAAAACAAAAATACCTCAAATAGGACAATGTGCATAATATAGAATTATGAAACCAATTTCAAAAAGAGTGCCGTGTCAAGACTACTCTTACTGTGTGGTCATTTCAATATATTTTTTTAAATGCTGAAAATAACTGTAAGAGAACAATAGAAGCTGTGAACTCTACAAAATTGTCTTTTTTTCTGTGTCTCTTTGAAAAAATGTCATATGTTGTCTTTATTGTGGACTAGTACTCTACAATAGAGCAATCAAGTAATATAAGACCACACAATAGCTCAAGAAAATCTATTCCCTCCTCTGCCTACTTTCAAAGCCTTTTTTTATTGGCTTCGGGGATGAATAAATATCCTACAGTACTTAATCAGGCCATCTACCCTTAATAACGGGTCCTATTAATTATGAGCTAGCCCTTGCTAGAGGAATTTTTAAATTCTACTTGAAAAGAAAAAGAAATACTTTATTGAATAATCCTTCTGATTTATGTTTCACTTACTAAGCAACTGTATACTGGTTGCCCCGGGGATCTCTCACTGTGTTTGGTCTATGATTATCCTTTGTAACATGAACAGTCACTTGAAAGATCTTCCCAAAGTAACAAGAAGTACTACAAATTGAAAAGGTTAAAGGGAAAGTCAGATCCCCTTCTCCACTTAACGGTGGAAAATGTCCTGTCCATCGGCTAGACTGGGTAGGGGTTCAAAGTTTACTGCCTATATTTTCCTTGGCTGGTGCCATAGTTTGAGGAGAACCCCAGAGCCCAGACACGCCTGTAGTTTTCCAGGACCCTCTGGATCCTTCTATTTCCTCATTCTCCCAGGCTTCTCACCCCTAAAGTCTCAACAGGATTTTCTCTCCTCTGACCCACTTTGCTGGTAGGTAAAGTTTTTCATGGGTGCGTACCCCTTGGACTAGTGTCTCGATATAAGTGAGTATATACCATTTGACTCTTTTTGCTTCTGGGTGAACTCACTCATTATGATAATTTCTAGTTCAATCCATTTGTCCACAAATTTCGGAAATTCCTTGTTTTTAATAGCTGAGTAGTATTCCATAGTGTAAATATACCACAGTTTCTTTATCCATTCTTCTACTGAGGGACACGTAGGTTGTTTCCATGTTCTGGCTATTATGAATAAGGCAGCGATGAACATGATTGAGCATATGTCCCTGTTATGTGGTAGTGCATCTTCTGGGTATATTCCAAGGAGTGGAATAGCTGGGTCTTGAGGAAGCCCTATTCCCATTTTTGTGAGGAAGCGCCAGATAGATTTCCAAGGAGAAGGGGATCTGACTTTCACACAAACTCTGGTGCCCCATATCGGACCATGTCCCGTGGATGGGGAGGCCTGGTGGCACTCAGAGGAAAGATAATAAGTCACCAAGAAGAGACTTGATACCCTAGGAGCATATACAGGGGGAAGAGGTCCCCCTTAGTCACAGACATAGGGGAAGGGAGTAGAGGGGGAAGCAGGAGGGAGGAAAGAAAGGGAGGATACAAGGGATGGGCTAACAATTGAGATGTAATATGAATAAATTAATAAAAAACATGTCAAAAAAAAGAAAAGGTTAAAGAGAATTTCCTCATAAATCCCATAAATGTTCAACTAATAGTCATGATGTTCAGTCAAGGCATTTTCTCAAAGCACACATTATTACCTATTATAACCTTCAGTCATGAGTGTGTTTGTTGTGTGACCAAGAGTTATAGAAGGTCACACTTTTGGTTTAGAAGCAGCTAAATACAAAACAATAGCTATGGTCCTTAGTGCTAAGACGGACAGCATTGGCAAAGATATAGCGACTATTTCCATACTAATTCAGTTGGCATCTCCTAGGTTGGAGATACACTGGAAATCTGAAGCCAACTAAAGAGAATGGGTGTTTTCATGTTCTTTAATCAATAAATACCTCAGAAGTCTTCTGACACCTCACTCTGTGAGCTACAACTAAAGGAGATGTGCAAGTTGAATTTAAAAACTTAAGCTGAGAATCTAACATATCCATACGGCTTTTAAGTATGAGTACTTTATTTGAAGGAAATGAATGGTTTACCAGCATATAAATGATTGTATTTTTAACCAAACTGGGATGTCTTACCCTCTTAGTTGTTAACTGATGGCAATTTTTAAAGTTCTTTAGTTTCCTGCATAGGATTAGTCAATTCTAAGTATTAGAATGAATATCCAGATAATATATTATCTTAGCTGATTATTTGCAACACATGAAAACTTCATTGACTGCTACAAACTGCTGTTTTGTAAAAGGGGGAGGGAATTAACAGTCATCAATGACCCAATGACCACCTTCCTTTAGGCATACAGTAGCATTAGCTGTGCTCTTGCTCAGAGCAACTGGGGGTCAAGGGTCAAACACAACGCCATCACATTAGGAGTTAGTTGCAACAACACATGAATTTGGAGAGACACCAAAACATAGGTAAACAAAAGTTTTATTGAAACATCTAAAGGGAAGATAGAGGAAATTATTTAAATTTCATTTTCTACAATTTTTTTAAATTTTACAATTTTCTATCAGATACATCTTTCCTAAATCACTGCTTTTTACTCTCTTTCTCAGCATATGCTGCCCAACTCCACTGGCCCTTTTCTCTGCCCAGATTTCCCAGGATCTACGCAGGATATTCAGTTCCTTTCCCATGTTAAATTGCTGAAGACTCCAGATTGCCTTAGCAGCACACATCAGCTATTTGCTCTTGCGAACAAAATACCTGACTCAAACAAGAGGGGACTGTATCGCTTTGGCTCATAGACTCAAGGTCTTCATTGTATAGTGGCAAGGAAGGTCTGGCAGAGCTAATGATCCTAATGTCCTGTGGCAGAGGACCAGGAAGCAGTAGAATAGAGATCAGAGCGAGGACGAGGCTACTGCCTCCATTGGCCATCTTCTAGGGATGACGTCAGACAGGCCCTATCTTCTAAAGGTTCCACAGCCTCCCAACCTGACACCACCACCTGAATTGCAAGAATTAATTCCTGAGCCAGAGAGGAGTAACATCTCACACTTATGCAATAACAGATGGCTCCTGATACCCAAACCTCATCATTCTTAGAAAAATGAAGCTCTCTTATTTACATCACCCACCTACCACAAAAGAAAGAAAGAAAGAAAGAAAGAAAGAAAGAAAAGAAAAGAAAAGAAAAGCTAATGGTAGTCTTTCAATAAACTTGGCTAACCAGATTCATTGCCCATGAAAAATCAAAAGGACTGGTAGAACCACCTATATGTTTATGCTATGCCAGCCTGTCTCTATGGCAACAGTGCTGTTTCCATTTTAGTCTGAGTACCATCCTTCACTTCAAGTTTTGAACCCCAGGTCTGACTTGAAAGAAACCTGGATTGGACTCTGTTTCTTAAAAAATAAAAATAAAAATTCCAGTAACAATTGGTACAGCTCTATTTATTCGACATTCTTAGGCACTTTGGCAGTATATTGTGTACTTTACAAATAATCACATTTAAGCCTCCCTAGACGTGAAGACTGTTTTCCACATCTGCTTCTTGGCTTCCCCTTGTCACGACAAAAAAAGATTTCAGCTCAGTGTTCACATTCCCATGGTAGGAGAGGACAGTGTGTTCACCCAGGAATCAGGAATGCACGGGTGAACAGCTTGATGTTGGCTCAAGGAGCTCCAATGAGATGAAGAAAGTCATAATTATTGTATGTAACTCATACAATTGTATGTACTTTCAACTGTAGTCATAACTCCAACTGATGTCACCTACATAATCTTTGTAGTGACCTTGAGGAGCAAATACTGTTTATAATCCCATGTCAGTTTGTTGTACTAGAGATCAAACTTATATCCTTCCACATGCTAGGTAAGCACCCTATGCCAGAGGTACAACCCTACTATGATGTCATTTTTAATAAGGAGGAAAATGGACTCAGCTAGAGAGAAAACTACTAAAAAAAAAAATAACCTGCTAACAAATGACAGGCAGAAGAGCTAACTGAGCCCTTAATACCTCCCTCATACATACTTTGTCATTGGAATAATACTATGGACATAAACATTCATATATATATATGTATGTGTGTGTATTACACATTTGTATATATGTGTGTATATATGCATGTGACTGTGTCTCTTAGAGAAAATGAAACAATGGTCTTTGAAGGAAAAGACTGAAAAGTGAACAATAGTTGGCACTCCAAAAATGAAGTGAAATATTCAATTATAGTGAAATAATTCTGAAATCTATGTTCATAGATAAATTTTAGTTTTATCTTTTAAAATTCATAGTTTTATATGTAAACTAGAGCAGTATGCTATGGAATTTCATGTCATTTCAAAAATGCAATCTTCCTGCCCCTAGAGACATTCATTGCAGGTATGGCTGCTGTGTCACATGTGCATCAGTAGGTGGCAGAGAGGAGAGACGCTATGTATATGCTCAGTGTTCTGACCTATGAACATCTGAATGATTAATAGCCTAACTCTCCCTGAAAAAAGCAAGCCTTAAACACTCACCAGTCCAGCATCAGTCCGTACCAGGTGGGTCCGAGGACTGGGAGCAAGCTGGAGACTAGAAAAATAAAACCATCCCAGGACCCAGACCAGGGCAAGAGTGAGACTGAGACAGATGGCCTTTGCAAAGTGCCACTCAGGTGGGCTGGGAGAGATGACCACCAGACCAGAGCTGTGGGGCCCAGATGAGGAGCTAGTTAGAGATGACCACTAGTCTCGTGCCTAGAAGGCCTAGTGGGGCAAGCCATGCCCAAGATGATCCCTGCTTCTTGGTGTCATAATAAAAGTCCTGAGAATACTCTTGACATGACCCCAAACCCTCAGACACCCTGGGCACAACTAAAAGGAGCAAGTAAGTGATGGAGAAATGGAAGAGAAAGAGAAACAGAAGAATGTGGGCACAGTGAAGAAAAGCAGACGTGAAGTCTCCAGGGTAGGGAGGAACAGCCTGATGTGAGTAGTCAGTGATGACAACAGAGACCATGGTTGTACTGAGCTGGACCCCACCCTGGACTTGGACATCATGGAAGAGCTGGCCTTGGGGCAAAAGAGCTGACTCAGCTCCTAGCCAGCTCCAATACTCTTGAGAGTGAGTCCTACACATTTAGGGAGCTGTGTGTATGCCAGACCCAAAGATACAAGCATGGAAGAGTTGGCCCTACCAATTATCTTCCTGTGGCAGGGAGAGATATCCTCCTTTGTCACTGCCCCTTACCACCTGTAGCAGGCAAGAGAACTGGTCCTTGGGTCATAAGAGTAGGAGAGTTGTCCCTGCTGCTCATAAGATGCAGCACTCAGAAGAGTGAGTCCTGCACATCTCACTACCTGGGCAGCACAGTAGAGCCGACCTTGGTAGCAGGGACACAGGTGAGCTGGCTCTGAGAACATAAGCATAGGAGAGCTAGCCCTGCCATTTGTCTGAAGAGTGACATTGGGGGAGGGGATAGAGATGCCTCCCTCATCCCTTGCCACCTACTGCAGTCAAGAGAGCTGGTTGCGAGGAAATCAGAGTGGGAGAACTGTCCCTACCCCTCATCTTCTGCAGTACTCAGGAGAGCAAGCCCTGCTCCTCAGCTGAACAGCACAATGGAGTTGGCCCTGGATGTGGGATTTGCAGGTGACCCCACCTAGAGGGCAGGAGTGGAGAAGAGCCAGCCACAATTGTTGGGCAATTGTGCTAATAGAGAGAGATGCCTTCCTCCCCTCCCTCATCGCTCACCATCCATGGCAGATGAGACTCTCCCTCATCCATTGCCATCTATGGCAGGCAGAAGGACTGGCCACAGGTCATAAGAGTAAGAGAACTGGCCATGTCCCTCACCAGCTGCAACACTCAGGAGAGTGGACCCTGTGCCTCGCCTGGGCAGCAGGGTAGAGCTGGCTCTGGTTTCCAGGGTTACTGGTGAGTCAGCCCCTCTGGGCAGATTAACCAACTTGGATACCTCTGAGGCCCAGACCCAAGGCTTTGATTGTCTCACCCCAACACCTACCCCACTAATGAACTGCTGGAGTTCATGAAGGGGCTGATCCTACAGATCCAAACTACATGAACCATGACACAGGGCCACGACAGGATATCTGAAAGGAGTCCTGGTGAGGACTTAGCAGAAGCCAGAGACCTTGTACCAGACCAATGAGTGATTGCAACAAACGTTTGCAAGCAAAGAAGTGTAGACAAAAGGGGATGCTATGGGACACACTGTACACAGTACAGCTTCTACAATAAAATGTTCTTCTCTGTTGCAAGGGGAGATTGCAAGAGTGGAGGGCAGGTACAAGGTGAGGGGGATGTGAGTGGGATTGGAGCGCATGATGTGAAAATCACAAAGAACCAAAAAAAACTTTTAAAAATGCAATCTTATTTGATATATATATATATATATATATATATATATATATATATATATATATATATATGTCACACACACACATAAGCATTAAGGCTGTGGTCACCACAATCCTTCCAAAGATGAGAGAATCTAAAATTCTTAACATTTTAATATTGAACATCTTAATGTTGAACACTGTTCAGAGTGAGAAAATAGAAAAATAACTAGAAAATAAAAATTTAAGGAAAGAATGGTTGCATGAGTACATCTATAACATGTTGTATTGTCAAGGGTATATGAACTACAAAATATAAATTATATGAAAAGAACATCTAAGAAAAGGGATAATAATCATACCAATAGCTAATATTTAACACAAGCAATGCACTAAGAGCTCTATGTACATTTTTCAGATTTCTTTTTATTGCTTGTGATTATATGTATGGGGGAGGGGTATGCACACATGAGTACAGATGCTCCCAAAGGCCAGAGGTGCCAGATGCCCACCAAGTTGGAGTTACAGGTGATTGTGAGCTACCTGATATGAGTACTGGGAATTGAACTCAGGTCCTCTGGAAGAGTAGTACATGTTCTTAAGCAACAAGCTATTTCTCTACCCCATATTTAAGCACTATTATATTCAATACTCCTGTGACTCCATGAGATAGAAATATCTGCATTTCACAAAGAGGCTGTTGAGATTTAGGAAATTATCAGAATACCTCACACTCACCAGTTTTAACTAGTTTGAGCCAAACTTTCTGATAAATGGCTACCAGTAGCAGCATTCTCTCAAGTATAGGAGAAAGATGAGATTGGAAGAAAAATGAAACACAGAGCTACCAATATTCATGAATTCACAAAGCAAAGAAATTGGAGTAATTTCAAACTGCAATTTTTTAAAAATCAGAGTAGCTTAACAAGTAAGGCATGGTAGGACATGCCTATAATAATAGCACTTAAGATGTGCAGGCACACCAGGAACAGTGGTGCACACCTGTAATCCTAGCACTCAGAGAAGCAGAAACAGGTGAATTTTGGTAAGTTCAAGGCCAGCCTGGTCTACAAAGTGAGTATAAGACAGCCAAGGCTACACAAAGAAATCGTGTCTCAAAGAAAAAAGAGGAAGGAGGAGGAAGAAGGGGAGGAGGAGGCAGAAAGATCAGTAGATCAAGTACACTTGGCTATGCAGTGAATCTAAGGCCATCTCTCAAAATAAATATATACTATTATAGTAGTTTATGGAAGGTCATACAGTAAAACTTAGGAAGTCTTAAATCAATGGGCTAGTCAATAGAAGTGATTATCAATTATGAAATAGTTAATATGAATACTATAAAATGTGTTTAACTTGGCTCTTAGTCTGCAGTAGGAAAGATGAACTGGGAGTCCGGGGAAGATCCTGAAAACAATGCAAAGAGCTCTCATTGGCAACATAGAAAAGTTCAAAACCATCATAACCTAAAATATTCAGAAAAGCATTTGAACTGATTGCTTGAGGTGCGACTTGGAAAATAATTTCCTGGCTCATCTCTTAGAAAGAAGAGAGGAACATTCAACACTTTGATCTCAATCATGACAAGAGACTTGCAGAGAGCCTTACATCAAGTTCCCTGCTTCTCAAAGCCTTGCCCTAAAGTCTTTCTATTCATATCACAGCTCTTGGATTCCAGGGTGCACAATCCAAGAACTGTGCAATCATGGATAAGTGGTGCCCATGCTGCGGAGAGTCTGTTTTACCCTTACTCGGGTCTTTCTGTGGAGTGTTGTATGGGGATTATATCATGCATAGCAATTGCCTTCAGCTCATCCACTGATTACAGATGTCTCTCCTAGGAAATCTTCAATCCTGGTCTACCCCACTCTATTACCCAACTCTGAGGCAATGAAAGATTCATGAAGACAATGATACCACAGAGGTGGGAAGTATGAAATACCCAGGAGGAGATGAGATTGTTTTTAATTCCTTGCTCAATCACAGTGTATTCTCTGCAGTAGAAGGTGTCAAGCTGTGTGCATGATTAAAAAAAACATATTGTTATGAACTTAGGCACCTTGTACTATCGTCACCATCTCTTCAGAAATTGACAGAGCAAGGCATCCTTTAAGTTAAAGTCCATCAAGAGGCAGAAAGCACATCCATACTCCTGAATAGAAAACATGCATTTACTCCCAAAATTCATAACTAAGGTGCTATGACACTAATATTGGATCCTCATACAGAACTTTTATTTTATTTTATATATAAGTGAGTAGTGTATGTATGATGTATTTGTTTCTCTGTGTGAGTGTGTTTATGCACATGCTCACATTTGTACAAACGCAGATGCACATATATGTGCCTACATGTGAAGGCCCAAGTTTGATGTTGGGTATCTTTCTTTACTGTACTCTACTTTGTAGCTGAATCTAGAGCTCATCGTTTTGTCTAGTCAGGCTAGCCAGCTTGCTCAGTGTGGCTTATTTCACTCACAGGTTACAATATACCATTAAAGGGAGCGAAGGCAGGAGCATAAAGCAGAAATTGTGAGGAAATCTGCTTGCTGGCTAAAATTTAGCTAGCATTTTCTCTACATCCCAGGACTACCTGCCCAGGAAATTGTGGGTTGAGTCCTACTAAGTCAACCAATAATCAGAACAGTCCCCCACAGACATACCCTGAGAGATCTCCTCAGTTGCTACTCCCTTCTCAAGTGACTTGAGGCTACATCAAGTTCACAGGCGAAGCTAACGTCACCCCTTCTCAACTTGACACATTAGATAACCACTTTTAAACCATAACCTTCCTTTCCTTACCACCCACATCTGATGTTAATATCATAATATTTTTTTAAGTCCAACTTTTAAAAGTCTCACAGTCTTACAAATCCTCATGCTTTAAAAATGCAAATTCCCCTTTATAAAAAGTCTCTTAACTGTGGGCTTCTGAAAAAATCAAAACTAAGCTACATACTTTAGTGTTCCAAAGAATAATACCCAGGACATAAGACCAAGCACATTTAAGCAAAACCCATACACAGTAGTGTAAACTTAAATTCTGAAGCTCGATGGCCAGTACCTGGGGCTCACTCATTGCAAAGCCTCTGGCTTCATAGAGCTTGGCCATGTATCCTTGGGACATGATATGGGAGTGATGTATTACCCATAACATACAAAACGTGAGTCCATTAGTACTACTATCATTCTTAAGGGAGAGAGAGGGAGAGAGAGAGAGAGAGAGAGAGAGGGAAAGGGAGGGAGGGAGGGAGAGGGGGGGGAGAGAGAACAGATAGAGCAGTTTTATTCTTACTGGAGGAAGAAAGATGAGCAATCCTGGCTTTATTGTAGGCATTAGGGAAAATAATGGTTTCTTTTTCACTCTTGTCTACTATTCTTGTACATCACAGAGGAGTCCGTTAGTGGGAAAGGAGACATGACTATACTACGAGATGATAAACTTCCAGGATGACTAGCTTTTTCCTCACTCTCATGGTGATCTGAGTAAAAGCCTGGTAGCCTAAAACAATGACTTTGTGAGCTATTGCCACTAGAAATCCTCTCTGCTAGAATATCTTAACAAGTTCACTGCCATATCAGGGCATTGTTGCACAACAGAAGTGACCCAATCACCCATTCTTTCTTTCTTTAAACTTAGGAAACCTAAATTAGGAGAGGAAGACTCTACAAAGACCTTACTATCCTCCAGCCCTTACAAAGAGCCGAGGCTTCAGATTCTGAGCCTCACTCTGCTTTGGGGAGGGTCTTTCTCTATGTGCACTTGCGGTACATATGTGTTTTCTCACCCCCAATAAAGGCCTTTCTTTACCTGAGGGAGAAGGAAAAAACAAATCCTTAGGCCATGCACCACTTTGGCTCTGTCACCTGCAGCACACACAGCTTGTCTCATAAACTTCAATTTACATCTGCCACTGTCCTTGGTGTGTGTCCTGAAGTCCTGTCATCTCTTCTAGGGTCTCTTTACAACTGAGGCTGCCCCTTTAATACTGGACTCTTGTGCCTTTTCCTCAGGAGATCAGGCCCTGCCACACTGTATCAGGCCTCAGCAGCTCTCCAAGATGCCTTCAATCTTACACCTTTCATTCTTTTAAGCTAATGCCATGTCAGTGGACTCTTACACATTGCCTAGTTCTGCTGTGAGCTTGAAATGTAATATCAGCTCCCTGGACTATGGCTTCTGAGTGCTGACTTTGAGGAAATACTGTCTGGTTGTCCCAGTGAAGGACAAAAGGGACAGGAGACTTCACCTCAATGGTGCTGATCTCTACCAGACATAGGTGACTTCACACACCACACACACATACACACACACACACACACACACACACACACACACACACACACACACA
>OU015742.1:182745372-182762477 GCA_907169655.1 Acomys percivali
GTGTGTGTGTGTGTGTGTGTGTGTGTGTGTGTGTGTGTGTGTGTGTGCGTGCGTGTGTGTGTGTGTGTGTGTGTGTGCGTGCGCGCACGCGTGCATGCATTACTTTACATGGCAAAGGGGAATTAGTATATATGATTGAGCTCAGTGACTCATATGGAGATCTGGAGTTATTCAGGTAGACACCCATCTAGTCACATGGGATTAAAATAGGAAAACTTTCCCCAACTGAGATTAATGTCAGAGTAAACTATGACCACAGGACGGTTCTAAAAGGTACAATGCTGATGGCTTTGAAAAAGAGAAGAGCCCATAAGCCAAGGAATGCTGGAACTCTCCAGAAAAGGAAGGAAAAAAAACATGTCCTAAAAGTTTTTTTTTTTAAAGGAATGTAGCCATCCTAGCACCTGGATGCGCCAGTTCAGTAACATCTGTGTCCAATTTCTAACCTGCAGGTGTCTTTTGGAGTGCCAAAATGTCTGAAAACTTGTTATAACAATAAGAAGGAACTAATACAAGGTAGATTCCAGTTGGGGACTCAACTTCAGAGGGCATATAATTGTACCTTCATAGCATGGATCTTTACATTTATTCTCAGCAATGAAAAGAATACTCTTCTCCTAATGCAGAACCATTGCTATTGGGCATAAAGATTTTCGTTCATCATTGCTTTTCAGGAAATGAACTCAAATGTTCGTAAGTACTACAACCAAATCTACTGAAGAGCTCAACTTCCAACAATACCCTGTATGTCTCAAAGATAAGGGGGGCTTCAATTTCATAGCAATAAACCCCTCTGGATTCTTGAAAATTGGGTTCATTGTCAGGTATGGGAGAGGAAGTTGCAATGTGGGGGAGAGAGAAGTGAGCAAGACCTGGCTCTTAGGCGAGTTCCTTAGAGCACCAGGGTTTGATACATGCCTGGCCGACCACAGATTAGCATGTATCTGTTTCCTAAATAAATATTGACAGTATGTCTATAATATTCTAGACATTTTTCTAGGTGCTGAAGACACAACAGAGAACTTGACAGACAGTGCCCTGTCACAGAAGCTGGCATTTAGAGAGTTTACACTGAATGATGTAAGTCAACAGAGCAGTGGAAACTTAGCTCCTAGTCAGAAGCAACTCAGGGAATGTTTGCTCTACCTAGGATATGAAGAAGTAGCTTGAGTGTACGTACTAACTAGTTTTATGGCAACCTGACACAAGCTGAAGTCATCTGAGATGAGGGGGAAAAAAGATCAAAGTAGTATAAGGCTGTGGGCAAGACTTTTCTTAATTTCTGATTGATGGGGAGGGGCCTAGCCTATTGTGGGCAGTGATACCTCTGGGCTGGTAATCCTGGGTTCTATAAGAAAGCAGGTTGAGCAAGCCATGAGAAGCAAGTCAGTAAGCAACACCCATCCATGGCCTCTGCATCAGCTCCTGCTTCCATGTTCCTGCCCTGTGTGAGTTCCTGCCTTCACTGCTCTTGATAATGAACAGTTATAAGGAACTGTGGGTGAAATAACTTTCCTCCCCACATTTCTTTGTCCATGCTGTTCCATCCCGGCCATAGTAACCCCAACTAAGATGTTGTGGAAACTGAGTTCTTTGTTGTCATGATTTGGATATGAGTTTTCTCTAAAAACAACCTTATCCCTAAATTTGGTTGCTAATACATTTGTGTGAGAAAGTAGGGTTTCAGGTTAGAAGATATAGATTATTCAAGAAGAGCAGATTTTAAGCACATAATAGTAAAATGGGAGGATCCTGACCAACTAAGATCAGAAACACAGTGGAAATGTGACTACTGGATCCTCTCATAAAAGCCTTACTTATCAATGTCCTCCACCCATCTTATGCTCTTGATTAGTTCTCATGGGTCTAGATTAGTTCTTATAAAAGCAAATATCAATACAGTACCACACTCCCTTTCACTGTCCACCATAAGTTGAAGCAGCACAAGGCCCTCACCGGAAGCCAAGAAGATGCCAGGATGTTGCTCTTGGACTTCATGAACAATGTCCCTGAATACTCTTTTTTTCCCTTCATAAATTACTCAGTCTCAAGTGTTCCATTTTAGCAATCTTTCTGGCTGCATTTGAAACCATCCCCCCAGAAAGACTAGAATCACAGATACTACCGCTTTTCATTTTCTCTGTGCTACAAAACACCATCTCTGTGTTCAAGCTGAACAAATCCCTTTACATACTTGTCTTCAAATATTAGTTTACAGAAGAATCAACCAGAGTGCTTGTTTAAAATACAAGTTCTTGGTCTCTCATCAAGACATTACGATACAATAAGCCTAACAGGATATCCAGAAACCAGAATGTTAAACAAATATCTCAGACAAAATCTGCTGAGACGGCTGCAGATGACACTCTGCCAACACTGTTCTAACTGCTGAATATTTTGGGTAAATAAAACCAAGAATATTGCTACATTTTAAAAAGTACTGAATTTTTTCTGAAAAAAATTAAATTGTAATTCGTGTTGAGGGAAAAAAATATATAAACAGCCAGAATATAAAGGCAGGAGAAATACAACCTCAAGGTCACCTTACCCTATGTAGGGAGTACAAGTCCAGCCTGTGCTAGGTAAGACCTTTTCTTAAGTACATAATACATACATGCATACATACATACATACATACATGTGTATGAGCATAAGTAATAAATCACTTTGTACTTTATGATAAAAATAACCCTAATAACCTATGGTTGGTATTGTCCAATCATTTTTTATATAAGCTAATATTTGATATCATACTATACATAAAAATACAGGTCCTGCCAACTTGAAACAGATGCTATCAACAAACTCTCATATAATGACATCTCTTAATATCCTTGCTTATGAACATATTCAAATTTTGTTATTATTATTAACCAACAAATTGCTTGCTGTTTTATTTTCTTGTTTTTTAAATATGTTCCTACACAAAACCCACTAACTTCTACATATTTAAGTGTCAATGGGCCAGCTCACTTCATCTTTATGTAAGTTCAAAAACTGTTAAATGGATTCTCTGTAATTTCCTAAACAATATGCAAGTATTGACAATTGTGTTCCCTCCATTCAAATATTTATCTTATTGATGTTTCTAATTATTGCATTTGTTATACATTTTAAATCAATAATAAATAATAAGACAGATTGCATTGTTTCATTCATAAATTTAAATATATTTGTCCTACATTTCATAATTAAGCATAATATTGATTTAGCCTAATAATTTTAGCATAGTAATACATTGCTCCCTGTTACAAAATTACTAAGATTTTTAAAATGAAGACAAGTCTGCAGCTTATAAAATAAAATTTCCATATCTACTAAGTGAATAATTTTCTTCTTCTTCTTTTTTTAGAGACTGCAATTAAGTGACAATTATTTGTAGAATTCTAAAACTGGTTCCACATAAGAAAATATACTAATATAATATACCACATTAAAGGAACTAAAGAAAATCTCAACCAATGCAGTAAAAGAATAATAGTCAACAAACTAGTAATAGAGGGAAACTACTTAGGTATAATAAATATGTACTGTATTAAAAGCCTATGACCACAATTTTAATCAGTAATAAAAAACTGAACAATTCATCTCCAAAATCAGGAATAAGAAAAGGATACCTATTTTCCTTTCTATTCAACTTAGT
Organism: Acomys percivali; assembly: GCA_907169655.1. Lineage (NCBI taxonomy): Eukaryota > Metazoa > Chordata > Mammalia > Rodentia > Muridae > Acomys > Acomys percivali. Next base: position 182,749,016 of record OU015742.1, read on the forward strand.
GTTAGATGCACTAATTAGGCAAGCAAAAGAAATAATTCTTCTAAAATGGAAAAGAGGGACTGAAATTATCTTTGTTATTAATCACAAAGTTATATAGCCACAGCACTAAATATTTAGCAAATAACTTTACAACTCTGGCTGCAAAGTTTCAGGTTACAAAATCAACATACTAAAATCTAATCTACTTCAATCCACTAGCAATGAACAATATGAACACAAGTCCATTTACAATAGCAAAAGAAAAAAGAAAAAAGGAATATACTGTTTAAGAATAATCTAACCTAGAAAAGCACTATAATCTGGATATTTATATTCCTTAAACTCATGCATTGAAGTCTAACCATCTATGTGATAGCACTAAAGTGATTATTTCATGGAAAATTATGCAATTACATTATAAAGATGGAGCCTTTATGATACTAGCACAATGAAAGAGACAAGACACAGGGATGGAATAGAGAGCCAGGAATTACACTCTCCCAGATTGTGAGGATCATTGTAAAACTGACATTTTCAACAAATATATTTGGAAAAATTGGCTATCCATATATGGAAGATTAAAATTGGATCTTTATATTACATTCTGATAATAACTCAAAAATGATGAAGAGCCTAAGCATAATAGCTAGAATATGAAGCTTTTAAAATAAACTACAGGGTGATTCATGACATCCAACCTGGCAATGAATTCAAGAATTTGAAACATAGACCAAAAACTCATAAATTGGACTACATCAAAAATTAAAAAGCATGAATGTTGCCAGCGCTCCTATAAAGAATTTGAAATATTTAAGGTGGTCTGAAAATTATTTCAGCAACATAGACAACTGAGTATGTTGTGTGATAATACTGTTATTGATTAAACATATCCTCTGATAGTCTACCAAATACATTTCCACTAGAATATGTACTGATTTGCTTGGGCTCTTTTTTGTTGGTGTTGTTGTTTAGTTTACATTCTGATTGTAGCCCCTCCCATGTCACCTTTCTGTCCCACACTTTTTCCCTCATCCCCCTCCCCACTCCGCTAGTGCTCAGGAAGGGGAAGCCCTCCCCCCATCATCTGACCTCAGCCTATCCAGTCTCATCTGGATTACCTTTTAATGGTAAACTATTCTTACCTTTTAAAAATAAGATTATTTTCTCATTGATGTGTTCTTTTGAAACATTTCTTATTACTCTGTTCTAGCTTAAAATTTAATAACTTTACAATTCCAATGAATTCTAATTTAAAATTTAGAATCTTTACACTAATATTAATAAGTAATGGAGGATCAAAAATGGAGGAACTGAACACATACCATGCCTGATCAGCGGGACATCAGTGACTACACAGCAACCTAAAGGACTGAACTGAGAACTACAAAATGCCAGTGCTGGTGATTCCAGGTGAGAGGGTCCACACTGTGTGGAATATGAATGATCTGTGTTTGGGCCACCCAGCTATTCCACAGAAAGTCCCAGGGTCCCTGCAGGAACTGATGTGGGCTCATAGGGCTAACAGCTCTGTGCCTCAGACAGAATTGCGGGCTACAGAAAGTATCTAGGTCTTCTAGCTCAGAAGAGTCCCCACAGTCTAGAACACAAGTAGATCTGACCTTAGGTCATCTGGCCAATCAATGAAAAGTTACAAAGGAAAGTTCCTGGGTCCACACAGGCATGGGCTCAGGCTACAAGGCCTAGCTACACGCCTGTCAGGAACACAGAACCTGAATTCTATGTCTCAGAAGGAATTCTACAAAACACCAGTGCCTGAGTCTCCCAGCCAAGAGGAGCACAGTTATATCTGATCACAGGTCATCCAGCTAGTCCATGGAAAGTTCCCAGGTCTTTTCTCAAGTCACCCATCTGATCCACTTGAAGAGTTCCCTGATACCTGCAGGAAAGGGGTCTCAACTTATAGCCACTCACCTAGGAGCTGCTCTCAAAAGCCAGTGAAGGACATCAGAAACTACCACCCAATGTCAGATACAGCAAGATGGCTAAAGGCCAGTGTAAAAACACAAATAAAAAAGCCAAAATAATGTGGCATCTCCAGAACCCAGTTATCCTGGAGCAATTACCTGGAAACTAACACAACTGAAACACACAAAAATAATCTCAAATCTTTCCTAATGAAGATAATATTGAAATAAATGAATAAATCTGTAAACAAATGCAGGAAGATACAACCAATTAGATTGAAGCCCTTTGAGAGGCTATAACATAGGTGTATAGAGATGAAATGAAAAAATAACTGAAAGAAATTCAGGAAAATGCAAAGAATCAGGTGAGTGAAAATAATAAAACTGTTCAAGATCTGAAGATGAAAATGGAAACAATAATGAAAACACAAACTAAAGAAAAACCTGCAAGAAAGAACTTAGAGAAGTAACAGGCACTGAAGAGGTAAGCATCACCCACAGAATCCAAGAAATGGAGGAAAGAACCTCAGATGTAGAAGATACAATGGAAGAATTTGATGCAACCATCAAAGAAAATGTTAAATCTCAAAAATTCCCGACACAAAACATTCAATAAATCAAGGGTACCATAAAAAGATGAAGTTTAAAGATAATAGGAATTGAGGAAAGAGAAGATGCCCAGATCCAAGGCTAAGAAAATATTTTCAACAAAATCAAAGAAGAATATTGCCCCTTAAAGAAAGAGATGCCTATAAACATACAAGAGGCCTACAGAACACCAAAAAGAGTAGACCAGAAAAGATAATCCTCCCACAACATAATAATCAAAACATTAAATGTACAGAACAAACAAAAAATATTAAAAGTGGCAAGAGAAAAAGGCCAAATAATGTACAATGGCAAACCTATTAAAATTACACCTGACATTTCAGCAGAGATCATAAAATCCAGAAGGGCCTGGGCATACGTCTTGCAAACCCTAAGAGACCACAGATGCCAGGCCAGACTACTATACCCAGCAAAACTTTCAATAACCATAGATGGAAAAGACAAAATATTACATGACACAAAAGCAAATGTAAACAGTACCTAGCTACAAATCCATTGCTACAGAAGATACTAGAAGGAAAACTCCAACCTAAGGAGGCTAACTACACAAAGAAAAACACAGGAAATAAATAACTTACCTTTAGCAAAACAAGAATTAAACAATCATGCAAGCATACTACTATAACCAACATCAAAATAAAAGGACCTAACAGTCACTGGTCAGTAATCCTTCTCAACATCAATGGTGTCAAATCTCCAATAACGAGAAACGGACTAAAAGAAGCAGGACTCAATATACTGCTGCATATAAGAAACACGCCTCATCACAAAGATAGACACTAGTTGAGTGTAAAAGGCTGGAAAAAAGTCTTCCAAGAAAATGGACACAAGAAGCAAGGTGAAGTAGCCATTCTAATATCTAATAAAGTAGACTTTCAACCAGAATGAACCGGAGATGAGGAAGGACACTTCATAAACACCAAAGGAAAAGTCAACCAAGATGATATCAAAACTCTAAACATCTATGCCCCCAAATAAAAGGGCACTAAAATTTGGGTTTTTGTTTTGTTTTTGTTTCGTTTGGTTTTGGTTTTTCAAGACAGGGTTTCTCTGGGTAGCCTTGGATGTCCTACAGTCACTTTGTAGACCAGTCTGGCCTTGAGCTCACAGTGATCCACATGCCTCTGCCTCCTGAGTGCTGGGATTAAAGGCATGTGCCACCATGGTAGACTTTCAACCAGAATTAAGCAAAAAAGATGAGGAAGGACACTTCATAAACACCAAAGGAAAAGTCAACCAAGATGACATCACAATTCTGCACATCTATCCCCCAAATAGAAGGGCACTCAAATTTGTAAAAGAAACATTAATAAAGCTTAAATCACACATTTATCCCCATCCATTAACAGTGGGAGACTTCAACAACCCCTTTCACCAAAGGATAAGGCAATGAAACAGAAGCTAAACCAAGAAATAATGACACTAACAAATGTCATGAATCAAAAGGACCTAACTGATATCTATATAACCTTTCACCCAAACACAAAAGATTATATGTTCTTCTCAGCATCTATAGAATCTTCTCCAAAATTTACCACATTTTAATAGGTAAAAAAAGTAAGCCTCAACAGATACATAAAGACTGAATTAATACCTTGTATCCTATCAGAACACCATGGACTAAAGCTGGAAATTAGCAACAACAGGAATAACAAAAAGCCTACACACACTTGGATGCTGAACAATGCTTTATTCAATGATAACTATGCCAGATAAGAAATAAAGACAGAAATTAGGGACTTCCAATAATTCAAGTAAATGAAAGTACAACATTCCCAAATTTATGGGACACACTGAGTGCAGTGCTAAGAGGAAAGTTCATAGCACTACGTGTCTTCAAATAGAGATTGGAAACATCTCATACAAGCAACTTAATGGCACATCTGGAAGACATAGAAATAAAAAAATCAGACACACCCCAGAGGAATAGATGGCTGGAAATAATCAAACTCGGGGCTGAAATAAATAAATTAGAAACAGAAAATTTTTCAAAGAATCAATGAAACCAAGAACTTATTCTTTGAGAAAATCAATCAGATAGAAAAACCCTTAGCCAATCTCTCTAAAAGACAAAGAGACACTATTCAAATCAACAAAATCAGAAATGAAAAGAAAGTCATAACAACAGACAACACAGAAATCCAAAGGATCAGTAGGCCTTACTTCAAAAGCCTGTGTGTCACAAAATTTTAAAAGCTAAATAAAATAGGCAATTTTCTGAACATATTCCACTTACCAAAATTGAATCAAGAAGTAAACAAATTAAATAGTCCTGTATCTCCTGTGGAAATAGAAGCAGTTATCAAAAGTCTCCCCACCAAAAGAAACCCAGGGCCAGATGCCTTCAGCACAGAATTCTCTCAGATATTCAAAGAAGAGTTAATAGAAATACTCTTCAAACTATTCCACAAAATAGAAATGGGAGGAACATTAACAAACTCATTCTAGGATGCCACAGTCACCTTGACATCTAAACCACACAAATATCCAACAAAGAAAGAGTCTTTCAGACAAATTTATCTTATGAACATTGATGCAAAAATATTCAATAAGATACTCACAAACTAAATCCAAGAACACAACAAAGGTATCATTCACCATGACCAAGTATGCTTTATCATAGGCATTCAGGGATAGATCAATATAAAGAAATCCATCAATGCAATCCACCATATAAGCAAACTGAAAGAAAAAAAATCCACATGAACATCTCCTTAGATGCCAAGAAAGCATTTGACAAAATGCAACACCAATTCATATTTAAATTTTTGGAGAGATCAGGGATACAAGGCACATACCTAAACATAATAAAGGGTATATACAGCAAGGCCAATATCAAATTAAATGGAAAGAAACTCAAAGAAATTCCATTAAAATTAAAGAATAGCCAAAGCTGCCAACTCTTCCCACATCTCTTCAATATAGTACTTGAATTTCAAGCTAGAGCAATGAGACCACAAAAGGGAATCAAGAGGGATCCACATAGGAAATGAGGAAGTCAAATGATATGATAGTGTACATAAGATACCCCCAAAATTCCAGCAGTGAAGTCCTTCACCTGATAAACACCTTCAACAAAGTTGCTGGATATTAAATTAATTTTTAAAAAATGTGTAACCCTCATGTATACAATTGATCAATGTCCTGAGAAAGAAATTAGAGAAACTACATACATCATAATAGCTACAAACAATATAAAGTGTCTTGGTATAACTCTAACCAAAGAAAGACTAGTATGAAAAGAAACCTTCCAGTCTCAGAAGAAAGAAAGTGAAGAAGATATCAGAAGATGGAAAGATCTCCCATGCTCATGGATCAGGAAGCTCAACATAGTAAAATGGCAATCTTACTAAAAGCAACGTACAGATTCAGTGCAATTCCCATCAAAATTCCTAGACAATTCTTTTCAGGCCTTGAAAGATCAATTACCAATTTCATATGAAAAAAAAAAACCAGAATAGCTAAGACAATCCTGTACAATATAAGCTCTTCCAGAGGAATCTCCATGCCTGATTTCAAACTGTACTATAGAGCAACAGTAATAAAAATGGCATGGTACTGGCATAGAAATAGGCTGGTTGATCAATGGAATAAAATCCAAACCTCCTCCAGAAAACAAAAAACAACAACAACAACAACACATACACACACACACACACACTTATGGACACTTGATTTTTTACAAAGAGGCCAAAACCATACAATGGAAAAAAGATAGCATCTTTAACAAATGGTGTGGGTGTAGAAAATACAAATAGATCCATATCTATAACCCTGCACAAAACTAAAGTCCAAGTGGATTAAAGATCTCAACATAAAACCAGACACACTAAATCTGTTAGAAGAAATATGGGGAAGAGCCTTGAACTCATTGTCACAGGAGACAACTTCCTGTACAGAACACCAATAGCTCAGGCTCTAAGATCAACAATGAATAAATGGGACTTCATAAAATTGAGAAGCTTCTGTAAGACAAAGGACACTGTCAACAGAACAAAACAATCACCTACAGACTGAGAGATGATCTTCACCAATCCTACATCCAACAAAGGTCTAATATCATAAATGTATAAAGAACTCAGGAAATTAAACACCACCAAAACAAATAATCAGATAACAAAAGGGGTACAGAGCTAAACAGAAAATTCTGAACAGGAATATCAAATGGCAAAAAATAAAACAAAAAAAACCTCACACTAAAGAAATACTCAATGTCCTTAGTTATCAGGGAAATGAAAATAAAAATGACTCTAGATTCCATCTTACACATACCAGAATGGCTAAGAACAAAAATTCAAGAGACAGCACATGCTGCTGAGGATGTAGAGAAAGGGGACCACTCCTCCATTGCTGGTGAGAGTGCAAACTTATAAAACCACTTTGGAAATCAATCTGGTGCTTTCTCAGAAAATTGGGATAGTGCTATAGCAAGACCCAGCCATACCACTCCTGGGAACAGACACAAAAGATGCTCCAACATACAACAAGGACATTTGCTCAACTCTGTTTGTAGCAGCTTTATTTGTAATAGTCAGAATCTGGAAACAACCTAGATGTCCCTGAACCAAAGAATGTATAAACATACTATGGTACATTTACACAATGGAATACTACCCAGGTATTTAAAAAAAAATCTTGAAATTTGCAGGCAATTGAATAGAATAGAAAAGATCATCCTGAGTGATGTAACCCAGACCCAGAAAGATACACATAGTATATACTCACTTATAAGTGAACATTAGCCCAACACACATGTCTCTGAGAGACTCCACCCAGTGGGGGAGCACTGAGAGAGGTATGGAAGAATGGGGGGAAGGAAGGATGCAGAGTGTTCAGGAGAATCACAAGGAACTGTCAAGGCTGGTGGATCTGGACCCAAGGGGGGCCTGCACAAACTGTTGCACCAACCAAGGACAATACATGCAGTAAACCTTGATCCCCTGTTCAGATATAGCCAAGGGACTTCTCATTCTTTATGATTCTGGGGAGATTGGGGACTGCCTCTGACATGAACTCTGGTGCCCCAGATTTGATCACTTCCTCATTGCATGGAGATCTAAAGGGTACACAGAGGAAGGGGAAGCAGGCTCTCTGGATGAGACCTGTTAGTCTGTGGTTATATGGTGGGGGAGAAGGTCCCCTTCTGTCAGAGGTCTAGCAGAAGGGAATATGGTGGAAAAGGGAGGGAGGGTGCGAGTGGAAAGATACAAGGGATGGAAAAACAATTTGAATGTAATCTGAATAAATTATAATAAATTAAAATTTAAAAGAAAAGAAATGAGATTTGAGTGTGAGTTGTCTCCCCATCTCTGTATGTGCCTACTAGGTAAGTGAGCTTTTGTTCAGGCTAGACCACTGGAAGAACACAAAATGAGAAGATTTTTGTGTAATTCAAGTTTCTTTCCAGAATATAGACTTATCTTCAGAGATTAACAACCTAAAATACTTGCCTTTAAAAAAAATGTTTGAGCCTCGTGTCCCCAAGAATGTGTTTGTGTTGCCACACACTTGAACAGCAGATTGTCTCTAAGTCTAGAGAGTTTTCTTGTCTTAATATTGCAAATGATAATAAAGTCATTAATAACTCATTTATTCTGCTGCCTGTTTACATGTATTCTTTCAATATTGAAATATGTTTTAGGTTGACCTAAGTGATGTGCTTTTTTGTCTTTCATTTTGTCCAAGTTTGAATTTGATTTTTTGAACTCAGGGCACTGTGTATTGGGGGCAAATGCTCTATGTGCTGCAGACAGACTCTCACATGAATGTGATGGCTTTCTATGAAGCCATAATCACCTAAGTACCTAAACCACACAAAGACCCAAAAAGGAAAGAGAATTTCAGACTAATTTCCTTTATGAACACAGATATAAAAGTACTCAATAAAATTCTGGCAAACCAAATCAAAGATCACATCAAAAACCTCATCCATCATGACCAAGTAGGCTTCATACCAGGCATGCAGGGGTGGTTCAATATATGGAAATCCTTCAATGTAATCAACCATATAAACAAACTGAAGAGGAAATCAACATATGATAATCTCTTTAGATGCTGAAAAAGCATTTTACAAAATCCAACACCCTTTCATGTTAAAAGTTAAAAGACTTAGAGAGACCAAGGAAACAAGGCATATACTTAAACATAGTAAAGGCAATATACAGCAAACCTATTGTGAACATCAAACAAAATGAAGAGGAAACTTAAATCAATTCCACTAAAGTCAGGGACACAAGGCTGCCCACTCTCTTCATTTCTCCAAGGAAATCAAGGGAGTACAAATAGGAAAGGAAGAAGTTAAAGTTTCACTAGTCACAGATGATATGATAGTATACATCAGTGACCCCCAAAATTCTACCAAGAAACTCTTACAGTTTCAGCAAACAACTTCAGCAAAGTGGCAGGATACAAAATTAACAGAAAAGTCAGTACCCCTCCTATATACTAATGCCAAACTGGCTGAGATAGAAATTAGGGAAAACACACCCTTCAAAATAACCACAAATAATATGAAGTATCTTGGTATAACTCTACCCAAGAAAATAAAAGACTTGTACGAATAAAAAACTTCAAGACATTTGAAGAAGATGTCAAAAAATGGATAGATCTCCCATGCTTTTGGATAAGGAGTATCAACATAGTAAAAATGACCATCCTACCAAAAGCAATCTACAGATTCAATGCAATCCCTATAAAATTACAAACACAACATTTTTCAGAACTGGAAAGATCAATTCTCAACTTCATATAGAAAAACAAAAACCCCAGAATAGCTAAAACAACTCTGTACAATAAAAGATCTACCAGAGGAATCTCCATCCCTGATCACAAGTTGTACTATAGAGCAATGGTAATAAAAACGGCATGGTACTGGCATAGAAATAGGCCAGTTGACCAATGGAGTTGAATTGAAGACCCAGAAATAAATCCACACACCTATGGTCATTATATTTTTGACAAAGAAACCAAAACCATACAATGGAAGAAAGACAGAATCTTCAACAAATGGTGCTGGTCTAACTGGATGGTTACTTGTTTTTTAAAAAAAATGAAAATAGACCTATATTTATAACCCTGTACAAAACTAAAGTCCAAGTGGGTTAAAGACCTCAACCTAAAACCAGACACACAAAATCTGTTAGAAGAAAAAGTGGGGAAAGACTAGAACTCATTGGCACAGGAGACAACTTCCTGAACAAAACTCCAACAGCCCAACCTCTAAGATCAACAATTAATAAATGGGACCTCATGAGGCTGAGAAGCTTCTGTAACACAGAAGACACTGTCAACAGAACAAAGATACAGAGTACAGATTGGGAAAACTTTACCAATCCCACATCTGACAAAGGGATAATATCTAAAATATATGAAGAACTCAAGAAAATAAACACCACAAAACCAAATAATCCTATTTAAAAATGGGGTACAGAACTAAACAGAGAATTATCAACAGAGGAATATTGAATGCCTGATAACACTTAAAGAAATGTTCAACATCCCTACTTATCAGGGAAATGCAAATCAAAATGGCTTTGAGATTCCATCTTATACCTATTTGAATAGCAAAGATCAATAACTCAAGTGAAAACACACGCTGGCTAGGATATGGAGAAAGTGGAACACTCCTCCATTGTTGGTGGGAGTGCATACTTGTACAACCACATTAGAAATCAATATGACGCTTTCTCAGAAAATTGAGAGTAATTCTACCTCAAGATCCAGCTATACCATTCCTGGGCATATACCCAAAAGATGTTCCAACATACAACAAGGACATTTGTTCAACTATATTCATAGCAGCTTTATTCATAACAGCCAGAATATAGAAACAACCTAGAAGTTCGTAAACTGAAGAATGGATAAAGAAACTGTGGTACATCTATACAATGGAATTCTACTCAGCTATTAAAAACAAGAAAAACTTGAAATTTGCAGGCAAATGGATGGAACTAGAAATGATCATCCTAAGTGAGATAACCCAGACCCCTCCAAAAAATGCAAGGTATATACCCACTTATAAGTGGGTTTTAGCCCAACATAGATGTCCTCTGAGAGACTCCACCCAGCAGGGGATGAGGACAGTTACGGAGACTTGGAGCTAGACACCAGGCAGAGTGTTCAGAGTTGGAGGTAAGAGTGGGGGAATGGAACTCCCCTGGAGGGAGCAGGCGCTCCACAGGGAGACACTCAAGGCCTGTGGATCAAGGCACTGGGGGCTTGCCACAAACTGACAGTGCATGCAAAGAACCAAGATCCCTTTTTCTGATGTAGCCAATACTCTGTGGATTCTCCACATGGAAGGAAGAAGGGCGCTGATGAGCCTCTGACATGTAATCGGGGGCCCACTGCTGGGCCACTGCTCCTTGGCAAGATGGCCTAGTGGACACACAGTGGAAGGGGATGCAGACTACCCTGATAATAGGCTGTCCCAAGATGCCTAAGGGAGGGGATTAAGCAGAAGAGGGACAGAGGGTGGCAATGGGAAGATGAGAAGGAGGAGATAACAATTGGGGGGTAAATTCAATAAATTATAATAAATATACACTTCAAAATATGGACAGGGGAGATGGTACCTGCAGAGACTGATACACCAATCAAGAACCATCCATGGTGAGGATCTAGACACTCAGCTCAGTTGTAGCACATAGGCAGCATTTTCCTTTTGGGTCCCACAATACAGGGAGTAGGAACTACTTCTGACGTGGATTCTGGTTCCCCAACGTGGATCACTTCCTCTGGAACAGATGGACTTTCCAGACCACAGAGGAAGAGGACACAGGTAGTACAGATGAGACTTGATGAGCTGAAATCAGATATTAGGGGAGGAAGGCCTCCCTTTCTGAGGGCTAAGGGAGAGACGGAGAGGGGATGAGGGAGGGAGGGTGGGATCAGGAGGTGATGAGGGAGGGGACTGCAATTGGGGTGTAAATTACAACTATAGAAAAGCAGTTAATTTATGTTCCTAATCCCACCACATGGGAATATCTCTGAGAAAGGCTGGGACATGAATATCTACGCATAATCAGTCCTTCTTATTGTTTACAGAATACATGTGACTTAGCACTAGATGCTATTGTTCATATGGCATGAATGAAGATTTACAGATGTCTTTCTTCTGCTCATGCCAATTGCAGACGACTAGCCTGAATTGCTAGGTGCACCTTTCATACCTCATATGCATATAATTTTAGAACAATATAATGCTTGTGAGAAAGTATATGTTCTCAGAACAAAAGAACTGGACTTTGAAGCTGGGTCAGTTCTGACAGGATTAATTTCTCTCAGCATGCTGGATGCTGACGTCCTACATCCTTTCTGCTGCAGCATCAAGTGCTTCCATTGCTGTTCTCTGTCAGAATAGGACAGCTCCCAAGACACTTCTAAGAACGCTTCCCATCTTTGTTGGTATATCATTTCAGACTATTACATATAGGACTTTTATTAAGCCTGATAGTTCTCAACATTCAGAAACTGGACCACAAATGATATTCCTACCTTGTTTAGCCATTTCCCACAACTTTATTTAGGCCCCTACGAAGGTATTATTTGTCCCAAATCAACTAGAAGAAACCTAAGATAATGACACTCCAGTTCTCTTAAGGAGTTGCTAAATTTTTGGTTGCTTTCTTGGGCTTTAGATATTTATTTTCATTGGAAGTTGGTTATAAGTTACTATTGGTCTTATCCAGAAAGAAAACAAGATTGGACTCAGGGATGTCTTTCTTTTCCTTTATCTTTCTTCCTTAGGTTTGGAGAGAGGGGCTAAAAAGGAAGAAGGGGAAATATAGAAATATATAGGGATGATAAAAAGGAAGTAGATTATTGAGTTGATGTCTCAACCTAAGGCCTTAACTGTACTCACAAGGTTATTTTTAATTCACTGGTATAAAAGTTTGTAAATTAATGCAAAATAAGTTTAATTTTGATACATAGATATAGAATTCAAATTTAAGATTATTCTTCACACATATTATATATATACATATATATATATATATATATTCTAATATGAGGTATTGTACCTGTACCACTCAAGTAGAATACAAGGTTTACCTCCAATTCTTTGATAATCCTACTACAGGCTGTATAAGATAAGGAAATTAGACAAGTTAATTGTCAACTGATCAAATCATGGTCATTTCAATTGCTAGTCTATTTATATCACAAGAATATACATCCTAGATATAACAGACAGGTATTATTCTTAGATAAGGTCTTCAAAAAGCTAAGAGTCCCACAGAATATGGCATTTAAAGGTGTTTATGTTGTTTTAATGATTCTTTGACAATAAGACAGTTTGATTCCTGGCAGCACCTAGCCGACCTCAGGGATGATGATGGGCCAGAAGGCCAAAGATCATGCTTCAGTGTTTTAGGGAGTTATGGGAGGGTCTCCAGGCAGCAAACTGTTTCTGTCATTTTTGTTTTTGTTTAATATGGAAGCTGTTAACCTGCACTTCATATTTACTCAGGTGATTGATTTTGCTCCTTCTCAAGTCTCTGATAGGGTTGAAGACCAAATAATTAGTTTCACAATTAAACGAGTTATCTGGGGGTTAAGATGTTTTTGGGTCTAGATACATGTTTTAAGTTGATATAGATGAGATATGATAGAAATTGAATTACATTCAGAATTTTAGGCTCACCAAGATAAGAAAATGTTTTGTTCAAGGTTGTGAAATACAAACAGCCAAATCACTATGAATGTTACATGAATGTAATTACTGATTGTTCTGTGGTTCTTCTTGCTGTATGCAGTTTATTTTATATATGTGTAGTAATGTAAATGTATATGAAAAAATAAATAATTAATTTAAAATATTAAATAACCCCCAGTGCATGGTATGTGCATGGAATGACCTGATTAAATAAGTATATGGTGGAGAGAGAGGCAGAGAGAGAGAGAGAGAGAGAGAGAGAGAGAGAGAGAGAGAGAGAGAGAGAGAGAGA
>OU015742.1:182762487-182788864 GCA_907169655.1 Acomys percivali
AGAGAGAGAGAGAGAGAGAGAGAGAGAGAGAGAGAGAGAGAGAGAGAATACTATGTCTAGATTCCCTGTTTAGTCATAAAATGTATTATTGCCCCTTTCTATTTCCTTTCTTATATTCAATTTAATAAAAGATTTTCTGTTAAAGAGACATGCATTTTCATTATTTGAAATATGTTTAATTATAAACTATTATTCTTTTGATATTCAAAAGAATATTAGAATAAATTTACTTCAACATTGATTGCTGAACATAGTATGAGAAACCTAGTAATACTAGAAATACTTTGTTCCTAAGTCTTTCCTATACATTCTTGTGGGTGACTATTGAATACTGAATTATAGTTTATAAATAAAAATAAAATAAAAAACATTTTCCTTGTAAGCATCAAGACCTGAGTTTAATCACAAGCACTCATGTAAGGATACGGGTATTGTGGTATGCAGTTGTACTCCCACAGACAACACAATGGAATATAGGGACAAGCCTTGAGTTCACTGGCCAGGTAGCCTAGCCTACTTGATGAAATGCCAGGCCAGGAGAAAAAGATACCAGAGGTTGTCCTTGGACCTCCACATGCACGCACACACAAGTACACACAGGCCCAACTAAACAACTGCAACACAAAAATGGGGATGAGAGTGGAAGAAGAGTATTCTAAAGCTGGCAAGTGATAACAAGTGATATAATGCATCATAAGAGTCAGATGAGAAAGGAAGGCACAATGGAGCATGAGATGTCTTTAAAGGAGCAGGCCTGATGGCATAGACTGTAATCCTAGCTACTTGGGAGCCTGAGAAAGGAAGTTCATGAGATCATAGACTGCCTGGGCAACAGACTGAGTTCAAGGCCAGTATAGGAAAGTTAAAGATGCCTTGTTTTAAAATAAAATACGGAAAATGTAAAGAAGAAATAAAAAATACATTGTTTATAGTTTTTTGGTTGTTCCAGAAAGTGTTTCTCTGTGTAGTTTTGTTTGTCCTGGGCTCAGTTTGTAGATCGGGCTGGCATTGAACTCACAGAGATCTGCCTGCCTCTGGCTTCCCAAGTCCTGGGATTGTAGGTATGTGCCACCAGCATGGCTTATTTATAGTTCTTATGTAAGTATATATGCATGTGATTTATATTTTAAACAGTTAAATCATCTTGAAAATGATTAAATTATAGGACTGATGAATTATGTGTAGATAAATCTTAAGTAAAATAATGCAGAATAAAAATTCTATGGGTATATAGACAAGTAGAAAAGTAATAATATGATTTAAATTCATTAATGTCAACAATTACATCAAAATATAACTTAACTATATATAGGTATCTCAATTAGAGAGAAATTATTATTACAATGGACTTTTAAAACAAGATCCTTTTGTAATCAGTCCATAGATTTCACTTAATCTAGAAATATATAAGGAAATATATAATGAATGGTTGAGAAGATCAACAACAAGAGAAAGACATCGGGAGAGGAGATAGAGAAATTGAGTAACTATAATAACATTGGATGACACAAATTTCAGAGAATAAAATACTAAGAAACACAATGGCATTTCAAAAGCATAACTACAAATGTGATTGCACCCAACAGCAGAGCAGTAATGCACAAGAAAAACCAAAGCTACAAGAATAAGAGAAATACACAAATTTAAAATGTTTTTAGGTCTAGATAGGTGTTCTAAGTTGATAATGACAATATGTGATGGAGATTGATTTACATACAGAAATTAGATAGGAAATATGTCTTCTTCAAGAATGTCAAATACAAATAGCCAAAACACTAAGAATGTAACATTTATATAATTCCTGATTGTGTCACAGTTCTTCTTGCCATAGGTAATTTATTGTATATATGTATAATAATATAAATGTATATGCACAAAAATAAAATAATTTTTAAATTTTGTGAAAAGATATGTCTGTATCCTTCTGTATGAATGAGCCATAAAACAAGGAAATTAAATATCTGTAGGGGGCTCTTTTCCTCATCTACAGCTCAGGCACCATAGCCATCATGAATGACACAGTGACGATCCAGACCAGGAAGTTCATGACAAACCCTCTGCTTCAGAAGAAACAGATGGTCATCGATGTCCTTCACCCTGGTACAGCAACAGTACCAAAGACAGAAATTCAGGAAAAGCTGGACAAAATGTACAAAACCACACCAGATGTCATCTTTGTATTTGGATTCAGAACCCACTTTGGTGGTGGCAAGACAACCGGCTTTGGCATGATCTATGATTCTTTAGATTATGCAAAGAAGAATGAGCCTAAACACAGACTTGCAAGACATGGCTTTTATGAGAAGAAAAAGACCTCCTGAAAACAGTGAAAGGAACACAAGAATAGAATGAAGAAAGTCAGGGGGACTGCAAATGCCAACGTCGGTGCTGGCAAAAAGCCAAAGGAGTAGATCTGCAGGGACTTTATCTGCTCTGATGTGCACATTTCTAAGAGGACAAATAAACTAAAAATCATATGTGGGTAAAAAAGAATCTGTAGGGGCCTGAACACTGCCAAGCAACTTTATCAGATTAATGGTTGTAGGACACACCACTCAAAAACAGATTACACATTGCTTTTTTGTTACTGAAAACATCCATAATGATCAACTGTATTCTAACCTGAAAGTAAACATCAGAAAAATAAAATATAATTTATACATTTATTGCCACAATAAAATAAAATATAGATAAATGTATGATAGATAGGTAGATAGATAGATAGATAGATAGATAGATAGATAGATAGATAGATAGGTAGATAGATACATAGATACATAGATATATAGATACATAGATGATAGGTAAGTAGATAGATAGATACAGAGATATATAGATACATAGATGATAGGTAGGTAGATACATAGATATATAGATACATAGATGATAGGTAGATACATAGATAGATACATAGATACATAGGTACATAGATGATAGGTAGATAGATAGATAGATAGATAGATAGATAGATAGATAGATAGACAGATAGACAGACAAATGTAATAACAATTGGTGAGGAAAGAAACCATGAATTTGAATGACAACACGAAGGATTGTATTGGAGGGTTTGGAGAAAAATAAACAAAAGGGAAATTAAATTATATTCTCAAAAATGAAAAAAAAAAACAGGAAGGGGTCAAACTTAGAAGAAAATGGGTGAAATCACCATTTAAAAAGAATAAGTGTTTAAAGGGATTTCTTCTCATTAATAGTTCTCTAAATTGCTAAGATGAATTCACTGTTAGTCTTCTTTGAAAGATGATGGTTCAGAAACATGTACAAAATGACACACAGCTCCATAATCCTGGTTGCAAAGTCTTTTGTGGTCTGATTTCAACTTCTCATTGGATGTTTAACATGCATGAAGAACTGTGTTATATTTGTCCAATAAACACATGATCTTCCAAAATGAAAATATTATATAAAAGGAAGGCTGAAGTTATTTGGAGAAACATTGATAGTAAACTTGTTAGAGACTATAGGTTAATAGCCTTCTGGACGTTAAAAATATAGGGGTCAAGTTCCCCTGATCTTCATCTTCCAGGCCACTGCTCTGCCTGCTTTCTGGCCTACTGGCCCCAGGAAAATCCAGGTTAGGCCCCTGTTCCACAATCCCCTGCCTTACAGGTTCTTCTGGGGCACATCAAGAAATACTGAGTTGCTCTCTGTCAACTGAGCTCTATTGTATACACCACAGGTCTGCCTGCCTTCCCTAGGACCCAGGAGTATCCAAGAGTCATGGCAACACTGGGAATATTGAGGTGGCTAGACGGCACAAGGGACAACCAGATGGCTAAAGGACAGCATAAGCACACAATCAACAACAGCCAGGGCTATATGGCACCTTCAAAGACCATTTATCATACTACAAGCCCTGAGTGGCATAACACAGCTGAAGCTCAAAAAAATTACCTTAAGTCCAATCTTATACAGATGATAGAAGCCTTTAAAGAGAAAATGAATAAATCCCTTAAAGAAATACAGGAAAATACAATCAAAGTGAAGGAAATTAATTAAACTCTTTAAGACCTGAAAATGTAAATAAAAACAAAAACAATTATAATACACCACAAACTGAGGGAATCTGGGAGATGGAAAACCTAGGAAGAGAACAGGAAATACAGATGCAAGCATCACTAACAAAATACAAAATATAGAAGAGACACTATCGGGCATAGAAGAAATGATTGAAGAAATTGTTACATCAGAAAAGAAAATGTTAAATCTAAAAAGTTCCTGGCACAGAACATCCAATAAATCTGGGACACTAGGAAAAGACTAGACTTAAGAATAATAGAAATAGTAGAAGAAGATTCCCAGTGCCAAAGCCCAGAAAATATTTTCAACAAAATCAAAGAAGATTTCCCCAACCTAAAGAAAGATATGCAAGAAGCCTATGGAACAAATAAATATGGCCAGAAAAGAAAATTTTCCCACCACATAATAATCAAAACACTAAATGACAATGAAATAAAAAAAAAACAGCAAGGGGAAAAGGCCAAGTAACATATATAGGTTGATTATCAGAATTATACCTTCTCAACAGATACTATAAAACCAGAGGGCCAAGACAGATAACTTACAGGCCCTATGAGACTACAGATGCCATCCCAGACTAGTATGCCCAGCAGAAGTTTTAATAACCATAGATGGAGAAAATAAGACATTTTAAGGAAAATTTTAATCTAAAGAGGTTAACTACACCTAAGAAAACACACAAAAAAATAAATCCACTGTAGAAAAACAAAAGAAGCACACACACACACACACACACACACACACACACACGTCACCACCAACACCAACACAATCATCAAAATAACAGAAACTAATAATTAAGGGTCATTAATATCTCTCAACATCAATGGACTCAATTTCCAAATAAAAAGGCATAGGCTAACAGAATGGATGTGTAAACAGGACCTATCATTCTGCTGCATACAATAAACACACCTCAGCATCAAAGATAGATATTATCTCAGAATAAAGGACTGTAAAAAGATATTCCAAGCAAATGGACCCAAGAAATAAGATGGAGTATCCATTCTAATATTCAATAAAGTATACTTTAAACCAAAATAAAAATAAATAAGATGGGGAAAGACACTTAATACTCATCAAACAAAAAATACACTAAGATGAAGTCTCAATTCTAAATATCTATACCCCAAATGCAATGACACCCTCTTTCATAAAAGAAACATCACTATAGCTTAAATCCCATATCAAACCCCACACATTAAAAGTGGGAGACTTTAAGGCCCCATTCTCACCAATGGACAGGTCATCCAGACAGAAACTAAACAGAGAAATAGAATCAAACAGACCTAAAAAATATCTACAGAACATTCTTCTCAGCTCCTCATGGAACCTTCTTCATGACTAACCAAATAGTCAGTCACAAAGCAAGCCTCAACCAAGAAAACTGAAATAACATTTTCATCTTATCAGACCACCATGGTTCAAAGGTGGACTTAAACAATAACACAAAGCCTACAAAATCATGGAAACTGAACAACTGTTTAAGGACCACTGGATCAAGAAAGAAATAAAGAAAGGAATTAAAGACTTTCTAGAATTCAATGAAAATAAAGGCACAATGTACCCAAACTTATGACCCACAATGAAAGCAGTGTTAAGAGAAAATTTTATAGCACTAAGATCCTTCCTAAAGAAACTGGAGAGATATCATACTAGCAGCTTAACAGGACACCTGAAAGCTCTAGAATATAAAGAAACAAACACACCCAATAGGAGTAAAGGACAGGGAATAATCAAATTCAAGCCTGAAATGAATAAATTATAAACAAATAGAACAATACAAAGACTCCACAAAACCAAGAACTGATTCTTTAAGAAAATCAACAAGAGAGACAATGCTTTAGCCAAAAAAAAAAAAATTAAAAAAAATTAAAAAGCAGAGAGACAATATCCAAATTAACAAAATCAGAAATGAAAAGAGGGACATAACAACAGATACCAAGGTAATCCAAACAATCATTAGGCCTTACTTCAAAAGGTTGCTGTCCACAAAATTGGAAAATCGAAATGAAATTGACAGTTTTCTTGACAAATACCATTTATCAAAGTTAAAGCAAGATCATGTAAGCAATTTAAATAGAACTACAACCCCTAGTGGAACAGAAGTGATCAATAAAAGTCTCCTAAACAAAAAACAAAAAACAAAAACAGGGTAAGATGGTTTTATTACAGAATTCTACCAGACTTTCAGAGAAGAGCTAACACCAATACTCTTCAAACTATTCCACAAAATAGAAGGAACATTGTCAAACTCATTCTGAGGCCACAGTCACTTTGATACCTAAACTGCACAAATATGCAACAAAGAAAGAATTTAAGACCTATTTCCCTCATCATAATTGATGCAAATATATTCAATTATACGCACAAACTAAATCTAAGAAGATTTCAAAAGCATCACCCACCATCATCGACTAAGTAAGCTTCTTTCTAGGGAAGCAGGAGTGCTTCAATATACGAAAATCCATCAATGTAATCCACTATGTAAACACCCTGAAAGAAAAAACCACATTATCGTCTCACTGGATGCTGAAAAAGCCTTTGGAAAAAATCCAATACCCTTTCATGTTGAAATTATTGGAGAGATCAGGGATATAAGGTGCATAGCTAAACACAATAAAGGCAATATACAGTAAGTCAATAGCCAACAGCAAACTAAATGGAGAGAAATGTAAAGCAGTCACACTAAAATCAGGGATAGGACAAAGGTCCCCACTCTCTCTGTATCTCTTTAAGATAGTCCTTGAAGTTCTAGCTAGAGCAACAAGACAACTAAAGGAGATCAAGAGGATACAAATTGGAAAGGAAGAAGTCAAAGTATCACTATTTACAGAAGATATGATAGTATACACCTATCCAGAGTACTCCTATAGCTGACAAGCACCTTCGGCAATGTGGCTGGTTACAAAATTAACTCAAAATATTAGTAGGCTCCTTGTATACAAACAATAAATGGGCTAAGAAAGAAATTAGGGAAGCAACAACCTTCACAAAAGCCACAAATAATATAAAATATCTTGGTATAATTCTAAGCAAGTAAAAGACCTGTATGACAAGAACTTCAAGTATTTGAATAAAGAAATTGAAGAACATGTAAGAAAATGAAAAGATCTCCAATGCTCATGGACTAGTAGGATTAACATAGTAAAAATGGCCATTTTACCAAAAGCACAAAGAGTAAACAATTCCCACCAAAATTCCAACACAATTCTTTACAGACCTTGAAAGAAAATTATTCACCTTCACATGGAAAAACAAAAAGCCCAGGATAGTTAAAACAATCCTGTACAATAAAAGAAAATCTGGAGGGATTACCATCCCAGATTTCAAGCTGTACTACAGAGCAACAGTCATAATAACCACATGGTATAGACATAAAAACAAATATGTTGATCAATGGAATCTAATCAGATACAGAGAAATAAACCCACACACCTAAATAAACTTAATTTTTGTCAGAGAAGGCAAAACCATACACCATAAAATGATACCATAGTCAACAATTGTTGCTGGTCTAACCAGATGTCTGAATGTAGAAAAATGCAAATAGATGCATTTTTTCACCCTGCACAAAACTCAAGACCAAGTGCATCAAAGAACTCAACAGAAAACCATACACTAAACCTAATAGAAGAGAAAGTGGGAGTCAGCCTTGAATGCATTGATACAGGAGACAACTTCCTGAACAGAACATAAATATCTCAGGTACTGAGATCAACAATTAAAAAATAGGAACTAATGAAACTGAAAAGATTCTGCAAGACAAAGGAGACTGTCAGTATGACAAAACAGCAGCCTGAAGAATGAGAAAATATCTTTTCCAACCCTTTATATGAGAGAGAGCCGGTATCCAAAATATATAAAGAACATAAGAAATTAAATACTGCTGGGTGGTGGTGGTGCACACCTTTAATCCCAGCAACTGGGAGGCAGAGGCAGGCGGATCGCTATGAGTTTGAGGCCAGCCTGGTCTACAAAGCAAGTCCAGGATAGTCAAGGCTACACAGAGAAACCCTGTCTCAAAACAAACAAACAAAAAGAAATTAAATACTAACAAACCAAAAAAAATGAAGTAAAAATTGGGGTAGAAAGTTAAACAAAGATTTCTCAACAAAGAAATCTCTAATGGCCAAGAAGCACTTAAAGAAATGCTCAGCATCCTTAGTCATCAGGGCAATGCAAATCAAAATGACTCTGAGGTTTCACTTTACACTCGTCAAAATGAATAAGATCAAATATTCAAGTGACATCTCATGCTGGTGAGGATGTGGAGAAATATATATATATATATATATATATATATATATATATATATATATACACACACACACACACACACATATATATATATATATATATATATGAAGGGGCTCAGTTGCTTGGTATGGTAGTTTATATAAGAATGGTTCCTGTATGCTCATGTATTTGAATGCTTAGTCATCAGTAGTGACATTACTTAAGAAAGATTGGGATGTGTGGTCTTATTGGAGTAGGGGGATAGGCTTTGAGGTTTTAAAGGCCTAAGCCAGGCTCACTGGCTTTCTTTCTTCCTGCTGCCTGCAGATCTGGATATAGAACTCTCAGCTATTTCTCCAACACCATGCCAGTCTGTGTGTTGCCATGCTTCCCACCATGCTGATAATGGGCCAGCCCTCTGAAACTGTAAGCAAGGCCCAATTAAATATTTTCTTTTACATGAGTGGCTCTTTACAACAATAGAACAGTGGCCAAGATACTTGAGATCATCTGACTACACTTCACCTCTGAAATGTACTCACCAGTCAGCAAAAGGACCACACATCTGTGACATTTAGTACAGAAAAAAAAAAGAGTATATTCATCTGAAAACAAAAGGTCAAGTAATTATACCCCATGGAAAGTGTGTAAACTTGAGTGTGAGTACAGCAGGTTGAGGGTAATAAAAAAGGGACATGGCAAAGACTTTCCAGGGACTGTCATGCTCGCCCCTTCTCCCTGGTTTTCATCATTCATCAAAGGCAATCAGTCCAGAGTTCGTGTCAGCACTAGCAAGCTAAAGCTTTATGTATGAGGTGAAAAATAGCCTTCTTGGCTCCTGCTCTGCCCTGACATGATTTATGAGGATAACAGAGATTGACAGATTGAAACAGTCTTGTCCAGCAAACCTTCCTCACTGCATCCTGCTTCTGTGGCATAAGAAGCTTCCCTGACAGATGTGTGTGAGGAAGCATCCTTGGATGTTCCAGCAGCTATAAGGTCGATTTGGATTCAAGTACCTCTTGGTCATGTGTGGGTGAATCTGAACCCCCTCACTTTAGCACTGAATTGAAAGCCATAGAAAGGTAAGTTTCCATCTCCTGATTCTTGTCAGCCTGGATCTGAAACATAAATTATGCTTTTCTACTTTACAGTCAGAAAAAAAAATCTCTTCTTCAACGATAATAAAAATCAGTGGACCAGATTCTGCCCTTCGTTACTAATATATGAATCCTGCTGAAGTCAGCAAAACTTAAGTGCTTGCAACTTCGGGGAAGACTGTGTTCCAAATTTCTTTCTTTTCTTTTCTTTTTTTTCCTTTCTTATTTTATTTTGCTGGATTTTTATTACCTGACATCTTTCTGATTTCTCTGGATTGCACAATAAGGGAAGGGTGGCCCAGTTTGGGTAAAATAAAAAATGACCCAAACCACTGACCTAAATCCTGCCTTTGAAATTTAAAATTGCATTTACTAGGAAGGAAAATAGTTTTTTTGAGTGTGGGTGGTTTTCTTTTTCAAAACCATTTCAAATGTTGACCTCCTGAATGTTATCATACCAGTTTGGATTGGAAAACAGAAGGGTAGGTAAACATTTTTTTAAAGCGTAGTGGGGGGAGGCCATCCTTTTCTGCATTCATTATCTGCTAAGAAGAAGGAAATACCAAGAACTTATTTTCCCCCAAAGACATCCTGGCTACATTGCCAAATTTAACTCTGAAAGTAAAGTATTCACTTTTATAACATATTGAAACTTTTCTCTCATCTCCAATGGTAAAGAAGCAGAGGTAATGGTAGTTCCCTAGAGATGGGGTACAGATTTAGGGTGGAGTACAGGTTTAAGTAGGGTATAGATTTAGTCCTCCTTTGCACAAACATAGACACCCTCGGTACCATTGCTGCAGAGAATAGTCTACACGCTTAGATTTAATAAATGTTGAGGGAATTTTCCACCTTAAACTTCCCATTTCTTGAGATATACTAGAGGTACCTACATAAATACGTAAGTCAGTCTTTTCTTATAAAAACCCAGTGTGTGACCCAGATAGCCTATTGCCTTTCTTTAATCTGACATCATGTAACATAAGGCCTGTGACTTTATTTTGACCATCTTTCCTGATAAATACAATCTCTGGAAGATCTTTATAAAATACTTGTACTATGGGACTCCAATATACAGTAACCCTTATACAAATTCTTCATTAGTTTCCTATCTGAAGGAATGGGACTGGCCAAATAGAATAAAACTAAGCAGATTTTGATGAGTAAGGAACAGAATGAAACCACTGAATCACAACTACAGAAGAATAAAAGCCATCAATTACTCTATGTGTTTTCCATGCCCTTGCAAATCTGTACATTATATTAAGATATATCCTAGGTGTCACCACACTGTCAGAGCTTCAAATTGAAATATCTTTTCAGTTTTCACCAGAACCCAGTTCGGGACCTAATAACATGAAGACAATACAACATAGAGCCTTAGTTAAGTCCTGGGCTTGTGTTTTGAGACTTATACAATATGACTTTGCATAAAATATTGTACCCTATCTCAAGCCTAATACATAAAATGGATACCAAATTTTACCATGAAAATATTATTCTGAGGATCAAGCCAGACATACCTTTATGTTGAGCTTTTCCACAGAGCTTGGCACAGAGTTGCATTCAATAGATCCCATGATCACCATACTGTCACATTTGAAAATCTTGTTGAATAAATGGATCAACAAACTAATTAAGAATCCATACAGAAGAATGAGGGGGGTATTTGGTCCAATGAAGATATTTTAAAGAACTGGGGTAGGTAGCAGCTGAAGGAAGTAAAAAGCATCTTCAATCTATATTTTCATCACATATTTTAAATGCACTACATGTGGTGGGACAATTGAACAAAAGTCTCAAAACAGCTCAAAAGTGTCAAGCATTAGAAGAGCAGTCACAGTAGCATTTCAGAGTGTCAGAAACATGCCCTGGCCTCCTTTCAGCCTCTCTATCTAGGTAGAGCTATGTATGGGCCCTGCTAAACTATGACATGACCCAGTGTGTGACCCAGACAACCTGTCCCCTCTCTTTTATGCTGACATCATATGACATAGATGCCTGAGTTTATTCTCATCATAGTACAGCCCATTCTACATCAAAAAGTATAGCATTCATGGAAACCTTAGCACATATTATGCACCTTAACATGGGTTGGTTTGCTTAATCTCCACAACTCTATGATGTAAACACTACCTTTGAGGAAATTACCATCTTTGTAATCATTTACGTGAGCCATATGAAATGAAATTACTTGGCTCAGGTCACAGGGATAGTAAGAGGTAAGCGAGATATCAGAAGCCATACAAGCAGACCCCAGAGTTGCTAAATCCTATGCCATATGTCCTATTAGACACACCAACTCTGTCTGCCTCTCAGGGGCAACATTGAAGCAGTATTTGCATATTAAGCTGAGTAAAATTTGAATATTAGTAGAAATATGACTATACACCAGAGAGGACATAAAATTTGCTAGCAGAAGCATGACACCCTATAGGCAAATTACACTTGAACACAAATCTACCAGTGACTTATATGCCAACCTGAGGATGTGGGGCCCAACATAGGTCATGTTCTCAACATTCCATCTCCATAGGAAATGTGGCCTGTCGCAAAGTATTCAGTCACAATTCCTGGTTAGAGTGGAATGCCTCTAAGGGCCTCTCCCCACTTTCCAAATTTCCTGCCAGCAGGGCAGAAGACAACAACTAGGCAATTGTGAAGTATATACAGAGCTCCCTAAAGCCTCTTGGCAAAACTTTCAAAGTTCTGGCAATGCCTCTCTCATGAGAAACTTTGCCTAAAATTAAATTGAGCGTGGCAGTCACTGAGAGAAAGGGCAGCAATTATCGGAGACACTAAGCAACGTGGGACATCCTGTCTTCCTTTCAATTTATGTCCTGGGCCCAGGCCCGAGCACCTGTGCACCTGGAGGTCTTTCCAGTGCTTTTATAGCCAAGTTGTTACCCTGAGGAGCTGGATTCATACACTTCTTTATGACTGTGCATGAGCACTTAAGGTCGTTTCCAACTCTGATTTGTTATCCTTGGGTCGATTATTTCTAGCTGTCCTAACATTCAGCAGCAGTAGCTGTTATCCATGTTCTGACCCTGTACAATAGAAAGATTCATTACCTTCCAGCTAACCGAGATTACACAAAAGCAAGTTTGCAACTGTACACCATCTTGCATCCAAATGAAATGTTAGTTCTGTCTGAGGATAGGAGGATTGGGTTGCCTGTTTATTAAAATTCAGAAAATAGTCCAGGGACTTTAGACAACTCAACTTTGTTACTCCCCAGAATCATTTCTGTTGTGAAATGCCTCTCCCTTTAGCTGGAACAGCTATGGCAAGCTTTGGAGAAGTTGCCAATGTCCTTAAGATGTGAAGGCAGAGAAAGCATAGGCAGCCTTGCGGATGCTTTTAATTTTATTGCATACCTTGTATCTCTAATGCTGGCTCCACAGACTCATCCATTCCCTCTTCCTTCTGTGAATAGGGTGAGATTGGGGCCTGTGAGATGAAGAGTGTCTCCACCTGCAAGGGGAGAAATTCGGCAAGGTTATCAAATATGCCAGACACAGAACTTGCACTTATGTTTAATCTTCAACAATGCTTACGCTGCACATGACACCCAGTGGATGACCAAGAGGAATGTCTCCACACTGTAGTCTGTCATATAGCTTTGAGATTCTGGTAGTAGGTAGTTACTAAGTGATGAAAGCCAGTTTCTGCTAAAGAGAATAACACAATGCCCATCACCATCATCTTCATCTGGATAGCTGAGATGTCATCTTTGTTGCCACTCTCACCCAGCATTCCTTCTTCTCACATAGACCAGTGTAGCTTTATAAATTTGTACCTTGTAGACCATACAAAGGAGGTTTATTTCCCTTGTGAAAAGAAAATTGACTGAAATCATTTAATGAGGGAGGAATATTGTGTGACACAGATGTATATGTTTGAGAAAATTCCAGAACGATAACTAGAATATGATGGAAGGGAGAAGTGGTGTTGATACTGGAGAAGAAAGCAGAGACACTTATTTCCTTCAGAGAAGCAAGAAAAAGACAAAGTAAGTAAGCATATCAATGTTGAAAATTTTTAGATGTTTAGTTTTGTGTAGGAAGGCTGTGGAAAATCTCACTGAAGAGGTCACAGGAGAAAGCATAGCAAGCAGAGGCGGGATTAACAGCATGGCTATTCAAGGACAGTATTCTTGATTGAGAAACAGCCTCCCCAAAGGCAGGAGAATGTCAAGAATAACAGAGCAGAGGGCTATAGTAAGTGAAGTAAAGTGATGTGGCAATACTTTTAACAGACAGACATGACTGAAATAAGCTTAAAACAACATGAGACAGGGACTTGGACATCATAGTAGATCCTTTGGTTTTCATTGAAATGGACAGCATTTGTATAAGGGGTTGGGTCATTTGCTGACATTATATAAGTGGGTGTCTCCAGTTGTTTGAGGAGAATAATCAAAAGAAAATATTATGGACTAGATGTCTGTGGTAGCTCAGAATTCATATGCTGAATACTTAACTGACCCCTCCCCCCATGACCACTGCTGACACCTTAATCTGGGATTTTTAGGTGGAAGAAGTGTAAAAAAAAAAAATGACTTTGGGGGCAAAAAGGATGATGCTCTGTGGATAAAGACACTTGCCTGGTGACTGAGATTGGTCCATGGAATCACATAAAGGCAGAAAGAAGCAGTTCCACAAAGCTATCATCTGACCTTCACATACGCTGGAGAACATAATCACACACATCCTCATGCATGCGTGTGTATGCGCACACACACACACACACACATTTTTCTTTTATTGAATATAGATTTTTAATATAACATATTCTGACTAAGGTTTCTCCACCCGCAACTCCTCCCAGTTCCTCCCTGCCTCTCTGGTCACCTATTCACACTTATTCTTTCTCTCATTAGAAAAGAAATGACCATCTAAGGAATAATGATAAAATAAAATAAGATTCTTTTAAAAAGAAGAATAGGATTAACTAAAGGGAAGATTAAAAAAAGAAAGAAAGAGAAAACATACTGCACAGCGATACCCATGTTTGCACATGCACACAGGAATCCCATAAAAACCCAAAACTGGGAGCTGCAATATATATGAAAAAGACAAGTAAGGTTAAAAAAAAATGTCCTGACACATTATGAGACCAAGTGCTCCAAAGGCATCACATAGTTCATTTTGTTTGGCCATCACTGGCTGGGCATGTGTCCTGCCCTTAAGAATGGTACATATCCCTAGTGAGACTCCCTTGAAGAAAACTAATCATTCATTTGCAAGTGGCTGTTAATTGGAGATAGCTCCTAGTTTAGGGATGGTGGTGTGTGTCCACTTCTCCTCTCAGCTTTAAGACTCCATCTGGTGCAGACCTAGGCAAGCCCTGTGCACGCTGCGACAGTCTCTGAGTTCATATGTATGTTGGTTGTGCTTTGTTTGGAAGGTCTTCTTTCCTTGGTGTCCTCCATCCACTCTGGTTCTTCACACTTTTTCTGCTTCCTCTTCTACAGATTTCCCTGACCTCTTGAGGGGAGAGAGTTGATGGCGACATGCTACTTAGGGCTGAGTGTTCCAAAGTCTCTCAGTCTCTGCATATTATCAGTTGGAGATAGCTTCTCTGTTAGGGATGAGGCTTGTGCCAACTTCTCTCAGTGCTGGTTTGCCATCAGGGTCAGACCCGTGTAGACTCTGTGAGTTCATACATGCAGCAGTCCTGCTGTGTGTGGAAGGGTTTGTCTCCTTGGTGTCCTCTATAACTTCTGGCTCTTAAATTTATTCTGCGTCTTCTTCCAAAGAGTCGTCTGAGCCCTGAAGAGGAGAATTTAATGGAGACATCTTATTTAGGGCTGAGTGTTCCAAAGTCTCCAGCTCTATGCACACTGTCCAATTGTAGGTCTTGGGATTTGGTCCCTTCTGCTGTAGGAGGAAGCTTCTCTAATGATGCCTTAGATAGAACTGTTGTACGAGTATAGCAGAATGTCATTAGGAGTCATTTTATTGCTGTATTCCTTTGGGAGACCAGTAGTATTCACTTTTCCCCTAGATCCCTAGGCATCTAGTCTCAGGTTCTTTGCCACACAGGTAATGTTGGGTATGGGTTCCATCTCATGAAGTCAACCTTAAATCAAAGCAGATCTTAGTTGGTTACTCCCATAAACCCTGTGCCACTATTGTACCAGCATACCTTGCAGGTGGGTGACAATTATAGATCAAAGAGTTTATAACTGGATTGATGTTTACCTTTACCCTTTGGAAGCATGAAGAGTACCTTCTAATACAATGAACACTACTCCATAGGGGAGAATTCTGTACGAGGCATCAGCTCTGCTTCTCCATATTTAGTGAATTGTGTAAGTGCTGTCTTTACCAATAGAACCCTTACCATTAGTTTGGAAAGAACAACCAATACCCTTGGCTATAGCCAGGCTTGCTTGCAGGTCCTCATGGAACCTCTTTGGCCAACAACTCAGTTTTTTAAAAATTGATCTCTTCCCTTTTAGTCATCTTGCCTATGGGTTTTACAAATGCAAACTATAGGAAAGAATAATATGGAGGATTTTCCCCTTATAGCACACTAAAAATTCCCCATCATAAATATCCACCAATATTTATTGGTCTCAATTCTTATTCACTCAACTGTAAGCTACAAAGACTAGACTCCGGGTCTTTGTTACTAACCACTCTGTGCCCAAGTCCTAGTCCTCTACCTAGCAGGCCATGCATATACAATAAGACTTTGCTAAATGAGTAATTTGGAAAAATTGGGATTTAATTATGAAAGATATTACATTACAAATATTTGTTTATAAATGTAAAAAGAAAAAACCTCTTGTTTTTCTCAGTTTGTTTATGTTTGCTTCTATAGAGCCTTCTTTGGAGCAATTCTGTGGCACTTTGTATTAACCAGTTCCAATTCCCTCTCCTATATCCTCTCATTCCATAATTCCTTTCTGCTCTAAATGACATTCTGCTACACTTGAACACAAGAATGAATCCTAGTGCGCTTCATCAAGACATCAATAGACATAGTAATATTTATATTATATAATGCATGGCATATTTTGTGTCTTAGACTTTTTTTCACTGGGCTACTTAGTAATCACAAATTAGAAGCCAGATGTTCTCTGTTCAAAGTGTAACTTCTGTATATTTTAGGCTGGGGATTGAAGAGCTAGATGATCTTGTAGGCTCTTATGTCAACTTCCTTGGGCTATCTTAGCAAAAGGATCCACAATGAGTGGTGTACGCAGTGGAGACCTATTCTCTCATAGCTCTGGTACTGGAGGCCCAAGAGCTAGGTTACAGCAGAACTCGCTTCTCTTGCAGTCTGCAAGTCTTAGTCCAGGCTTCTGCCTAAGCTCATGGTAGTTTGATTTCAACAACATCACTCAGAGACCTGCATTCACATTCAGGTGTAGATTTTCCTGTGAGAGTGCATATGTCCTCTGGTTCTTTTTTATGAGGACACTAAGGATGTTGGTTAGGGGGCCATTCTATTCCAGGACAACTTTCCTTGACCCAGTTATATCTGTGATGACTATGTCATAGTTACCTTCTATTGTTGTAATAAAGAGTCCATTACCAAAGGCAAAAGGATTTTTTTTGATTACACAATGTTAGAGTAGACCACTGAGGGAAGCCAGTCTAGAAAGACAAGGCAGAAACTTGAAGGCAGGGAGTGAAGCAAAGCCACAGAGGAAGTGCTACTTGCTGGCTTTTCCCCCATGGCTTGTTCAGCTTGTTTTTGTTTTATATTACCCTGCCCAGCAATAATATCACTCCTGAGAACTAGGCCTTTTTACATCAATCATTAACCAAAAGAATATCCCACAGACTTGCTTACTAGCCAATTTGATGGAGGCATTTTCCCAGTTGAAGTTTCTCTTCCTGGATGATTCTAACTTCTGTGGAGTTAACAATAACCTAACCAGGATGGGGAGGCAGTGGTGAACTTACTGTGTGAATTTTAGGGAGACACAATTCATCTCACAGTAATTCTTAACCCAGGAATAAACAGTATACTCTTCTAAGATGTCTTCCCCATCTTTTAGTCCTTAATCATTGTTTTTAATAAGTGTTGGTGTTGAAAATACAAAATAAATGTAGATGTGAATTGTGAAGCCCCATCTGTCTTGTCGATGTGTAAATATCTATCTAAAGTCAGCTTTACATAGGTGCAGTTTACTCACATACACTCCACAGGATCAAATTCCATGATCACTAATATCAAAACCTCTTCCAGAAAAGAGGGGAAAAAGTGCTATGGTTTTCTGTAGACATCATTACAAAATGATTCCCTGTAGCTCATGAGTAGAGTGTTCATTCAGCATGTACAAGACTCTAGAATCAGTTCCCCCAACACACACACACACACACACACACACACACACACACACACACGATAGTGGGGAAGCATCCTCCACTTTCTGGCATCAATTATAATTTTATCACAGAGAACCTTAGGTAATTCCACGAGTCCTCTCAGCGCTGAGGATGTTCTCCTTCTGGTAGCAGAAGTAGCTCAGAGTTTCATCTTAATTGAGATGGAAGAAATTCCTCTAAGGAGCATGGTACTAGAATGAGGAATTCCAAGCCTCCAACCCAGAGAGGAACTCAGAAGGAAGCAAGAGCCCATCCTATGACTGCCAGACAGTTCTGTCTTCCAACAACCAGAGTGAAGTAAATTCTCCCTAGAGCTTCAAGATAATCACTCAACCTTCAGGAGCCTGAAGAAGAAAACTCCAGCTACCTGGACTTTCTGCCACACACAACTATGAGATAGCAATAAGTGTTTAAGCCACTATGGGTGTGGTAGTATGCTTTACAGCAGCAGCAAGCTAATATTTGATGGCATTGGGACAGAACGAGAATGGGGAAATGAGGAGCCAAGTGGAAAAAGACCAGGTCTGAGAAAAATTGAAGAAAACAGAAATGCATAAATAACAACAACAAAAATGGACTCTACCATTTTCTTTAGAACTATCTATTGACTCCCAGCTAACATGTGGTAAGAGTGAACTTACCACCAAACACTCAGTACTTTCTACAATTAAGATGAAATTATGACCCATCATATTGAGGAAAGGGCTACATACAAATGAATAAGGACAGGTGTGCACTTTTATATGCACAAGAGTAATAAATAAATAAAGAGCACAGAGACAAAAAAGAAATTTGAAAGGAAGTATGAAAGAAGCAGAAAAGGCAAAGATGAAAAGGAAAGAATAGAAAAGGCATAGAGAGTGCAAGTGGGGAAGCACACTTTCTTCCAGGGACACAGAATTCCACACCCAAGTCTGGCTTGATACTACATATCACAGAGGAACACAGTGCTGTCAGACTTTTCTTGCTATTCTCCAGAGCAACAGAGAAGCTTCCATTTCCAGTCAGCCTTTTGAGCCTTTCTAAGCTTGACTGGTCCCTGACTGCTTACACAGCCTTTCACGTCATCAAAGGAAGCAAAAATTGCACAGACATGACATTTTTAAAACTGCCTCTACCTCATGTAGGTATTTCCAAATCCAACAATTATTAAGACACAAAGTCACGTCTGTTTGAAAGAGGTAGGTAAGCCAGCCAATAGCAATGTCAGACACTTGCAATAAAAGTTAGTAAATGAAAATAAGTTTTATTGGGAAAACATCAAGCCCAGATTTTCTTGCAGCAATTCAAAAAAATTACTGGGACCTGGTCAAATCCCAAAGAAAATTTTTTTCTTTCTCTGTTCTTAGTGCGTCTATGGCTACTTCAGAGTATATGAGGATATTTTATTCTGTGTTTGATTCCTGGTGACACAGACCAATAGTAATACACTGATACAACTGTGGACCAACTTGGTGTAGAATTTATAGTGAAAAACATTCATAAAGTAGCTAAACAATTAAAACCCAAGCACACTCAAAAATCAAAGAATATATGAAGCCCATGCCTCCATGGTTTATTTCACAGACCCTATTTTCATTGAATACTAAAATGAAGAATTTAAAATCATGACAAAAGTTCAGCTATCCATATTGGCTCCCATTAGCAAGGAGAAAAGCATATATCCATCTAACAACTTCTGTTTTGGAATCTAAGGCAATACCAATGCTGGTTCTTTGCTGTGATAAGCAGCAGTATTTGTAAAACTTTCTTGACTCATTGGTGAAAGGAAATCGCTTGCCCAGACAGAGCCCAGAGACCTCTAATATGCTTTCAGTAGCTCCTCTGACAGTGCTCAGGAAATTCAACACGAAATTATTGCCACTATTTCCTACATTGATGACGATTGTATAATTGTCTGTTTTCTGTCTTGTGGCCTTGGGAGGACTATTAATGTGACAGATGATGACTAGCCAAAACCCAAGATTGTAGAGTGGCCTGCGGAGCTGTTTATGCCAGTCTCCAGAAGGAAAAGTACTGCATAATTATAAAATAACATATTTACACTAGGGGTCAGCAAGGATTTTCTGAAAAGGGCCACAGCATAAATGTATTAAACTTTGCGGGTCCAAATACTTCAGTGTTTCTCCCCACTATTCAACCCAGTGGTTTGAAATCCACCAGAGAAAATGCACAAATGAGCAAATATGGCTGTGTTTTAATAAAACTTTATTTGTAGACAAAATGTTGAATGTCTTAAATTTTTTTTATGTGCCAGAAACTATTATTTTTACTTCTCTTTCTTCCAATCCATTAAAAACATAAAAATAGTTCTTAGTTCTGACGAATACAGAAGCGGAGAGTGAGGTGAATTGCCACGGCTTTCCACCCTGACCTAAACTGATGTTGAGTTTCCCAGAATATATCATGATATCTTATATACTCATAATTAAATTTGACTACAGTTGTATCTAATAGGCACCCGTTGCACATTGTTGAATTTTGTAATGTTTTAATCATTTGCCTTTTCTAATTTATTGTAACTGTGTGTAATTCATACTTTTTAAAGCTTCATTCCATCACAGAAATTACCATATAGTACCAGAGACTCTGAATACTCATCAGATACAAGAGTTTGACCACATATGGTCATAATATCCTGCTATTTGTTTTCTAGAAGACAAAAATTACTTTTAAATGATTTGGTGTTGTTATTTGTCAGAAAACTCCTCTCAGAAATATTTATTTGGTCCTGGGCAATAGTTAACCAATAGTCAACAAAAACTTTTCTTGCTCTTGGTCCCCTGTTATCAGTGATAATATTATATGAATAAATCCAAAGAAACACATGGAATTTGTCTATAGCAAGAATTAATGTGGCTGTTACTATAGCTATTGCTACTATCTGAAGTGTTCTAATCAGAAGTCAATGCACACCGCACAACAATCCTCTTGATGGGCAGACAATTTGCATATGAGTAAGGCGTGTTCTGTATTTGGATGCATATTCTTCACATATTCAAATAAGGTGGCTAAAATTGGCCAATTCACTTCAATCCTATCAATCTACAGGCATTTGACAATTCTACAACCCAACCATGGCTTTACAGAACCAATGAAGAATTTATATGATCATTCCATACCATATCCTCATCAATTATCTCAACATTTAGCTGTTCTGACAATTGCTTTTCATAAATTATCATGATTTCTCTACAATTTCATTGAGTTTAAGTTTTAGGAATCTAATTGGGATCCAACACTAAAAGAACATGACTTACGTGTTTCTTTTGTTTAATTTGAATTTATTTTTAAAATTTTATTCACTTTACATCCCAGTCATAACCCCTCCCTCATCCCCTCCCAGTTTCCCTCTCCCTCCCTCCCTTTATCCCCCATTCCCCTCCCCTAGTCCTCAGAGATGGGGGGGAGCCCTCCTCCCCTACCAACTGACCCCAGCCTATCAAGTCTCATCAGGACTGCCTGCATCCTCTTCCTCTGTGGCATGATCACTTCCCTCTCTTCTGCCAGGGGAAAGTGATCAAAATGCAGGCAGATTGCAGAGGCCATGGCAGGGACAGCCACTGCTCCCCTTACTAGGGGACACCTATGGAAATTGAGCTGCCTATCAGCTACATCTGAGCAGGGAGCTAAATGTTTCTAAAGTAAGGTAAACCTCAGCCCTTCAGATTCCTGCGTTCTCTTCAGGGTTGTTCATTTCCTCAGCTATAGACAATAATCATCTATTGTTCTCTTTTGTTTCTCTGTGACTTATTCTGTTATGCAATTTGTCTGCATCTTTATTTATTACCTTCTCCTAACCTTCCTTCCTTTATTTATTCTTGGTCTCTTTTCTTTATTCCCTTTCCTTCCTTCCTTCTTTCCTTCCTTCTCTTTTCTTCCTTCTTTCTGTTTTCCACTCTATTTCTCCCTCTCTACCATTTTTTCTCTACTCCTCCTTCAGAAAAAAAGA
Organism: Acomys percivali; assembly: GCA_907169655.1. Taxonomy (NCBI): domain Eukaryota; kingdom Metazoa; phylum Chordata; class Mammalia; order Rodentia; family Muridae; genus Acomys; species Acomys percivali. The sequence continues at coordinate 182,784,168 of OU015742.1, forward strand.
TTGGCTTTCAGAACTTAAATCTACCACAAGAAACATAAGTAAATAAAGACACCATTGTACAAGATGCACAAGGACAGTAAGGTACTGTAGTTCGTGCCTGCAATCTCTTGTGTCTTGATGTCCATGAAGCTTCATTGTACAAAAGCCAATCTTTTATTTTTAATACTGAGCTTTACATTTCTCCCATTATCTGTCATACTCTAACTTCAGATATACTCCCCAGATTAAAATAAGTTCTTCACTTTCATTTTTTGGTTTTAATAAGCTATTTTGGATTCAGTGCATTTATCACCCATACAAATAAAAAGGTAAAAGTAGGGACAGATTCAGAACTAGAAAAGGAATTCGTTTTATATCCTCTTTTTAACTGGTATTCCTTACCTACATTCAAGAACATTTAAAAATATTTAATATTGAAAGTGCAAAATTAATGTGACTCTCCACAACTTTAGAATGGCTTTTCTAACAGTACAGAAGTTCATTTTGCTGTCTATATTTTGGATCTAAAAGTTTTCAGTGTGTGATATTTTTACAATAAAGTTTATTTTAAAATGAAAATAGCTAAGATCAATTATCAGGTTGTTCATCTCAATAAAGAAAATTTAATATTTTATATTACAAAATCAGTATTTTTAAAATGGAAACTCTTTGAAATGCAGTTAGTGAGTGTTGTTATCATTCTCTGTGTTCTGAAGTTTATGTAAAGTCTCAATCAACCTGTCCTCACCACCCCACCAGGTGACTATTATTCTGAATACTTCCCATTCAATTAAATAAAACATAACAAGAAGAAAATAAAACATCCCCCCTCCTGCCACAAAAATAGACCTTCTTCATGACTGTGAACCTGTGTCATTTTGCCAAGTGTGTTGTTACATAGGTATTTATCCTGTTTTAAGACGGTCTCACTACACAGCTCAGGCTGGCTTTGAACTTATAGTCACTCTTACCTGTCCCTTGGAGCTTGATTATATCACTGAATCTTGTTCTTGTTCCCATTTTAACTTAAGTGATGGTATCATACTATATATGGTAATCTGAAGTTTGATTTGTAAATATATTCTGTTACCTGTATATACATTTTTCAGCTAGTTTTTATGTTAACTTGACACAAATTGGAATTATCTGAGAGGAGGGTACCTCAACTGACAAAATGTTTCCATACGCTCTAGATCTAGCTGTACGCAAGTCTGTAGGGTATTTTCTTAATTAGTGATTGCTAAGGGAGGGCTCAGACTATCACAGGTGGTGGCATCCCTGGGCTGGCAGTCCTAGGTTCTATAATACATATACCTTTTTTACAAGCAAGCCAGGAAAGGCTGAAGCAAGCCAGCAAGCAGCATCCCTCCATGGTCTCTGCATCAGTTCCTGTCTCCAGGTTCCTGCCCCTGCTTGAGTTCCTGCCTGTCCTTTGATAATGAACTGCCATATGGAATCATAAACAAAATAAATCTTTCCTCTCCAGCTTGGTTTTGGTCATGGAATTTAACACAGCAATAGAAACCTTAAGAAAGACATTCATGTTTCACATTTTCCATATTAATGCATACAGTACCAATTAGTCCATTTCACCTGATGAATATTTACCTTTCCCTTATTAATGGAAATTCATGTTTCAATTTTGTGCTACATTTCTGCACATGTCTCTTTGTGGACCTCGGTAAAAAGATTTCTGTTGTACTTAACCAGAAATAGGATGTCTGAGCCTTGGACTATATGTGCTGTCAACTTCACTGGGTGCAATAGGCAGGACCAGTTGCTTCTACATCACAACTTTTTAATGTGCATGAGCACTATTGGAGGACAGGGCTTCCTGGTGTTGTCAGGCAATTGGTGTGGTCAGACATATACAATTTTTACTGTTTGATGCTTTTTAATTGCATCTTATCACTGCTTTCTAATCTGGTTTCCATCTTCATTTAGCTATAAAAGTTGTCTTTTCATGAACATCTAATAATCACCTTCCTGCCAAATCATAAAGACTTCCCTTAGACCTAGCACTCTGCTTAACCTTAATTGTTTTTGGCAAGCCAGTTACCACCAAGACAAGAATCTACATTTTTTTCTCCTTTCTTAATGTTTAACAATATTCTAGGGCAGAGGAAACACTGAGAAAGAGTTCATATATGAATCTGCTATGTAACCAGGGGGTATATTCTTCAAATAAATACATTTAGTAATAGCATTGAAAATATGAAAATTTGAAAACATAAAAATAACTCATAAAATTAAGTACATGAGATAAATATCAAAGTATATAGTCTAATAAGACTACATGAAACTACAAAAAATAGTATGATAATACATTCATACTAGGCAATGCATTTAATTCAACATATACTAATTACACCTTAATATTGTTCAACGTAGTTTATGTGTTACTACTACTAGATAAAGCATGGTATGCTAAAAACATTTGGGGTTCTAAAACATACTAGTGATTTGTTCTTTAAAATAACAAAATTTGAATCTACTATTATGTCAAGCAAGGGGCTGCTTATAGTATATCATCCACTTCATTTTCACATACAGATCATTCTGAATATGCAAGCTAGAACAGAAAAGGTAAGCATGCCAAAAGTACGATCTTCCAGACATAATGTAAATGCACAGAAGCTTTGATGAGTTGTGCAAGACCTATGCAAGGCATGGATAGGAGGAGATATGGAGACCCCACACCTCACAGAGAAGCTACTGGCAGTTGACAGTTGTGGACAGAGAGGGAGTGACTTTCCCTTGGAAGGTGTCCACTGATAGGTTACCCACGTCCCAGTGAATGGGGATGACTGAAGAACTGTGCCTAGGTGAGCAGTGCTAATTGGATTCAGTTTTTTAATGAATTTCTTATATATATATTTTTAAATATATTATTAAATATTTATTTTTACATATAAATTTATATTATTACACATATATACAATAAACTACCTACAGGAAGAAGAACCATGACACAATCAGGAATTATATAAATGTTACATTCTTGCTGTTTTGGCTATTTGTGTTTGGCAGCCTTGAAGAAGATGCACCAAGATAGGGAAGATGTATTCTTCAACATTTATATAATTCCTGATTGTTTCATGGTTCTAGTTTCTGTAGGTAGTTTATTGTATATATGTGTAATAATATAAATGTATATGTAAAAAATAAAAAAATTAATAAAAAATTTTAATTAAAAAAATAAAATTCTCATTGTAAACCAGTATCTATCGTATCTTGTCATAATCAACTTAAAACATCCATTTCGACCTAAAAATATCTTAACCCCTAAATAACTAGGCTTCAGTGTAAAACTAAACTATCTGGTCTTCAACCCCATCAGAGACTTCAGAAAGAATAAAATTAATTACCTTTATATACAGGGGGTACAGGTTAACAGCTTCCCAAATGAGAAGATGCCAGAGATAGTTGGCTACCTGAACAGTCACCCAAATTTCTCTATAACGTTGGAGCATTGTCTTCAGCCTTCTGGCCCAATATATCTGTCAGATATATTTGTGAGGCAGGAAGTACTGAGGACTTGCTTGCCCTGTCTTGGCAGAGTTTAACCATTGACTCTGCCTGCGTCCAAACTTGCCCCTTTTTAGGCAGAATTCTGTCTTTCGTAGAAAGGAGGACATTTTGCCTTGTGGCTTGTTTGCCACATTTGAAGCCATCTCCATAAGGAGGTTCTTTGGTGCTCATCATCATCTTTGAGGTAGGATGGGTATTGCCAGGAGTTAACATGTCTTGTTGTCAATGAATCATTTGGCTTCAGCCCAAGAATCTTTAAACTATGTAAATGAGCAACTGTATATGGGAAATTATCTTGAAAATTGCTTACTGGAGCTTAGACAATCTGAAACAGCTAACCCCATCACTGATGACACTGAGCAAATATTCACTGGAGACATTTGTGTAGTTGGTCCTTACTTAGGAGCGTGTGCAGCAGATAATGGGGGTTCTCTTCTCAACAATAGTTTATAAGAGTGAGTGTGCATTGTGAGCTATGTGGGCTTTGGTCAGTTTATCTTGCTTAGCATCTTGATGTTGTATTTTGTTTGGGAAAATGATTAGGGTAACTGTTATCATTGGCAAAAGTAAAACTCTAAAGCTATAAAAGGCTGCTATAAAGTGACGACTCATGAACATAAAAAGATGAGGTCTAATGTCTCTGTATGATCTAGATCTGAAACACAGGGGAATGACACCAGCTGGACCTCTTAAAGACCTCTTTAATAATAAACATAAAAACATAAGTTTGGAAAACTCCTTTTAAAAGTCCTCATCTGTATCCCACACATGAAGTTGGAAGGTACTTGAACCTATAACCAGGAATCCTCAAGGGCCTTGGTAATTTTATGTGAAACAAAATAGCTTCTTTTAGTTACAAAGGGAAAATCCATATTTCTCTGATGGCTGTCTTTAGACCTGTGTTCTGAGTATTTCCCACACTTCTATTAAGGAAACACTGTGATCTGTGTGTCTTGTAATTTCTGTAGTCAGTCTTCAAATAGACAAGTCAGGAGAGGATATGATACTTCAAGTTTGGCAAAAGATCAGTCATGACTTTAATCTATTTATGTAAGCCTTGTGATGATTCTGCTGAGAAAGGCAATGCAACCGTTAGCTTATGCTGACTATCAAGGTAAATATTCTACAGAGTGAAAACATTCTATTTCCGTGTGTGTGTGTGTGTGTGTGTGTGTGTGTGTGTGTGT
>OU015742.1:182795908-182851231 GCA_907169655.1 Acomys percivali
TGTGTGTGTGTGTGTGTGTGTGTGTGTGTGTGTGTGTGTGTGTGTGTAAGAGAGAGACCTTCCACTGGATCTCATCAAAGAAGAGATTATTTTATTGGATTTTAAGAAACTAAAAATTATGGACACTCAGGTTTCTGTGGCTCAACCAGAGAAAGAAGATTTAGTGTATGCACATCCAGCCTGAAAATCATCATATTAACATGAACAAGAACCACACATTATAAATTATATATAAATTAATTAATTAGCATTATTTTGTTTAATGACAACGAATATTTGGGTCTTCATAAAAGTTTTAAGTATTCTACTTTAAGTTACTATGTATTTTTAGACTAGAAGTTAAAAAAAAATCTGGATTGTAGCAGATATGGCTCACTATTTGTTCTTGTAAGTAAAGTTTTATTACAACCTAACTTATTTCGTGTTTTGTACACTTTATGGCTCCTTTTAAGTAAAATGGTAGAAGTGAGTAGTTGCAACAGAGAATGTGTGACCATTGCTGGTAATTGTCAGCTTGACAGTCTAGACTCACCAAGGAGACAGCTTCTGGGCTTGCCTGTGGGAGATTGTCTTGACTGCACTAATTAATACAGGAAGACCTACCCATTATATGTCTCCGAATTCATTGACTGGGATCCTGGACTGTATGAAACAGAGAAAGCATGCTACCAGCATGTATCTGTCCATTTCTCTCTCTTCCATCATCAGCTTCCTTAAGATCTTGATGCCTTTACTTTCCTGTCATGATGGACGGTGCTGTGAGCTAAAAGAAACCCTTCCTCCTTAAGTTTCTTTCATCAGAGTATTTGATCAGAAGAACAAGAAAAGAAAATAAGAATGTGTAAACCACAAGTCCTAAAAATGTAGTGTGTGTGTGTGTGTGTGTGTGTGTGTGTGTGTGTGAGTGTGAGTGTGTGTGTGTGTGTGTGTGTGTGTATGTGTGTATGTGTGTATGTGTGACAAAAGCATTCTTATCCCTCGCTTGGCCCCAAAAAGTAAGAATTCTGAGCCAATACAGTCAGTCTGTTATAACAAAATACCATAAACTTGGCGTCTTAAACAATAGGCACCTGGTTTTCTGTTAGATAAGAGTTCCAGGTCAAGACTGGAGCATGGTGGCTGAGACCACTCTGACTAATTTATAGAAGAGGACCTTCTTGATATGAGGTAGAGAGGGAAAGAGAATGTGAGTATGAGAGCAAGCCCACTGGTGTCTCTTCCGATTAGGGCACCAATTCTATCAAATCAGAGCCTCACCCAGATGGCCTCACATAACCTTAATGGCATGCTTATAGGTCTGTTCCTTAAGCATAGGCACATTGTGGAATATACTTCCAGCATAAAACTTTCAGGACATAATTCAATCCACAGAACACTTCAAACTCCCAAACTCTAATTTAACCTGAACTATCCAGAGCGCCACCCAGTGTGCCTTGCTAAACACATCTGGAAAACAGTTTGAAAACAAAAGTACAGTGGAAACCTTTTCTGTTGGCTATGAATAAAGAGACTACGCAGAAACTTTGCCACAATGTTACCACGGCAAACCATTTATACGCTTGGAGAAAAACAGAGACAAATGACTTCTAGAGGGCCGGAGAAAAGAAGATTTCTCCTCTCCAACGTAAAATTGAGACACATCTATTCATCCATGCCCCAAAGGGGAGTTTCCATCCTGTGGTTATCCTTTTATCTCTCTAAGGAAAACAGCAATAAACATTTTTGAGAGTAACCTGTGACCAAGTGGGGTGAAGAGCTTCAAGCACACACTGACAGGTCAAAGTCAAATGGTGGGCCTCATCACTCCTGTGCTATTTACAAAAATGGATATAACTCTATTTCTTCAAGAACCACAGAGTATTTTAAGGGACACTACCTCATTCATCTTCTGGGTGCCTTTGAAGTAAAGTGTCCCACATTTTATTTCTGGTTTATAAATGGAAAAGTAGGACAGAAGGCAGTCACATGCCTCTTTCCGGAGTGAATCAATCACTGGAAAAACTGAAGCTATAGAATGTGAAGTCCCTTGTTCCTAAGCATCCAGCCATGAATTAATTGATCACTCTCTGTAGATCTCAACTATGCATTGCTGCTTGGAGAAGGGGCTGCATGCACTACAAGTATCACATCTGCCCTATCAACTTGGACAATGATTAGAACACACATCTGCCGTATCCATTTGGACAATTTCCCCACTTCGGGGCATTTTGGAGCCCCTTTCTCAATTAGAAGTAGAAAAACATGAAGAAGAGGAAAGAAATGTGTCATGACCTAAGCACTAGAAGCAGATTTGAGTTGCAGTCCTCCCACCTTATTTAACAATGGTGAGGTCATAGGCTGCAGTGCCCCCTAGTGAGAAGCCGGTGTGACTCACAGATTAGTAACAGAATCATTTGTCATCAAGTCATAGGGGAGGGGAATAAGGGGAAAATGGGAGGGAGGGGAGAATGGGAGGATACAAGGGATGGGATAACCATAGAGATGTAACAAGAATAAATTAATTTAAAAAAATAAATAAATAAATAAATAAATAAATAAATAAATAAATAAATAAATAAAAAGAGGTTGGGCTCAACTCCAGCATAAAGCTTCCTTGGGCTTAAGCCTAACTGGCAAGTATGTCTTCACTGAAGTCACTGTGTGAGTATGGCGAGGGAGGGGCCGGAGTTACCTACTTTGTTCCCTCCTTAAGGATGCAAAGAGAAGATGCAAAGGCTAAGTAGATGAGACACGGGTTGAAATCAATTCTACTATCAGTTATTTGATTTTTATACAAATCTCTCCGGAGTTCTTCATCTTCATAATGGCAATGCTCACCTCGTGGGATTAGAGTTCTGATTATGAATGAGAAGAGGAAGAGGAAGCTGGGGAGACAGCTGGGTGGTCAAAGGGTTAGCTGTGCAAACACCAGAGTTTGGATCCCTAGGACCCACATGTGAATGTTGGATGGGATGGTAGTCCACCTGTAATTCTGACCTCAGAAGGTAGAGGCAGGGATCCCTAGTGCAAGGCTGTGAGTGAGGATGATTCCCAATGTTAAACCTCAGGCCTCTATACACCCATATATCATGCATACACACATACCTGCATATACCATACACAGGTGAATGGAAAAACTTTCAATGACAAAGTACCCCAGGATAAATGGCTTAAAGACAGTTCAATTCCCTCAGTCTTTTACAGGATAAGATCCCAAGATGGGAATGCCTTTAATAGCAGAGGGGTGCTTCTGCTTCAGGCCTGTCAATAGGTCCAAAAAGAATCTACATCTTTGAATCACCTTGCCTCTATATATGTACCTAGAGTGAAATTTTTCTGTTCTTACATCACCACTCAGATCAGGTCCTGCGTGGATTACCTCACTGTAATTTGATTACCTTTTTAAAACAGTCTACATCTAAATACAGTTACCTTCTGAAGTCCTGGTGTATGATGATTAACCTTGGCCAACTGTCAGCTTGATGGGATTTAGAATCACCATGGAAACAAACCTCTGGGTATACGTGAGAGAGATTTTCTAGATTAGGTAAATTGAAATAGGAAAGCACAGCCTAACCAGCCTAACTGCAGATAACGTCAGTCCACAGACTGGAGTCCTGGGCTAAATAAAAAGAAGCAAAGTAGTTAGGATCAGCTTTTCCTTTTTCCTGCTTCCTGACTGATGCAATGTGACCACTGCCGCCTCTTCTTCCTGAGGCCATGTGGTCTCTGCCATGAAGAGCTGTGCCCTCAGTAGCGAGCCAAATAAATCCCTCTGTCTTTAGGTTGTTTTTTGTCAGCAACAAGACAAGTAATCCATCCATGGGGTTTAAATTTCCAAAGAATGGATTTCATTTGGACATGGGGTAAAAGATACAGCTTAGCAGAGAGCAAGCACAGTAAGTGTACCAAGATAGCAAGGGGACAGTAGAAACAAGTCTCAGCCCCCAGCTCACTGTGACACAGGCATGCTCACCCCAGACCGATGTGAGTAAGAAAGTAAAGAGTATAGGTCAAACTGCAAGCCTTGCCTCTGTTCACAGCAAACTGTGAGATCTCTTCTCTAGGATTACAGGTTCCTGAGATAAAAGGATTTCTCCAAACCCAACAATGTATAATTAATTACAGTGAGCCCTCAGGTACCCTGGGCAAATAGGAAGACCGAATCCAAACATTTGTCCTTTCCTCTCAATGGATTGAATCGACAATTCCTGAGTTATTACATTGCCCGCCAGGGCTAAACCAACTTCAGGAAACTTCGTTGTACTATTTAGCTGACTCAGGAAGAGCTTTTGTAACTTCTAGCTAATCTACAGCGCGATTCAAAATCTTTAGCGGCTGAAAAACTGCACTCTCTAGTATTTATTCTCCAAAATAAAAAAAAAAATGTGTGTGTCTGGCAGCATTTTCTAAATGTATTTTGTGAGGTGCATAGACATTAATATAAGGATAGCAAGGCTGCCCACCTTGGCAGTCTCCCGTAAGGCAGATTCCCCACAGCAGCCTCTGCACTTGGGTTTAGAGACGGAACAGACCTGCAGAGGGTCTCTGCCTGCTTTAAGATGACCTGGATACTTCACCAGTCCAGTCTCCCCACCCCATTTCCCTGTGCCTTCTATGCAGTCTTCCGATGCCAGGACCAAATGAAGAGAAGAATCATTCTGATAAAGTCCAAACAGCAGCCTCAAAATCCCTCCAAAATAACACTTTAGTTACCATTATCATTTACCACCTTCACTGGTTTTTAAATGCTTATTTGAGTGGGCTTTATTAAAAGACGAAAGAACAGAACAGTCATTGAGATATCAGATAGCACTTGGCTTTGCAAATCCAAATGAAGGGGAGTCTGAAAGGTCACCTTTGAACTTGCATGTTTGAACAGCCTATCACCCTTTAATGTCAAAGCTGGCTTGCTTCAGGGTTACCTTCATGCCTCATCATCACATGGCATGTCTGTGTTGAGTACTTATGCAGATGTAGGTCAACATTTCACACAAGTAACCAAGCAGGTGCCTCGATTTTATCTCCAGTTTCTAACACATTTATTGTTCATCAACTAGCCCACTTCCTTGCTTCGCTCTCCTCTGATTCCTTTCATTCATGAGAAAACTGGTGAAGTCCTTTCTTTGTCTTCACACTGACTTCTTCTCATTATGAAAATATTATAGCTTTTGCATCTTTGCCTTGACCTTGGTTCCTAATGCAATTCTACACTAAAGAACTCTAGGTCAATTCTAAGTGTAGGGTATGAGGTATCCAAGAGAAACAGTATTTTGTAGTCAGAAATAAGAAAGTATTGAAAACTTAGAGAAAGGGAGATAGTTAATAGATGCTCAGAATAAAGGATAGAAAGGAAGGGATGGAGAAGGAGGGAGGAAGGGAGGAAGGGGGATCAATAGTGGATAAATAAATTGATCATAGAAAAGGAAGAACAAAGGAGCCCTGGGTTCTTTCATCTCTGAAAGAACTATAATGGCTGAAGTAAGACAACTTGAACAATGAAATAAACAGTGTTACATTATAACACGAAATAAAGTAAATGCACATGAGTCCATAAAAAAAAAAAAGTGACAGAAAGACTGGCTAAATATAGGAAGGAGGGGAAACAAATAGGAGAAAATTGCATTGGAGAAGGTTTAAAACAGTGTTTTGTGGTACCCACTCCCTGCCCAGGAGGCTTGGCTTAATCTCCCCACACCCTGGGGTGAGCGTGAGCTAGGTGTAATGACTCACCTCTGAGGAACAGGAAGGAAAAGCACAGTGAGTTTTATGGAGAAATGTAAAGGAAGTGAGCAAAGATCCCCAAGGATGTGGCCTCTTAACTCCCCCCCCCCAAACTCAGTCCTAAGGCAACACCAAGAAAGAACACAATAGCTGATGTAAATGAATAATAGTGCTTAAGAATTCTGAGAACAGCTGGGTGTAGTCACACACATCTGCAATCCTAGCACTCTGGGAGGCAGAGGCAGGTGGATCTCTGTGAGTTCGAGGCCAGTTCGGTCTACAAAGCCAGGCCAGGTCAGCCAAGGCTACACAGAGCCCTGTCTCAGAAAAAAAGAAAAGAAAGAAAAAAAGAAAAGAAACAAACAAAAATAGAATTTCTAAGGCCCTCTTCAAAAGTCTATAGATTGGGCTGAATATACCTACTGTGCTTGTAGACGACCTGATTTCTACCCTAGCCCTCATATCAGGTAGCTTAAAACCACCTAACTACAGCTCCAGGAAATCTGATGCTCTCTCTGGCCTCAAATACATGCACGCACGCACGCGCGCGCGCGCGCGCGCGCACACACACACACACACACACACACACACTTTGTAATTTTTTTTTCAGTTTCTCTAAACAGATTCTCAAATATATGCCAATTAAGTTCAAAATAGTATTCTGTTTGAGATTGTGATGGGGGTGGCAAGACAACCAATAAAAAATAATAATAAAGTCTAATATAATCTCAGGTTTATTTAATACTAATAATGCTGATTCTTAGCTTGGATCCTGACGTTTGTGGCAAGCACCTTTTCCTCTGACCCATCTCCCTGACACCTCTGATTCTTTGAAAGTAAACAATGTAGTAGTTTTATATATACTCAAAATAATGCAAGTATTACCACTATCTGATTCTAGAACCTTTTTCAAAAAAATAGCATCTCTCTGTGCAATCTTTGCAAGTTTTCTGTAAATCTAAAATTGCTCTACATCCAAAAAAGATTATTTTGTCAATTTTAAACACCAAAAGTAATTCTTAACTTTAACTTTTCATGAAGTCAAGTCTTTAAAAAATCTCTGCAGAGTCTCCCTTTCAGAAAATAGTGACTGGTGGGAGGACAGAAACCAGAAGAAATAGCTCACTAGCTGTGAAGATATCGTAACCTGAAGAAAAGGAAGCAAGTAGCCTCTGTGCATGTTACAGAGAATTCACACACTATAAACTAGACCCTTAAAATGTTGCTTGTGAGTGTGATGTACATGTGTGTATGCATTTTTACATATGTGTGGCTGCTTTTATGTATGCATGCATGTGGAAACCAAAGGCTGATACTGTGTTTCTTCCTCAATTGCTTTTAACTTAATATACTGAGAAACGGTCTCTCCTGTTAATCCAGAACATGCAAGTCAGCAAAACTTGCACTGGAGAGGCCCTATCTCTGTCTCCAAACAGCTAGGACTACAAGTGCTCCAACCACACGCTCTTAGCAATTATGTGGGTGCCAGGGTTCTAAACTGAAATCTTCACACTTGGGTGGCAACTACTGTACCCACTGAGCCATCTCCCCAACCTCTGATTTTGAGTAAACAATGTAGTGGTTTTAATATATTCACAAAATTATGCAATTTTTCTCACTATCTGATTCCAGAATATTATTAAAGAAATCCCTGGCATCCAGCAACCACTCTATGTATATATTTCATATGTTGGACATTTCATTAAAAAATGAAATCAACTATTGGACCTTTACTTCTTTATAGTGGATGTAAACAAATTTTTGTTTTGACACCTTTTTCTCATTAAAAAAAATGCTTGACCGGAGATCCAAGATAGCGGCGAGCAGTGTGGACCGTGTTTGGAAGCTCCAGTGAACAGTTCGGGGAATTGCACAGATTTCTGAGCCAGGAACACCAGGATCCCGACACCACAGCAGCAGGAGTGCTCCACGGTTCGGAAGGACCAGGGTGCGGAGGACCTGCGTGCCCCTACACACGGGAGGAGTGCGGATTTTCTCGGATCAGAGCAGCGGCGGCACAGGCGGCGTCAGCAACACCAGCAGCAGCGACTGAGGTTTGCAGCTCAGAGCCATCCAGTGGAGGCGGTTAGTGTGGTGGCTGGTGGGAGTTGCTGCGGGAGAGGGGACACTGGACAGGATTTGGGTCGCGTGGTGCTTTGTGACCCAAGCTGGACACGGCGGACAGTTCAGCCCCAGAGTCCCGGGTACAGCTCAGGGCGCAGTGCTGTGGAGACACTGATTCAGCGCAGCGGGCAATTCTGCCCAAGACAACAGCTTAGCGGAGCCACGGCTCTCCTGCTGTGACACAGGCTGGGCGGAGCACTCAGTTCCACCCTAGGCTCGTCTCTGCACAGCAGCAGTTCACCTGCTGTGACGCAGGCTGGGCGAAGCGCTCAGGTCCACCGAAGGACCACCTCAGTGCAGCCAGTTCACCTGCTGTGACGCAGGCTGGGCGGAGCGCTCAGTCCCACCGGAGGCGCTAGCGCACATCAACCAGCAGTTCGGCTCAAGACATTAGCTCTCCTCAGAGGGCAGTTTTAGGGCGCTGACGCAGGCTGAGGTCAGCACGCAGATTCAGCCCAGAGGCCCTAGCTGGACTTGCCGGGCGGATTAGGCCCAGGGATTCTTCCTGAGCTGTGCACACAGGCTCGACGGCCCCAAGACTCTGGCTGGACTATGCACGCAGTATAGGCCTGGAGGCCCGGGATGAATTCAGCATGCAGTGTGGGTCCATAGTCTCTGGCTGAGCTCGGAGCACAATTCTGCCCCAGAGACTCAGGTGTTAGGGCCACAGTCCCTAACCGTGCTTGGCAGACAGATTGGGCCCAGAGTCTCTAGTAGAGCCTTTGGCACAGTCCCGGCTCTAAGACTCTGGTTGGACACAGTGTGCAGTTTGAATCCAGAATTCCTGGCTGAGCTGCGCGGATGTTTCGGGCATGAGTCAATAACTGACCACAGCAAGCAGTTTGGCCAAACACCCCTAGCTGAGCTTGGTGCGCAGTCCTAGCCCGAAAATTCTGGCTGGACCCTGTGTGCATTTTGAGCCCAGAATTCCTAGCTAAGCTCGGCAGATGGTTCAGGCCCTGAGATACTAGCTGAGCTCGGACGGTGGTTTGGGACTAGTGTCCCTAGCTGGACCTGGCAGGGAACCCAGAAGGCTGTGGATACCTTGGCCTGACCCAACGCTCATCCAGAGACCCAGAATGATTACAGGACCCACAGCACAGGAGAGCTGAGGAGCACTGGCTGTGAGAGCACAAAACGCCAGGGCTAACCTCCTGCCATCCACAACAGTGAAACATAAGAGCTTCCAACCTACGGAAACCGTGAGAAAACAAGTGAATCTATCATCAGACTCCCTCCATCCAACTCGGGAATCTACCCAACGAAAACAAAGCCAGCAAGATGTCTAAAGGACAGTGTAAAAGCATACGCAAAAAACCTCAAAACAACATGGCGTCTCCAGTTTCCAGCTATCCCAAAGAAAACAACCCAGAGAGCTCAAATACAACGGAAATACAAGAAAATGACCTCAAATCCTTAATAAGGAGCATATTAATGGAGGAAACAAATAAAATTCGTAATCAAATACAGGAAGACGCAGCAAAACAGGTGAGAGACATAAAAGAAGCACATAGAGTGGAACTGGAAAAATTTAAGGAAAATGCAAATAACCAGATGGAAGAAATAATTAAAATGGTTCAAGCTCTGAAGACCTATAAAGAGGCAATGGAAGAAACTCAGGAATATACAAAAAATGAGGTGAAAGAAATAAAAAAATCAGTTCAAGATCTGAAGACAAAAATGGATTCAATGATAAACACACAGACAGAAGAAAAACGAGAACGTGAGACCTCAGAGAAGAAGGCGAGCAACACAGAGGTGAGCCTTTCTAACAGAATCCAAGAGACGGAAGAACGAATTTCAGGTCTAGAAGATACAATCACAGATCTTGAAGCAACCATTAAAGATAATGCCAAATCTAGAAAACTCCTGACACAAAACATCCAAGAAATTCAGGACACCATGAAAAGAAAAAATCTGAGGATAATAGGCATTGAAGAAAGAGAAGATATCAGACTCCAAGGCCCAGAAACTATTCTCAACAAAATTATAGAAGAAAATTTCCCCAACCTAAAGAAAGAGATACCTATAAACATACAAGAGGCCTACAGAACACCAAATAGAATTGACCAGAAAAGGAAAACTACCCGTCACATAATAATCAAAACACAAAACATACAGAACAAAGAAAAAATATTAAAAGCTGCAAGGGAAAAGGGCCAAATAACATTCAATGGCAAACCTATCAGAAGTACACCAGACTTCTCAGCAGAGACCATAAAAGCCAGAAGAGCCTGGACAGAGATCCTGCAAACCCTGAGAGACCACAGATGCCAGGCCAGACTACTTTACCCAGCAAAACTATCAATAAACATTGATGGAGAAAACAAAATATTCCATGACAAAAACAAATTCAAACAGTACCTATCCACAAATCCAGCTTTACAGAAGGTACTAGAAGGAAAACTCCATCCCAAAGGGTCAAGCTACAACCAAAACTACTCAGGAAATAGGTAATTATACCATGGCAAAAACACAACTACACAAACACTCGATTGGAAACAACATCAAAATTAAGACTCTTAACAGTCACTGGTCGTTAATATCTCTCAACATCAATGGTCTTAATTCTCCAATAAAAAGACATAGACTAACTGAATGGGTGCATAAACAAGATCCAACATTCTTCTGCATTCAAGAAACACATCTCACCTATAACGATAGGCATTACCTCAGGGTAAAAGGTTGGAAAAAAATATTCCAAGCAAATGGTCACAAGAAGCAAGCAGGCGTAGCCATTTTAATATCAAACAAGATAGACTTTCAACCAAAATTAATCAAAAGGGATGCAGAAGGACACTTCATACTCATCAAAGGTAAAGCCAACCAAGATGACCTCACAATTCTGAACATCTATGCTCCCAATACAAGGGCACCCACATTTGTAAAAGATCTGCTAAAAAAAACTTAAACCACACATCGATCACCACACAATAATAGTGGGAGACTTCAACACCCCACTCTCACTGAAGGATAAGTCATTGAAACAGAAACTAAGCCGAGAAATAACATCATTAACCAATGCCATGGGTCAAATGGATCTAACAGATATCTATAGAACCTTTCACCCAAACAAGAAAGAATATACCTTCTTCTCTGCACCCCATGGAACCTTCTCCAAAATTTATCACATCGTAGGTCACAAAGCAGGCCTCAACAGATACAAGAGGATTGAAATAATACCTTGTATCCTATCAGATCACCATGCTCTTAGGCTGCAATTCAACAACAACAGAAACAACAAAAAGTCTACACGTACGTGGAAACTAAACAACTCTCTGCTAAATGACACATGGGTCAGGGAAGAAATAAAGAAAGAAATCAAGGAGTTTCTGAAATTCAATGATAATGAGGGAACAAAATACCCAAATTTGTGGGATACATTGAAAGCAGTGTTAAGAGGAAAACTCATAGCACTAAGTGCCTTTAAAAAGAAATTGGAAACATTGCACATAAGCAACTTAACAAAACAGCTGGAAGCCCTAGAAAAAAAAGAAGCAGAAACACCCAAAAGGAGTAGACGTCTGGAAATAATCAAACTCAGGGCTGAAATTAACAAATTAGAAACTAAGAAAACAGTCCAAAGAATCAACAAAACCAAGAGCTGGTTCTTTGAGAAAATCAATAAGATAGACAGACCGTTAGCCAAACAAACTAAAAGGCAGAGAGACAGTATTGAAATCAACAGAATCAGAAATGAAAAGGGAGACATAACAACAGACACTGAAGAAATACAAAGAATCATAAGATCCTACTTTGAAGGCATATATGCCACAAAATTTGAAAACCTAAGGGAAATGGATGACTTTCTTGATCAATTTCACTTGCCTAAATTGAGTGAAGAACAGATAAACAAGCTAAATAGTCCCATTTCCCCTACAGAAATAGAAGCAATCATTGATAGTCTCCCAAGTAAAAAAAGCCCAGGGCCAGATGGTTTCATTGCAGAATTCTACCAGACCTTCAAAGGCGAGCTAATACCGATACTCTTCAAGCTACTCCAAAACATAGAATTGGATGGAACATTACCAAATTCATTCTATGAGGCCATAGTCACGTTGATACCTAAGCCTCACAAATACTCAACAAAGAAAGAGAATTTCAGACCAATTTCTTTTATGAACATCGATGCAAAAATACTAAATAAAATTCTTGCAAAACGAATACAAGAACACATAAAGGATATCATTCATCATGACCAAGTAGGCTTCATTCCAGGCATGCAGGGATGGTTTAATATACGGAAATCCATCAATGTAATCCACCATATAAACAAACTGAAAATAAAAAACCACATGATCATCTCTTTAGATGCAGAGAAAGCATTTGATAAAATCCAACACCCATTCATGTTTAAAGTTTTAGAGAGATCGGGGATACAAGGCACTTTCCTCGACATAATAAAGGCTATATACAGAAAGACAATAGCCAAAATCAAAGTAAATGGAGAAATACTCAAAGAAATTCCTCTAAAATCGGGAACAAGGCAAGGCTGCCCACTCTCTCCATATCTCTTCAATATAGTACTCGAAGTTCTAGCCAGAGCAATAAGACAACAAAAGGAGATCAAGGGTATCCAAATGGGAAAGGAGGAAGTCAAACTATCCCTATTTGCAGATGATATGATTGTGTACATAAGTGACCCTCAAAATTCCACCAGAGAACTCCTACAGCTGATAAATACTTTCAGCAATTTGGCTGGATACAAAATTAACTCCAAAAAGTCTGTAGACTTCCTATACACAAATGACAAGCTTGCAGAGGAAGAAATTAGGAAAGACATCCCCTTCACATTAGCCACAAGCAATATAAAATATCTAGGAGTTACTCTAACTAAGCAAGTGAAGGACTTGTTTGAAAAAAATTTCAAAACTCTGAAGAAGGAGATTGAAGATGACATGAGAAGATGGAAGGATGTTCCTTGCTCATGGATCGGGAGAATTAACATAGTAAAAATGGCCATCCTACCAAAAGCAATCTACAGATTCAATGCAATCCCTATCAAAATACCTACACAATTTTTTAAAGACATTGAAAGTTCAATTCTGAACTTCATATGGAAAAACAAAAAAAACCAGAATAGCAAAAATGATCTTGTACAATAAAAGGTGCTCCAGAGGAATCTCCATTGTACTATAAAGCAATAGTAATTAAAACAGCATCGTACTGGCACAGCAACAGGCTGGTTGATCAGTGGAATCGAATTGAAGACCCAGATATGAATCCACACACATATGGTCACTTGATTTTTGACAAAGAAGCCAAATCCATTCAATGGAAAAAGGATAGTATCTTCAACAAATGGTGCTGGTCTAACTGGATGTCTATGTGTAAAAAATGCAACTGGACCCATATTTGTCACCTTGCACAAAACTCAAATCCAAGTGGATTAAAGACCTCAACATAAAACCAGAGACACTAAGTCACTTAGAAGAAAAATTGGGGAAGAGCCTGGAACATATTGGCACAGGAGACAACTTCCTGAACAGAACACCAACAGCTCAGGCCTTAATATCAACAATTAATAAATGGGACCTCATGAGGCTGAGAAGCTTCTGTAAGGCTAGAGACACTGTCAAGAGAACAAAGCGACAGCCTACAGACTGGGAAAAGATCTTCACCAACCCTACATCTGACAAAGGTCTAATATCCAAAATATATAAAGAACTCAAGAAATTAAACACCACCAAACCAAATAACCCAATTGAGAAATGGGGCTTGGAACTAAACAGAGAATTCTCAACAGAAGAATATCAAATGGCTGAGAAACACTTAAAGAAATGTTCAACTTCCTTAGTCATCAGGGAAATGCAAATCAAAACAACTCTGAGATTCCATCTTACACCCATCAGAATGGCTAAGATCAAAAACTCAAGTGACACCACATGCTGGAGAGGATGTGGGGAGAGAGGAACACTCCTTCATTGCTGGTGGGAATGCAAACTGGTACAACCACTTTGGAAATCTATCTGGTGCTATCTCAGAAAACTGGGAATAGGGCTTCCTCAAGACCCAGCTATTCCACTCCTTGGAATATACCCAGAAGATGCACCAGCACACAACAAGAAAATTTGCTCAACCATGTTCATAGCAGCCTTATTCATAATAGCCAGATCATGGAAACAGCCTAAATGTCCCTCAGTAGAAGAATGGATAAAGAAACTGTGGTACATATACACTATGGAATACTACTCAGCTATTAAAAACAAGGAATTCCCGAAATTTGTGGATAAATGGATTGAGCTAGAGATGATCATAATGAGTGAGTTAACCCAGAAGCAGAAAGACTCAAATGGTATATACTCACTTATATCTGCATACTAGCCCAATGGACATGTCCCATGAAAGCCTTCCCTTACCAGGAAACTGGGACCGAGGGGAGGACATCCTATTGGGACTCTAGATGAGAGAACAATGGGTGAATAGCAATGTAGAAGGATCCAGTGGGTTCTAGAAACCTACAAGTAGAACATTATGATAGGCAGATTTGGATCATGGGGTCCCGCTCAAACTAAGGCCCTAGCCAAGGACAATACAGGCCGAATAATTTAAATCCCTACCCTGATCTAGCCCATGGACAAGACAGTCTCCACACTTGAGTGGAGAGAGGGATTTGACTTTCTCAAGTACTCTGGTGCCTCACATCTGACTATGTCCCCTGGCGGGGGAGACCTAGTGGCACTCAGAGGAAGGACAGCAGGTCACTGAGAAGAGACTTGATACCCTATGAGCATATACAGCGGGAGGTAATCCCTCTGAGGAACAGTCATAGGGGAGGGGAATAAGGGGAAAATGGGAGGGAGGGGAGAATGGGAGGATACAAGGGATGGGATAACCATAGAGATGTAACAAGAATAAATTAATTAAAAATAAAATAAAGTAAAATAAAATAAAAATAAATAAATAAAATAAAAAAATAATAAAAAATTAAAAAAAATGCTTGCAAGATGCACTTACATGGAAGCATGAGTCAAGACATCTTGATGTACTAGAAATTTTACCCCACATTCTGCTTAATCCTGTCACCAGTGGATGTATAGTGTTTCCACTTTTTAACAATTACAAATGAGGCTGCTATAAACATTCTTAGAGTTTTTCAAGGACCATTTGAGCTCTTTCCTGTAGGGTATAGTCCTGTGTGAAATTAGTGAATGGCAACTTTATTAGGAAACTAGCAAACTGTTTCCAAAGTAGCTGCATCATCTCAAGTCTCTCCCCTAATGCGTTCATTGTCATGTTTCTCCATTCTTGCCATGCCTTGACATTATTTGTCTCTTCCCTTTCTTCCCTGCCCCCATTTACAGTGTTGGGTATCAAAGATGGGACTTGTGCATACTAGGCAAGCATTCCACCTCTGAATTCCACCTCAGTCTATTGTCTTTTGATTATAACCATCCTGTGGGTATGATGATGTATTTCATCAAAGTTTAGCCTGCATTTTCCTAATAACTGGTGCTACTGACAATTTTTATATGTTTTTTGAAGTGTGATGCTTACTCAAATGTTTTGCTCAAGTTTAAACTGGAATACATTTTATTATAGAGTTGTAATAGCTCTTTCCATATTCTGAATATCATACCTTTATGAAACATATAATTTATAAATATTTGCCTACATTCTAGGATCATATTTTCACTTTCTTGATAGTGTCCCTTGATGCATAAATTTTTCAATTTTAGGAAAATCTATTTTTCTTTCTGTACTTAATCTTCTGGTCTATTATCTAGGAAACTATTACCTAATCTTAAGTTATGAGTATATCTGTCTCTAAGATTTTTCTCATTTTATATCTTATTGATTTTAAGTTAATTTTTTATAATTCCTGCAGAAACAGTCTTCTGCATCATATTTTTATTTTTCTTTGTATGATATCACGATCAATCATGATAAATGCTAAAATATCTGTAGAAAAGAATATATGATAACTTTGTTTTTAAAGTTAATGAAATCTCTAGGGTAGCAAGATAGGTAGTAGTATCATAAGAATATGGGTGACCAGGAGCTGCACTTGCAGAGTATTTATAGGCTCATTATACAACTCATTTTAATTTGTTTGTGTAAAGTGTAGTAGAAAACTAATTTTTAGGATTGTCAATAATTCAATTTTCCAGGTAAAAACATTTCTTAAACCTACAATATTAGCTCTTCATATAAAGAATAACACACACACACCCAGATATAAGAGTAATCATATATTCACATAAAGGAAATTTCTTTCGTTTGGAGGGGAAAATATCTTTGTGGAAAAAAATCTTCTCTCTCCTAATATCTTTTCTTCAGTCACAGCAGAACTGATTTCCTAGCCTAGTATTTGGGAACCAATAAATCAGGTCTCCTTTTTGAAGAATTAAAACCACCTAGGCTTAGAAGTGTGATTCAGTTTGATTTTAGGACAAAATTTGAAATAAATAAATCTTTAAAAATGAAAATCAGGAACCAGCCTCCAGCCCATGGCTCTACCTTCCTTGCTGAGGAGACATTCTGGGGCCCCAGGAATATCCAGACACTGGCCCACAGACCTACCCATCTTCCTGAGGAGAGTTACCAGGACCATGGCTCTACTCACCTTCCAGAGGAGACCTACTGACCCCCTAGGATCATCCAGGTTAGAAGCCCCTGGCCCCAGAATGGGAAAAGATCCTTACCAACTCCACATCTGACAGAGGGCTAATATCCAAAATATATAAAGAACTAAAGAAAGTAAATACCAACAAACCAAATAACCCAATAAAAAAAAAAATAGAGTGCTGAGCTAAACAGAAATCTCAAAAGAGGACTCTCTAATGGCCAAAAGCACGTAAAGAAATGTTCAACATACCTGGACTGGTCCTAGGACCCTACACATATGTAACAGATGTGCAGCTTGGTCTTCATGGGGGTCCACAAACAACCAGAGTAGGGGCCCTCTCTGACCCTTGAGGTCCACCTTTGGATCCCATTCCCCTAACTTGGCTGCCTTGTTTGGCTTCAGTGACAGAGGATGCGCCTAGACCTGAAGCTAATTAATGTGCTAAGGAGGGTTGGTTTTACAAATGTCTAGAATGAGAAAAAAAACATAGAATCATAATTTAATAATTAATCAAAGGTTATTACAAAAATTGGATTGTTTTTCTTTTCTTTGACCTCTGGCTACTCTATACAAATAGGAAGTTGGTTAGTGTCACCTCAGACTCAGATTTTTTAGTTGCTTCCCTCTTTTCATAGCAACACTAGAGGAAGATTTGTAAATTCTATAGAGGGTTAGATTGTCATTTTTTGTCTATAATATTTTGTGCTCAAGACCAATGTAGGTTAAAACAGCACAATCTTAAATTCTAAGTTTTTATCACAGAATTTAATATCTGTCATCAACTGTTAAATTAATTAACAGTTAATTTAATATCAGTTATAAACATCTCTGCTTAGTTGAGACATCATTAAAATGTGGCCCAGGCTGTCCCTGAACTTGCAATGATCTTCTTGCCTCATATCTTCTAAGTGATTCTGTGAACTTCATAAGATCCCTTCCAACATTATCTTTTCAGAGTATTAAATCTGATAATGATAACCCATGAATTTTGAATTTATAAAGTACCTATTTTTGCATGCATATCTATGTCACACAGTCCTACAAAAATAGTTATGAAACATGCTTATAGCTAAGATATCTGAGTTATTAAAACTTTAAATGGTCCACATTCCTCAACTTCTGACCCTGTTTCTAGTACCACCCATTACATATAGACAGTGTTTCTTTACTAGAGTTGCATTTAATCCTTCAGCAATATTTCCTAGGTACCTGCCTGGTGATGGGCATTGTTTGTATCATGCAAAAATAATAATAAACAGCAATGGCAAAGCTGCCTGTTCTCACCAATGAGACTCTATCCCTTCCTCTCTTTTTGTTCAGGCCGCCCTCCCAGTGTATTGTGAGCGGTATGTGTCAATAGATATGTACTGCCTTACTATAGGCCCAAAGCAACAGGACCAACCCACCATAGTCTCGGTGTATTTTTTCCCAGCAACAGAAAGCTAACTAGCACACCCAATAACTAACATATATTGTGTGACACGATCCTGTTCTCATTCACTCCAAACAGTATTTTTAAGTTTGATGATCCTTTATGTTTAAAACATTTCAAATCTTTCAAAATCTGGAGCCTTGGTAAGAAAAGCTTTATAATTCAAAAAGCACCCCACAGCAGCCAGCAAGACCCTGCCTCACTGAGGACTTTCACACTTACTGGTGGCTGAATTGCCACTATGTTCCACAAATACATTCCTTGTTAGGCTGTGCATCGTTTCCATATATTTAAACAACTATAAAACATGCACCGCTTGTTCTTCACCCTTCCATCCATCCACTCAAATGGGCCGGCCCAACAGTTTAGACTTTTGAGTGAAGGAGTCCATTTGCCTGATAGCTAGGCCTGCTCTAGCCACTAGGCTATATTTCCTGAGCTGTGAACTTTCCTCTCAAAAGAAGCCCATACCTACAGGCACAGACATAAACCCAAATAGTATAATCATTCAAACTCAAGAATCAAGAGAAAACCCCTTAATGGTTCACTTGCCTTTTCCAAGTTTTTAATAGTCTGTCTTATAAGTTTAGCATTATGACCATAAATAGCTATTAAATCTTTCCTTTTTTATATTATGATATAGAAGGGATAGCAATAATTTATTTCACTGGTTTAAGTTTAACCATCTAAGCATGCAAAATATAACATAATCAATACATTTTATATTGTTTAGAAGAGGTTTTATTCCAAAGTTTAGGTCCCTAAGAACAAAATTAGAATTGTCATTCTAAAGTAATGGCCTCATCAACAAGTGATGGTGCTCCAAGGTCATGACTGAAGATAATTGACAGCAAACCATGGGCATATAGGTCGGTCATCTAGAGTCACTCTGGACTGAGCAAAGATTGGGCAGTCAGCCCAGTATCACTCTAAGACTCTGTAGTGAGCCAATCATCCCCATCCCATGGCATATCTCTTTTCAGGGATAAATGGCATCCTACTCAACTTCTCCACAATGGTAAGAAGGGAAGAGCTTCAAACTCCAAAGGATGTCAGAAAATGGAAGCATATACTTTCAACCTCTCCCCTCCAAGTTCACTGTATTGCTGAAACAGCAACTGGCCTACAGTGAAAAAATAAATATGGCATTGTCAACCAAGAAAGAAGATTGAAGTCATTGGGCTAAATTCATAGTGTGTCAGATACAAATAGCTCAGAATCTCAGGCATAAAGTTCAAAAGAGCTATTGTAGAGCAATTGGATCAGTGTCAGTTGGGGGAGATAGATTGAGAAAGGCCTAGTTGGATGGGTGGAGTTCAGAAGTGTAACCTTTCTGACTGTGACAATGATCAGGTTTGAGAAGTATTCATAGTAGACATGCTAGTAAACACAGAAAGGAACCACGGGGTTGGAGATGGCACTGACAGCAGATTGACCCTGTCAGAAGGAGAGAATTTGATTTTGGAACTCTAATGAAATGATAATTGGATGTACCATCTTCTATCACAAGATAACATCTTGACACAAACTCTTGAGCATGAAGAATTAATATACAAGCTGTTATAAATGACACTCTTGATGTAGAGCTCAAAGTCAAGCTAGCTGAAGGCTGTGTAGTAAAGACAATATGACAGGCACAAAAAAAGAATTAAGAGGGAATAGGATAGATGGCTAGAAAGAAAGATGTATTTCTTTTGTGGCCATTAAATGAAGCTCAGGGGTGTCTCCTCTGCTTATGTGACATGCATAGAAAATCCACAAAGACTACTACAATAAGAATAGGAAGCATAAGAAGACACTCTGCTTTAGATAATGTCAAAATCATGAAGAATAACTCTGCTCAGGGTAACCACATTGGTTGAACATAAAATCTTTTCCTTGTTTTAAATGCAGAAACCATAAGGAAGTACATATGTCTACAACAATGATATTCAAACATACAAATAAGTTGAATGACTATTGTGAGCTTAAGTTTTCAGTATATACTAATAATTAACTTATTTGTTGGATTTATTAGACTGATATATCACTTATATGAAGTAGAGCAGAGCAACCACCAGGTAAATTATTAAATAAATGATGGAACATTTCTTCTGTGACTTCAGCTAAGTTTACTGGCTCAGGATATTCATATCTCTAGTGTGGGAACAAACGGAAGGTCTGAGTCTTGAATATTGCAAAATATGGTAGCCTTTATGTGTCTGTGTAAAGAGTGGACTCTTTGGACACTGAAGCAGGGTTTCATTCCAACACCATGAAGATTATTATTAAGCACATATATTACTTTGTATTGACAGAAATATTCTACTTGGCACATGAGGCCACCATCTCATTGATCACCCACTGTTTTATGTCACATTTAGGAACAAGATAATAGCATATGTGTGTAGAAATACATTTATGCAAATTATCTTTTCAAGATGTATTTGACATGGCTTTCATCTCTTGAGGGTTTACTGATGTAATAAATAAATAAAGCTATCTTTCAAAATCTAGGCATTTGGAAATTTACACTAGAAGACTGAGAAAAAATAAACTTTGCCAAATATAAAAATAAATAATAATAAAGATGATCGCATTTAATATTTTCTTCTCTTTACACTTTCAACTCCGAATGTTACTAAATGCTTTCAAATCCTTATGAACAATGGCCAACTCCTTTCTTATCCTCAGAGATATCTTTGCTGATTTATATCCTGAAATATTACATTAAAAAAAAAACACATATCTCTGAGAAATGCCTGGACCTATTGATTTTGTGAAGATGTTTTTGCTTGGCTGAATTTAATTTAAATGTAGCACTTTGTTACTGCTTCAAGAGGATGACAGTCATTTCTAACAAGCACAAATTATTCAGAGCATGACCTCAAATGCTGTATTTCAATGAGCAAAAAAACCCAAGCTATCCTGTAACTTATTTCACATTGCAGGAAGAGAAGCTTTGTGAAAAGAGAGCTGGAAAAGGGCAACCTGACCCAGAGAAAGTTGTCCTCACCGGGGCACTCCTCCCAACTGCTCTGGATCTGTGGATAGGCCAGTTGCACAAATACAAGAAGATCAGGCCGGCATCCTGGAAGGGGGAGGGGACTTGGTATCACCCTCTTTGGCTAGCTGCTGCCAAGTTCTAGTTAGCCCAGTTACAGTAAAGCCATTGTGAACTCTTTAGTGGAGCAACCTTCAAATCTACATGGCATTCACGATTTTTTTTTTTTTTTTTTTATGACTATGGCTGCAGCCAGTAACTGCAATTTAGTGGCTTACACATTACCATGAAAGGGGGCGGGCAAAGGCTCCAGAGCAATGGATTTTTTTTACAGCAATAGGAAATAGAACACATTTGTGCAGTTGCCAACTCCTTTGCATTTGTGAAGATGAAATGCCCCCTAGATCAAAGTGACAAAGTAGTTAGGATATTCACGGGACAGCAGACAAAAGAAGTTCATTCACTGCCAAAAAAAAAACTCTAGCCTTCTGTGCAGTATTTCCAAGTTTAACAACAGTACTTACATGGGAAGTGGAACAAGGCAGGAAGATAGCTTGAATGTGTGCACAGCTTAACGGGAGCTAGCCATTCCCTTTCCTCTGGGCAGGCGGGTGGCAAGGTCTGCCCTGTCCACTCGCTCAGCCGGCACACATATGTTGAGCACCTACCCAAGGCCCTATGCTAGGAATTTTAAGGGGCATAAATATGCAGAAGCAAAGCTCTAGCCTTAAAGAGCTCGCCGAAGCTCAGCATAGGTAATTACATATGTGCACATATCAAGGTGTCGGATCTGCTGTGCAACACTCACAGAAACTGAGTGTACTGGTTTTGTGAATTTGCCTAGCAGCATCCTCAATGAGGAAAAAAAGCTAGAGTTAAAGAAAAGTTGGGTTTTAGGTCAGAGGAGGGGTGTTGTCTTGTTTTTGTAAGAATTAGCTTGAGATCTGTGTCTTTCAGTCACTACTTGTCCTTGTTGGCTTGCAGGAAAGTTGGAGGCAACTCCTTTTTTCATGCCAAATTGAAGACACTGCAAGAGGACCACTCAGGGCACAGAACCTGGACATCTCTAGAGGTTTCGGATGATGCAGGGTCAGATACAAGCCAGTGCTCAAGAAACAAAACAAAACAAAACCGAAACAAAACCAAAAACAAACAAACAAAAACATAAAACACTAGATGTATCTAGAGGAACAGGGTTCTCTAGAGGAACAGAACTGAGAGAAGAGAGAGAGAGAGAGAGAGAGAGAGAGAGAGAGAGAGAGAGAGAGAGAGAGAGAGAGAGAAACAGGGAGGGAGGGAGGGAGGAAGAAGGGAAGGGAGGGAAAGGGAGATGTAATGTATTTATTGAATTGGCTGGAATGATATAGTCCAGGTAGTCTAGCAGTAGAAGTTTTCATACTGGGGAGGCTGAGAAGCCAGGAGCTGCTCAGTCCATGAGGCCGGGATTGGGTTCTGCAGGTCTAATGCGTCACTCAAAGCCTGGAGGATTCCCAGGGAGACACTGGTCTTCTGTCTACATAAGAAGAAGCAGAATTTTGACATCAGGGAAGCATGGCAGCACCAACAACAGAGGAAACAGACTCACAAGCAAGGAGAAAAGGCAGAAAGTCAAATTAGCAGCAGATTCTTCTTCAGACTTCCTTCAGCCAGACCACCACTGGAAGGTGCCCACCACTCTGGAGGATCTGTTAGTCCTTCCAGACAACACCTTTGCAGACCTGTCTAGAGACCACTTAGTTGATTTAAGATTCAGAGAATTCCCTAAGCAAGAGCAGCCATAACACCAGGCAGAGTTCACTGAGAGCACTCGGGGTGTCTGACATGAGGACTAGTGAGACCAAACTGTGCCCACACCGACGGGAGAAATAAGGCACACGAAGGCTTCCTGCGTGTGTGTGTTCTACCACACCAAATAAGATCTCTTAGAGCTTCTGAAAGGGCTGTGAATAGAGATGATGCAGGCAGACACAATGGGCTGAAGAGGTATTTTACACACACACACACACACACACACAAGAAAATGCCATCACTGCCCACCTCCTATAGACATCAGCACACTCAGAGAGAATAACTAATGGCCTGCTCATTGCACACAGAAGGCAGGTGATACTGCTGCTTCTGAATTGTTACACTCTATACGTATTTGGTGTGCACATACAGACTCATGTGCATGTGGGTATACGTGCGTGTACAATGGTGCACATGTGGAGATGAGAGAACACGCTGTAGGAATCCCTGCTCTCCTTCCACCATTTATGACCCAGAGGATTGAGCTCATGTTGGGCAGTACTTAACCCACTGAGCTATCTCAACAGCCTAAATGCTACGATTTCAAACAGTTTTATTTGGTACTACTAGAACCTCTTCCTCAACCAAAAAAAGAGGGTAATTTAAAAAAAAACCCACAAAGCCATTTTTACATGCTGTAAGGTCATACCATGTATCAACAGTCAATCGACTAATGAAAGGAATTTTATGAAAATACCATCGATGTTCATGTCATCTCTACGTAAAAATCTATCATCTGTCCTTACTGTACACAAGCATAAATCATACACAACAGTTGCCCTCTGAAGATAGATTGTAAGGCAGAAGAGCACAAGGTTTTCTGGTTTTCTGCGTCAGAAGTCTGCTATAGGGATTTTGCTCCTAAGGCAGTGCTTACTTGAGCCCACACCTAAGAACCATTCCTGGACCAGAATCACGTCATCAATGGCCCACCTCCTATAGACATCGGCAGCCTCAGAGAGAATAGTAAACAGCCCTTCTCTCACCCCACACAGGAGGCAGATGATACTGCTGCTTTTTAATTATTGTGCATTTGGTGCACACACACCAACACATGCTCATGTGGGCATGTGCATATTGCAGCATTCCAGGCCCACACCAGTGCCTTCAGACCTACAGAGCTCGCAAGAGGCTGGCCAGACTGGCTGCAAAGGGAAGCTCGTTCTCGTCCTAGCACAATCCTTCTTTAGAACCCAGCAATTCAAACAGAGCACACCCTGGTCTCTCCCTGCCAATTGTTCTTTCAATACCAAAAAAGCAATTTTTTCCATAACATGAATAATATAAAAAAGATATGTACTAATGAGATTTGCGCAACATTGGAAAGAAGGATTACGAATAGGTAATTACACTTTTAGGAGATTTACAGATTTCAACCAGTTAAGCCCCAGGGGATGATTATCTCATTAGTCAAAATAAATATAGAACAGAACGGGTGTGACCAGTGGATGCCACTTTTGCCAAAAAAAAATCTTGCAAGGAAAGAGCTGTGAACTCAGAACGATGCGGAGAGAGCGTTACCTCACTGAGCTTCATACATACATCTCAACAGTGGGGAAAACCTGGCTTCGCAAGCTCCCTGTGATGTCATAGCTACTTGCATTGTCCTTCATGTTGCCGGGCTCCCAAACAAACCAGTGTCCCATCCCCCATTCCAGGCTACTGCTTCACATCATAGCGCATGTTCATTCTATCCTGCAGAAACCAGTGACCTACCTTTCCCTGGGGGCCTCTTCTGGAACTGACTCTCCACTGTCTTTCTCAGAAAATGAAGTTACTTCAACCCTGTTTAATCCTACGAGGTGTGAACAATTTTAGACCAGATGACTGTAGGGAGATTAAACCCACTACCTTGACTTTCATTAGAGCCATCCTCAAAAATGGTTCTTGAGGGCTGGTGAGATGGCTTACTGAATACAGGCACCTGTCCCTAAGCCAGAAAACCTGACCTCAATCCCCGGACCCATATGGTGAAAGAGAGAAACATCTCCCACAAGTTGTCCTCTTACCTTCATATATGCCTTGCAACACACACGCACACACACACACACACACACACACACACACACACACACTTCAATAGGTCTTAAGGAAAGCCTAGCAAAGCTAGGAATAGAATAAGTGTGCTGTCTATGAGAATAATTCATTGGAAGTTAGGGAAAACGGCTGCATAAGACAGTCTGAGAGCGCCCTCGTTCTTGAATGAGCTCCTTTTATGCACTCATCTCTGGTAAACCTTTCCCTGAATCCCCATTATTCAGAACAGGCCCTAGAAGTATAAAGGAAGGAAGCTGGGGGCCCGGGAGATAGTTCTGTGGGTGACACACACAGGTGTGAGGACTGGAGTTAAGAGCATCAGCACCCACAGAGATATCAGGCACATGCAGTGGTCTGCCTGTAATATCAGTGTTCAGAAGACAGATACCCAGGATCCTCAAGGAAAGCTTCTCAGGATACTTGCTGAATCAGTAAGTCCTTGGTTGAAGTAAGAGACCTGCTTTAGTACATAAGATGAAGAACAATCAAGAAAGATGTCTTACATCAACATTAGGCCAATACGTACACACACACACACACACACACACACGTACATGCACACACACACACACAAAATCATATGCACATGCACCTATACACACATGTACCTACACATATAGGAACATGCATAGACATAGGAACATACACCCAAAGTATTAATGCACAGAGGTTTTTATTTTTAGCTATAATAAGCCTAGCCTTTTAGCGGCTAAGCCATCTTTTCAGTGCCACAGATTTTTTTACAATTCATTGCTATGGCTTAGAGTATTGGAATAAAAACTAAAAAACAGACAGCTCAAAAACGATACAATTGATCTCAGTTCATAAGTGTTAGTTGTGTGTAAATTTCAGTGTTACAGGAGCCAGTCACATTCTTTCACTTAGCTCTTACAGTCCCGTGAAGTTAGTGGCATTGTGATGTCTTTTTACCTCACTCTTCTTTTATACTCAAAGCCCAGAAATGCTGGGATCCAAACCACTGTTAGGATGGAGGAAGGCTAATTTTCTCTCTACACTCTTGGCTCCCTAAAAGCTATGTCCATTAGTCCCTAGAGAGATTGAGTTAGAATCTTAAAAAGGCATGGAGTGCCCCAGCACTGGGCATGCTCAAGCAGTTGGCAGTTACTGAACTCTGTGGCCTTTTTAAATCACTCCACTGTTCCCTCCCACAGAGTAAGGACAGTTGGTTATGTCCATGTTTTTCCTAAGTTCTCTTCCAACTAAGTTCTCTTCCAGGTTTCTATTGACTCAGCCTGAGGTTGCACATTTCCTTTTCTTCTTTGTGTTTGTTTCCTCGCAGCAACAGGATGCTGCGCTCTGTAACTGGCCCCACTGCTACTTGGGATGCAACAGAGAAGCTGAGATTATGGAACACCTTGAAAAACAAGTCTGAATTGTATTCTTACAAAACAGATATCTCCTTGCTCGGTGGCTTCTGCCCAGAGCGAGAATCGCTTTGTTTGGACTTGCAGTGAACCGAGTGCTCCTGAGACAGCAGAGGGCTGCCACACCCAAGCTTCATGTTTCTCATCAGATCAGAATCTATAGGTGATTCAAGTTTCTGGCATAGGCGGGACTTGCCGATCACTCATAAATTAAGATTAGAAGTGTTGAAAAGTCATGGGTGGTCATCAGATTCTAAATTCATTTTCAGAACAGAGCCAGCTTCTCCAGGAAGGGCATCATAAGCAACATGATAATACTAGCTAATGTATAGTTAGAGTTTGTCATGGGCCTCTCCACTAAGCACCTTGCAGGCGTTATGTCATTTGATCCCCACATGCCAAGGAAAATTGAAGTGTATGTTGACACTCACCACACAGCTACCCATAAGGGAACTGAATTTGGGAAAGTTGCAGAGCTAGTCCAGTGTCACCCAGCTGTGAGTGTTTGAAATGATTATTTCAAAACAACCATCAGCCTTCATAAGCCTGTCTCCTAACCACTATACAACATGGTCCTCAAGTGCTTCAATATTACCAACCACTAGCATTATGTTAAAGTGTGTGCCTTAGTCTTTTCAGATTGGAGGCTTCCAAGACCCAAGCAAACAGTCAGCCCTGAAAACATACATTCAAGTGACATTACATGGACTCAACAGGTTATACTTAGAAATATATATGTACATCCAAATATACATGCCTGCAATTACAATTAATGCCTGAAGAGTCCATGAATTGGAAAGAGTGCAGGAAGGAGCATATGGGACAGTTTGGAGAGAGGAAAGAGAAGGGAGAAATAAAATTAAATTAAAAATATCAAAACTTTTTTTAAAATTAAAATTTACTTGTCACAGATCTGGAGGATAGACAAGCCAAGATGAAAGCACAGGTGGAGTCAATGGGTGAGGAGGACTTAACTCCTGACTCAGAGCAGGTGTCTCCTCACTGTACCCTCACCTGGCAGAAGGATGAACTAGCTGCCTGGGGTCTCCCTTGTATTGGCAGCAATCCCATGCACAGAGGTCTTGGGCACCAGATGCAAGCATCATCACCAGGTGGGTGAAACTATCAACAGACAATTTTGAGAGAATGCAGGCGTCATTGCTTCTACTTCGAGATGCCACATGGCATATCTGAACCCACAGTGTACAACTCAATGTCCATCCTCCCCCAGGGACCTCTTCTCTCTTCACATACTTATCTGTGTCTAGTAACCCACAGAGTTACTGCTTGACGGACTACAGGTAGTACCTCCTATGTAACAGCTCCACGTTAAAACATACTTGTGGTACTGCCCTTGTGTTGTTTGGGCAGGAGAAACAGGTTTGTTTTATGCCATTGAGTTTTATCGTTTAATGACACACAGCTTCAAAAACATGACAAAAAAGAACCCCACCCAATTTCTTGAAGAAATTTTACTTACTTTTTTACATAAATACACTTTTAAGTTGTGTTTTATGGCAAAGAAAACCTAAAATCATCAAAGGAAAAATATAAAGTATTGCGTATAAGTACACAGAAATAATGACATGAAGTTCTATAAATAAAGCATTAGAATCATGGAGTCTGGTCTAACAATACAAGTATATAGTGATCTAGACTCTAAGGTGTCTTGAGATGTCAGAATCATAGAAATTTTATCACCAAGCTACCTTAGAAATAAGTTTTCACACTGTTGATGGAACCAAGCCAGAGACAGGACCCGTTTTTACCATCCGTTCTCAGTTTGTTGCCTGCAGACACTCAGCCCTTGCATGTCTCCCCTGACCTCCGTATTCTTTCATACCTGGTCTCTTTGGCTCATTTCTTTCATAAGATGAAAGTTTTCATTCAAGATACTCTGGCATCTTGCAGAAGATGGCCCCATTCAAGCCTGACTTGAGCAACTCAACTCACAGTAGAACAAAGAATGTGCCCTTTGGCTGCTTTGCTGCAGCACTTCTCAGATACATCTCACTGATGCCCACACAAGGACAATGACTGCACAGCTGAAGGATGAACCTCCTATAAGGGCCACATCCAAAGGGACAAGTGACTCCCTATGACTGAGTTTTCCAAACTGGGAAGACCTTGTATCTCAGCCAGTTGCTTTTTTAAGCACATGTAAATCACAAGCAGATGATGTAACTCGTCCTCTTGATAACAAGCCAGGGAATTGATTAAATATTAGTCTCTCTTTTGAATATTCAGCCAGACATCTAACGCTGCCTTCCTCTTCCACCCTGGTAAAGCGTTTGTTCCAGATAGTTCCAGTATATTTCATTATTCTGGTTCTGTCTTTGCAAAAGGACTCTGTAATCTCAACAGACTTGTGTTCACCCACTGATGTTAATGGTCTGGTCAAAAAGCAAACATCAGATGCCATGCTAGAAACAGGCCTTGCCTGCTTCATGGACTAACAACAAACAGAACAAACTCATTAATGAAACCTGAGTCCTTCTATAGAATTATTTTTCAATATTTTTTCTTTTTTACATATACATTTATATTATTATTCATATATACAATGAACTACCTACAGTGAGAAAAACCATGAAACAGGAATTATATCATCAGGAATTATATTAATTTTGCATTCATGGTGTTTTGGCTATTTGTATTTTGCAACCTTGAAGAAAACATCTTTCCTATCCTGGTGCATCTAAAATTCTGATTGTAAATCAATATCTATCATATCTCATCTTTATCAAATTAAAACATCTATCTAGACCTAAAACTATCTTAACCCCTAAACAACTAAGCTGAATTGTAGAACTAACCTATCTTGTCTTCAGCTATATCAGAGACTTGAGAAGGAATAAAAATTAATTACCCGAGTAAACAAGAAGTGTAAGTTGCAGCTTCCAAAGTAAACATCCCTAGTCACCAGGGAAATGCACATCAAAACAGCTGTCACAATGGCTAAGATCAAAATTCAAGGGACAGCGCCTGCTGGTGAGGATGTGGAGAAAGGGGAACACTCCTCCATTGCTGGTAGGACTGCAAACTTGTACAACCACTTTGGAAACTTGTACAACCACTTTGGAAATCAATCTGTTACTTTCTCAGGAAATTGGGAATAGTGCCACCTCAAGACCTAGCTATGCCACTCCTGGGCATTCTCCACCATACAACAAGGACATTTGCTCAACTATACTCATAGCAGCTTTATTTGTAATAGCCAGAATCTGTAAACAACCTAGATGCCCTTCAACCAAATAATGGATACAGAAACTGTGGCAAATTTACACAATGGAATACTATTCAGCTATTAAAAACAAGGAAATCTTGAAATTTGCAAGCAAATGGATGGAACTACAAATAATCATCTTAAGTGAGGTAACCCAGACCCAATTATGCAGAATTATTTTTAAAGCAATAGACCATGATATTTCTGTTAGGACTATCTAAGAACTTTCCATGACTCAACAGGCATACTATACTAGCAAAGCACATGTATACTGTACAGATGTTGTGCAAAAGACACTCTGACAGGCATCAGGGGTTCAACTATGAGTAAAGCAAGTAACTATCACCTTTACAGTGGCTTAAGTTCAGTGAAGAAGAAAGATACTGTCCAATTCATCAAATATATACATCTATTGGCTGTGACAAGTGCAGTGAAGGAAAAATGTGGCCACACTCTGTAGGACACTACTTCCTGCCGCCTACTCCCAAGGAATTGTAGGCAGGCTGATTTAGGCTTATTCCATGTCCTAGAGGTAAGGCGACAAACTGTGATTCTACTCCAATCAAAAAATTTTCTTAAACATCAAATATTATAGTCAGGGAACCAAGCCATATAAGCACAGAGGAGACAGAAGCTGAAAGGGGTGAGGAGAGCCAGAAGCAACAAGGACACTATAACGAAACAGACACAGTAGAAGATGCTCATGTCAAACTCTCCAGTTAAGGAAGCTAGAAAAGGGGGGTTGGGTATGCCCATTGCTGGGGGCATGGTAGTGAGGGATGGTTATGTGATCACATATGAAACTGTGTACAATTACCTAGGTCTTGTCCCCTTCCATAGAAACCTGCCTTTGTTGACAGCTCTGTCCTTTTAAACTGAAACATGCCTATTCCTCCTATATCTTCCCAGCTCTAGGGAATCACATGTCCTTTTGCTTGCTGCTAAATGGTGTAGCTGATAACCAAAGAAGTTGATGGAATCTGCTAAAGAGAAGAAAATACACATGAAGTTAATGCTCATCCCTGCAAACTAGGCTGCCTCGCACAGGTCCTTTGTCAGTTACATTCAGATTGTCTCTCAGGTCACATGCAAGATTTTCCTGTCAGTGAGGACACAGCCAGGATTCTCAGAATGCCAGAGTGTGTATCCCAGGCCCTAGGTCTGCAGCTGCTACCTTATTCATCCTTGGTTGGACTTACCAGGATACATTGCTTCTTTGGATTTTACTTTTTGACTAAGGTGGATTCTATTTCTATTTTACCCATTGATAATGGACAACTTAAGGATATACTTTAAGGTCCTAAATGGCCTGGCAAAACTGATTAAAAAATACTTGGAAAACAATCACATCACTATATGGCTATACAAAAACTTCTGTCTTCTGATACAAGGATTCAGAACACCTCTACTGATACCAAGAGGTTGAAATGATAAGCAAATGTTAAAATTGTGCCTAAGTCAGTATGGTACAGAAACAAATACACATGCCAGAATGGGATTCTACAGCAGTCCTTGAGTTGGTTAAATCTGCATGCTTTGGTTGCAATAGTTTTAGATATCTAAACATCCTTAGGTAACTGGTTATATTAATGCAGAGCTGGTGAGATGGCTTTGTGAATAAAAGCAATTGCTATGAAACCAAGAGGACCCAAGTTCAAATTCCCAGCACCCACCAAAAAGCTGGGCAGACTGTATGTATCTGCACCTCTAGGGCTGGAGCTGTGAAGATCTCAGGAGTATTCTGATCAGCCAATCTATTCAAAATAGTGAGTTTCAAGTTCAGCAAGAGATTCTGTCTCAAAAATTAAGGTGGAGACTGATGGAGGAAAATATCTAGCATCCTCCTCTGGCCTCCGTTTGTGTCCCCAAGTCTGTATGTATTTTTTTTCCTCAACAGGTTTTCTTTATATCTCTATGTTTTTATATATGTATATATAACAAAAAAGTGCAAGAAGAGGCCATAAAGTTGATACATATGCTGATTAAAAATACTAAAAGTTGTAGTATTACAATTAATTTTAGGATTAAACACATATTTATAATATATTTAAATAGATTCATAATACATGTTAGTGTTATATATAATTTATGCACATATTACAAATGTAGTAATAAATATGTAATTTTTAGTATAATCTTTATATACAGTATTCACATATCTTTACATACTAAATTAAATAATAAATAAAGCTACCTCTATTTGATGCTCAGATAAATATGCTGAAAAACAAACTATATTTTTAATGCTTTTATACTAAATGGTAAGTCTTTAGGATATTTAGCTTCAATAAAAATGAGTGAGGAAATGTTTGCAAATGAGGACAAATGGGAAAAATGGAAGGAAATTATCTGTGTGTAAAAGAAATGTGGGATGCTGTGAGTGTGAGCTTCTTAGAGTGTGGCTGCTTAGAGTGGGACATCAGTGTCAACCACACCTGGGAGCAACTCAGAAAAGCAAAATTTCTCAAAGCTCATGCTAGACCTACCAACATGTAAACTGTCCAGAGAACTCACCAGGCGTGACAATCTTTCCAGGCCCTCAGGTACATATATATTTTTAAAGAGAAGGGATGATTGGGGCATGACTACTCAAGCACAAGAAAGAGTAAAACAAAAGAGCAAAGCATCGTCTCCTGAGATCCAGTCAGAACTGTGTTGTCTTCTGGGTCATTTACAGCCTGATGCTGACATCTGCAAACTATCCACAGACTGACCAAGGAGAAGCAAGAGATAGAGAGAGGAGAGCCATTCATTTAACAGACAGACTGTTGAGTGGTTCTTCATGCAAATGGGTGACAGACAGGATCCTTGGCCTCATGACTTTTGCAGAATTTCTACATGTTCATTACAAACAGTGTTTTCATCCCGAAATTCTTTGGAGACTGAAAAAAGCCCTAAACCTGGGCAGCTGAATTTCTTGTGGTCTGGCAAATGCTTGGTATGACTCTCTTCACCTGAGTCTCAGCATTTTTCTTCTGAATTGCTCACTGAGTGAGAAGAATTTGAAAAAGAATTAATAAAACATATTCTTCGAGCTTGGAAAACTATAATCTCCTTTGGTCACAGACTGGCTAACTCAGTATCAGTTAATGAGATACAGTCAAGAAATACATACTCACTTAAGATGCATCACCCCACTATTACTGTAAATATCTAGGGAAACTTCTAGCAAAGTTCACTGGGCAAAAGGAATGTTGAAATAATTAAAGATTCAGGAAAAGAAAATGCAGTATACTGAAAGCATAGAACAAATATGATTGGTCCAATCTAAAGCTGAATGCTACAGACACTTTCCATCTTAGCTCCCCAAATATCACAAGTGTGTCCTGAGTTTGAGAGAGTAATGAGATGAAGTTGTACAGGAATGGAAGTTTCTTCTTTCTTTTTACCTCCACTTAGCATAGACTGCAAAGGCACTATATGCCTATAAAAGTGACATTCAGTTTGCCCAAGCTGAGAAAGTAAATGAATGTTTTGAAAAAGTAAAAGAAAGAAGCCCAAATAACGCACAAAGTTGGTACAAGCCACACTTCAAAAGCAGTTCATTTAACAGAAGATGGCATATATATATATATATATATATATATATATCTGAGACTCGTTTTACAAAATTTCTCATTTTAATATGACTAATTCAATTTCAAATATTTTAGTGAACTCTATCCCTTTCCTACTAATAGACATTTCAAAAGATCTTTTTAAAGGGTCAACCAATGGTGTTCATTTCAAAGACATCAAATCAATTTATTTCCAGTGAAGAGAAACTATTTCACTGAAAAACCAACGTTTGCTCAGCTAAGACCCAACACTGTACACATCCAGATGCTGACTTGAATATTCCTTGGGAATTTGTCCTTTTCTCATTCTCTGTTCTCCTTCTTCCTTTTTAATTCTTTTCTTTCAGAATTTGTTTTTAGTAAGGGCGGCAGTCTATAGCTCTATCTGCGCCAGAATTTTTTGAGGGCAGTAGGAAGAAAGGGACAAAAATAGTAATTTAATATTTTCCACCTGTCACCATGGCTGGTCTCATACTGGCAAAACATCGATAATGCTTTTGACATGCCTGAAGTCTGTAACGTTCCCTGCAATCCCATACTTACCACCAAGAATCCTGTTTTTAAGGAAGCACTATTTAATCTAGCACGCCATTCCAGCTCTATAGATCACCAGGGTGAGCTGGAGTGTAGCTTGTTTACCCAGCAGAACGAAACTACAGTGGGACGATCACCAGGTCAGACAGTTCTGATGGCCTGGCTGTTACTAAGGGGAAGAACCTCCTCAGTGAAAAATTAGCCCTGAACGCTGCTCTCGGAGAAGTCTAAAGTTTGAGTAAGGCTAAATTTCCTTTGGCTCTTAAATGAGCCAGGCAGTTTTGAGTTGGCATATAGCCGACATTATTGTCATTTGCTTCTTTGGCTACTTAGAAGAGAAAGCTGTGTGTGAAAATACGGAGGTCAAATACCCCAGGTTAAAGAAAACACAGGTCAGGCACTGCAATTGCCACACACACAGTCAGGCGTCTCTACTTCCTGCGGGGGTGTGTTTCTTTTCTTCAGCACCCTGGTCTTTTTGTTGCTGTTCATCCTGTGTTTTTCTTTCCAGCTAAACAAGGTTTGATGGTGATTAGAGCCACGTGGGTGGCAGGGCTTCAGGTTTGGTCCGTTGTGTGAGCTGACTTTCCAGTCCTCACCTCTCTGTCATATGTTTTCTGTGTGTGGGACCCTGTTACAGTAGAAGCCTTTGAGAGACAGATATTTCCAAACCTCCCAACAATGATGATGTCTGTCAAGCAACATGCCCAGTACAATAGGCCTCTTGTATAACAAAATAATCTAGACCATCTGAGATAGTCTGAAGACGACTGACTTTAAGTAAACCCGTGGTTTAAGCAGAAACCTGGTCTTGACATTGACACAGCATTCATTACCAGTTTCATCCCATAAATTCTGCTTATGATTTGTAGATTTACATGGTGATACAACATACACGGATGTTTTTAAGAAGACCTCATTTTGACCTGCACACCCTCTGACACTGTCTTACACAGTGCCTCTCTGGTGTAAAGGAGGCAGAGGGTTTGCTGTTTCGCTAACCTTCTGTCTAAGCCTCACAGTCTCTTATTCTTCTCCTGACACTCAGGATTTTTGCATTTGGGCGGATAATAAAATATCAACTAGGGGATTGTCCCTACTGAATCCAATCTACTCATCTTTTCACTTGTGGCCAGTGATACTTGACCAACCTCTGTTAAACACCTGCCCTGTTTCAGTCATTACTATGAGTCCATTAAGAAATTCATAGTCCAGAGCTTTGTATCTTATATATGGTACATACACATGTTCAAAAGACTGTATACACCTGGGAAACAAGTTTACTCACATTGTCTCTGCACGTCACTGTGTGTGTCCATGCCCAGCTTGTCCTAGCACATTCAAAACTATAGATTACTTCAAGTTGCATTGCATGAAAAATATATTAGAATATCCACTTCACATAGAGACAGAACAAAACAATTGAAGGCATCATTTTATTTGAGCAAATTAAGGAAATATTATAGTTAGTTTCTTAAAATTTTCAGGCAGTCACTGATTTAAGTGCCCAACTGTAAATATAATTGGAATGAGATTCCAAAAGCATCAAGGAGCACATTCTACTATATGTTCCTTCTCACTAACCCTTAGCCATTAGCAGACATTTTAGAATTTAAAAAATAGAAATCTTATATTAAGTTGGCCATATAAATATATAATTAATTTCTGTTAACATTTTATTCAGTTGTAGTAGGCCCCAGAATCCATTAGCAATATTTTGAGGATTTTCACTAGCACTATGATAAAACTAAAAAGTTAGCCTATGAGCTAACATAAAAGAGTTTTTAACCGTGACAGAATATTATCTTATCATCGTTTTCCTTTCCACATTGTAGGAAACAAATCACAGACACACTCATCCTCCCAGATGCAAGGAACACCATAAAAGCCATCACAGTTCTGGATCCTTTATTTAGCTACCAAAAAACTCATCAGAGTCTCTTTTACAAATGTCTTCATTGAGGGTCAAACACTTCACCATCAAGGTTAACCTGATCGAAATGATGATAACCATCCTCTGAGTGAGTATGTAGTTAAGTCTAAATACTGTGCTCCATGCCATCCACACACATTCTTTAGGACATCCCTACGAAGATAGCACCATCTATCATCACTTTTCTTCTCAGATAAGCAGAGTGATGTGAGAGTTGTCACCCTGCTAGCTGATGATGGAGCATCACTCTGAGCCTATACTCTTCCACTCTGTCATCATGGGGCATTGTATATAAGCAATCATCAACTTCTGGTGATCTATCATGAAGAAACTTATTAGGCTATAAATTATGAGAGAAATCCCTTTAATAGCAGGGGGAGGAAAATCAAGTGATCATCTAGGGAATACAGACAGCCTCGGGAAGGATGACAAGTAAGAAGGTTCTCTGAATGAAAAGCAGTGGAAAAGGAGAGGCACCAGATTGAAACTGTGGAGGAACTGAACACAATGATGTGTATTGTTAGAGGGAGCATTCAATGGCAGGTTACTATGTGCATTCTTGTCCCGAGTACTACACGTTTAACTTCTTTCCACTTTCAAGACTAGAGAAACATTTCAAAGTCGGAGATATTTCAGAGAAACAAAGATACATGCATATAAAAGCTCACCAAAACAACATCTACATGCTTCACAGTCACTTCTTTATATACGCAGCTATTTTGAACCTATCCAGACACTTTTCCAATCCAGTCCCTACATCCCTAAATAAAGAATTAATATAAAGAGTGAGATGGAACTGGGTTTTCTGGGCATCACCTTATGCACCTTGGGAGTGCTTCTAGAAGAGAAAGAATATGAAGTTGGAAGTGTAAAACTGGTTATGAAAATACAGAAGTCATTCTTGGTTATTGTTAGATTGCCTTATATTTTGAACTCTTAAAAAATAATTATCTTAAGACATCACAAGAACTGTTGTCTGAGATGTCCAAGGGCTTGTGAAAACCAGGAGGTCCTTAAATATCTTATTTGTTTCCTGAGTTAATAGCTTCTGGAAGCCAAAAAGTGGTTCACATACTTAATGGGATAGTGAAAAGGAAGTGATCATCAAAGCTGCAAGTTGAGGACCTCTTTGAAATTAACTGCCAACAGCCCAAAGTTTTAACGAGGCCAAAAGTGTGGCTCTTGGCTCTCTGGAAATAACATATATGCCTCAACCACCTGCCTGGAGGTTGAGGGCATGTCAACAAGTTCAACCGTGAGTCTGGAGGCACTTAACCTGCTGTAAGACCATTACATACAGTTACAGTTAAACCTTTCCTGGGAAGTAGCAACTACTTCTCCTTCTGTGTCAAAATACCTTAGAGCATTAGACAAACATTGCCCATATTTGCCTCATTTCTGTTCTTATATTTTGACCCAAGGCAGGGCAAGGCAGGGCAGGGTAGGGAGAGGCTTGGTGAGGCCATGACCATCCTGTTACATATAATCTGTCTGATAGAATATAATTCATCTCTTGTATTCCAATCTCATCCTGGGTCTCTTGGTTTCTCCATTGTAGATGGGTTCCTTTTTTTCCTTCCACTGTGTAAAAATCCACTTAGTAAGAATTGAATTGCAGGGATTAAAAGAAGGCATTTTTTAAAAATTCACTTAGTAGGACAGCCCACTGACAACACTACCCTAGGAGAATGACAGAAAAATGACATACAGATACAGGAATCAAAGGAACAAGAACAGGATCTTAATGGCTTTCCTTGGGCCTATTCTAATGCACTGAACTGGGATTGCTTCCCTTCTGAAAGCAATCTGGAAATGAAAGAAAAAGTTATGAGACTGGCTGAAACAAAAATTTTCGGATGCCAGACACAAACTGGCTTCCTTATTTTTGCCCTTGGACTTCTCTGAAGGCTAGGGAGATTGAACCCTTCCCTGCTGTTTGTTTGATTTGGTCTGAGATGAAGCCAAGAGATGTGGTGATGGAAGTTTGGAAAAACAATTAAAAAGAAATGTATGTGGTGGTTTTTCTGGGATCCTAATTAGCTGACCCATTTCTAGGTAACATTAGGGAAGTTGTGGGCAGTGATTATTATCTCTTTAAAGTCCTAATTAAAATGTCAAACTGTAAGGTAGAATGTCTTCAAAGCTGCATGTAATTTGATTGTGTTGGCTTGTTGAAAAAATGGCCTTGGAAATACAAATAAGCCAGCCACTAAAAAGATCCCAGAAGTCCAGGCTGTATTCCAAAAGTATAATCTGTTGAACCAATAGCATTTTATAACTAACCACTCACCAAGTGGTAGGCATCCAAATGTCAAAGCCAGTTTCATAACATGGTAACACATAGCATGCTACAGAAGGGTGCCTGCCAGGAGCACACTTGGATTTAAAAAAAAAAAAAGTGTGTGGAGGTTGGTCTACCTAGTCTTGCCTATATACATAATAGTCAGGTTTAAATGTGCTTTCTAAATAGCTGGCGCCCAACCCATCTCTAAATTAGTCTGCAGGAATTTTGGGTCTCTAAAAGGATTTCTGAGTTTCTGTTACTGTCCAGCACCAGGATCTCAAGAGAAAAAGTTTCCCGCCTCATCTATGCCTGGACATTAGCAAAGCTATGCTTTGCGTACGAAGGTTAAGGCATCAAACACCAGACACAGAAAAAAAAAATCAAATTTAAAAAATAAATTTAAAAAGCCAAGCTCCCCCAAAATTGGCTTAAGCAAGAAAGACATCTGTTGCTGTAAAAACGGGTCTAGTAGTTGATTCACACAGCCTCTCAACAACATTGACAATGACCCCACTTTCTTCCCGTTTTCATTTTCCGCCCTACCCTTCTCAGTGTGCCTGCTGCTCTCATTATCCCCCTGAGTCTAGACACCAGCTGTCATCTCACCATATCTAAAGGGAGGACTGTTGTATCTCATGAAAATCCTTTGTCCTTTCCTAGAATACTTTCCCTGGCCTTCTCATCACGGTTCTCTGTCCATAATTTTATCACATGCCTATTCCTAAATGGAACACTGTCAGTGAAAACTGTCACAGCCAGACTAGCTTGATTCTCACTAACACCCAAGCCTGAAGCTGAAGAGAATTCCAATCTTCCAACTTTCTGATATCCATATACACCACACTTGTCATGTAAAATAAGTAATTATTTTATTTGTAAG
Source organism: Acomys percivali (assembly GCA_907169655.1). NCBI lineage: Eukaryota > Metazoa > Chordata > Mammalia > Rodentia > Muridae > Acomys > Acomys percivali. Next base: position 182,834,344 of record OU015742.1, read on the forward strand.
GAAAACAGTGGAAGAAGTCCTGGTAGGCATTCAATATCCACCCAATAGGTGGTGCATGTACTACAGCAATGTCAGTAATAAAGTCTACATAGAATTGTGTTTCCAATGATATACAAATTTATACTATTAATTTATATTTTCAATCTCCATTCATATCCATTAATTTCTCTAATACTTGGCCTTTTACAATTTACAATTAAGCAATTTTACAATTACTTAACACAAGACGTTTGGCCATAATTAAAATAAAGATATGAATTTTGTCTTGGCTTTCCTCTGCCCATTAATTTTTTTATTCACAAATATGGATGAAGCATCTACTTAGTGGCCTGCTCTATGCTTAGAGATACACCATCAGAAAAAAAGACATCATCCATAATATAAGAAAGCTTGAGTTCTAGATGAAAACTACACTAAGGCAAACAGGAAGTACCATGGTGCAGCACAACCTGGCTTCTTGGCTTAGAGGTTCTGGTGTGAGAATAACGTTAAAAAGAGAATAGTTCAAAGAAAATTTCAATATGGGTCTACAATCTCAGTCCTTATTCATTTCAACTTATTCTGCTAACTTCTCAATCCTTGAGACTTGTAGACTGCTAAAACAGGGATTCTTAAATTAGGATTCATAGTTTTAATTTTGAAGATCAGTGAACTCGAAGACTAGAAAAACGGTTACATCTTTATTCTCATTCATCTCTAAGTAAAAGTTAGCATCCCTTCAATAATAAGAATTTTGGACAGAAGGAAGAAAAACAGCAGCAGTATTATCATTATCCATGGCTTTGTAAAGTAGAAATTGGAGGTATTTCATACTAAACTAAAATTGATGCAGTTGTCTCATAGAATTGCTCAAAATCAGGCACTTTCAAGGTTCCCAGCTAAGAGGCTATGTTTCACAGGATACTAAATTAAATTATATTTCTACCTTTTGAGTAATACATTTAATATTAGTAGTCTTGGAATGGTTTTTTGTTGTTGTTGTTGTTCTATATGTTATGCTTTCTGCATGTAAAAGCAACAGAGAGAAAGGGTTTATGAATCCCACCAGACTGGTAGGGCTATGTTGCTTCGTGAGTCAGAAAGGCTATGTACCACTGTGATCAGGAAAAGGCATGAATTAAACTTTTTATTGTAATTATGTAACCTGTTCAACTAAAATTTTAGCAGTGTTATCATCTTTGTGGTTACACCACACACACACACACACACACACACACACACACACACACACCACATGCACTCACGGGTACATACACACACACAGCCTTGTAGGGAAGCAATAGGAGCTCCTGAGTGTACGGCTTACTATTTCCTTTTTATAAGACCTGCAGTGAAACTAGAAAATCTACCCCACACCAAAGGTCACGTGACCATTCCTACTTCCTTCACAATCAAGCTCAGCAGCTTCTTAGGCACTTACTTTTAGACACTTTGTCATCATCAATTATGCATGCTGACTTGATTAAATGAGACACTGTTGGATATCATGCATTTCGAACACCAGATTTCAATATTGTATTTACACCCAGAACATGACAAAATCATTTTCCAAACCACATGTTGGTTGTCCATTGCCTGAGACCAGTGGTAGACGCAATTTTGGTATCATTCAGGGTCCAAGCAGGAGGTAGGAATTATATCAGTTATTTGAATACAGGAAATTGAATATTCAGGTAATTTAGACCAATACGTCTGTTAATTTAAAAGTTTAAACAGAGCTAGGCTATAATTTGGTGGTAGAATGTTTGCCTAGCTGGTGTGAGATTGGGTTTAATTTTCAGCTCTGAAAATAAAACTTTAAGTCTGGACATCACTTAGGTTGGTATTCTTAAACATTTTGTACAAAGGTCCTATGATACATATTTTTGGCTTAGTGCTAATATGATGTCAAGTACTGCACTTTTCTTTTGCAGGGACAAAAGTAGCCATGGGCAATATGGAAATAGGTTTGCCATCCCTGCATGAAGGTGTCATAGAGCTAACACTCACAGAACACAGCTTTGGGGAACCAAGAGAGGTTGGAATGCTTTCAGACTTAGAAGACGACTAGAAATGTCCCATGCAGCTTGTGCTGGTTGAAAAGAAAATGGTCCCCATATGCTCATAGGGAATGGCACTATTAGGAGATGTGGACCTGTTAAAGCAGATATGGCTTTTTTGGAGGAAGTGTGTCACAAGAGGGTAGGCTTTAAGGTCTAAAATGCTCAAGCCAGATCTAGTGTGACAGTCGCTTCCTGCTTCCTCCAGATTTGAGTGTAGAACTCCTTTCTACAGTTTTGATTCTGTGCTCCTTCTCTAGCACCATGTCTGCCTGGGTGCCACCATGCTTCCTGCCATGACAGAAATGGAACTAAATCTCTCAACTGTGAGCCAGTACCAATTAAATGTCTTCATTTATAAAAGTTGCCGTGGTCCTGGCGCCTCTTCATAGCAATAGAAACCTAACTAAGACATAGCTGAAGAGATGGAATGCCAGCAAAATGTTTTCGTATGTGCACAGTGCTGTTGCTGCTTCAGGGAAGTACCAACCAAGCAGGAAGCTAACAGGAAGGAGAAACATTCCTTCTCCTCGAGAATTCATCATTTCTCTCTCTAATGCCCCCTACTGGTACAGCCTAGCTTGCAGGCAATTGGCCAGGAGAAAATGTGGCACACAAGTGGATCATAAGCTTTCCTCAGCTACCAGAGGAAATATTGTTCACATAAGCAAGGCAAGCTAGCTCAGTTTTCCAATGAACTCTGATGACTAAACAGCTCTTAAGTAGTCTACGCGCACTTACATGTCTATGAGCTAAAACACTACCAGAGTTAACAGTAACACTCTCTTGTCTGAAATGTTAGTTTCTGCGGTTGCAGTTACTTAGTCAACCCTGGTGTGAAAATATTAATGGAAATCCCAGAAATAAACGGCCCTTAAGTTTCAAGTTGTCATTCTGAGGAGAAAGATGAAATCTCACAAGGTTCCTCTCTGTCTAGTTTGGTGTGTGAAACATCTCTTTGCTGCATAGCCACAATGTGTACACCATTTGCCCTGGGACAGCCAGGGAAGAGGCCACACTCACATAAATTCCATTACAGTATAAATAATCCATTTTATTATTAGTTGCTGTCGATCTCTTACTGTACCTAATTTAGGAACTAAACTTTATCATAGGTGTGAATACCTTTAAAAATGCTATAAAGTCCAGTGTATTGTAGCGTTCAGGCAGGTACTGGGATCTTAGACTGTACCCCAACCACTATACTGCCTAGAAGAAAGAGTAATTAGAATGATATTTTATTCATGAAACCCAGTGCTTGTATAGAAGGACCACACATTCTTTGCCCTTGGATAATATTCACTATTAATAATTATAGGAATTCTGAAAAATAAAAGAAAATATGACATTCTCCAGGTTAGCATGACATAATTGGAAAGCTCATGTAGGATCACTGGTTTGGTTTTCCCTGGGGCGTTTTCACCAAGTGACACAGTGGACCATATAATACTTGGATTTTTCCTTCCCGTCCCTACCCTTCTAAGTCTCTGGAGAGAGAAGAAAGAAAATTGCTCATAAAAAAATCTATTACTGGCTATTATGAATAAGGCAGCTATGAACATGGTTGAGCATATGTCCCTGTTGTGTGGTAGTGCATCCTCTGGGTATATTCCAAGGAGTGGAATAGCTGGGTCTTGAGGAAGCCCTATTCCCATTTTTCTGAGAAAGCGCCAGATAGATTTCCAAAGTGGTTGTACGAGTTTGCATTCCCACCAGCAATGAAGGAGTGTTCCTCTTTCTCCACATCCTCGCCAGCATGTGGTGTCAGTTGAATTATTGATCTTAGCCATTCTGATGGGTGTAAGATGGAATCTCAGTGTCGTTTTGATTTGCATTTCTCTGATGACTAAGGAGGTCGAGCATTTCTTTAAGTGTTTCTCCACCATTTGATATTCCTCTATTGAGAATTCTCTGTTTAGTTCTGAGCCCCATTTCTCTATTGGGTTATTTGGCTTGGTAGTGTTTAATTTCTTGAGTTCTTTATATATTTTGGATATTAGACCTTTGTCAGATGCAGGGTTGGTGAAGATCTGTTCCCAGTCTGTAGGCTGTCGCTTTATTCATAATAGCCAGAACCTGGAAACAACCTATGTGTCCATCAGTAGAAGAATGGATAAAGAAACTGTGGTATATTTACACTATGGAATACTACTCAGCTATTAAAAACAAGGAATTCCCGAAATTTGTGGACAAATGGATTGAACTAGAAATTATCATAATGAGTGAGTTCACCCAGAAGCAAAAAGAGTCAAATGGTATATACTCACTTATATTGAGACACTAGGCCAAGGGGTACGCCCCCATGATAAACTTTACCTACCAAGAAAGTGGGTCAGAGGGGAGAAAATCCTATTGAGACTTTAGGGGTGAGAAGCCTGGAAGAATGAGGAAATAGAGGGATCCAGTGGGTCCTGGAAAAATACAGGCGGGTCTGGGCCCTCTAGTCCTCCTCAAACTATGGCACCAGCCAAGGAAAATTTAGCAGTAAACTTCGAACCCCTAACCAGTCTAGCCGATGGACAGGACATTCTCCACCATTAAGTGGAGAAGGGGATCTGACTTCCACACAAACTCTGGTGCCCCATATCGGACCATGTCCCTTGGATGGGGAGGCCTGGTGGCACTCAGAGGAAGGATATAAGTCACCAAGAAGAGACTTGATACCCTAGGAGCATATACAGGGGGAGGAGGTCCCCCTCAGTCACAGTCATAGGGGAAGGGAGTAGAGGGGGAAAGGGGAGGGAGGAATGAAAGGGAGGATACAAGGGATGGGCTAACAATTGAGATGTAATATGAATAAATTAATAAATAAATTTAAAAAAAAAATCTATTACTGACTTTGAAAACCACCTCTAACTAGAATCATCTGATCCTTGCTTGTTCCCCTATGCCTTGCATCCTGACACCATTTTGTTATTTAATGGGGCTCCCTTTATTAATCATTTGTTCTGTATAAGACTGAAAACAACTCCATTGTCAAACTGTTTACCTGATGGTCAGGACAGACAAATGAGAATATATGAAACTAGTGACACCAACAGAACATAAAATGAACTGATTTATTTCCCAGTAACCTAGTAACAGATATTCCCTGGTCTAGGAGACTAGATTGTGTGATCTTAAAATACAACTGTAAGAGACCTGGATATGACACCCAAAAATATACCTCATTGGCATAAGGATTATTTTAAGATGATTATCTTAAAGGAAATACAGACACAGGAGAAGATCTGGAAACAGAATAGAGGAGAATGTACATAAAAAGAAACATATCCACCCATAATGGAAACATCCATGGTAAAGATATCTTCTTTTTCTCTATACTGCTACAAGGATATACAAGGCCAGTGTTAGAAAGTGCACACCATACAGAAGATATCAACTAAAATCTACAGAACAAGACTTTCCCCTAGATATCATACTTTTCCAAATTAGCTTACTATGTTGATTTGAATGAAAAAGGCCCCATAGGTTCATATGCTTAAATGCTTGGTCCCCATTCAGTAGACTTGTTTGGGAAGGATTATAATGGATAACCTTGTTGCAGGAGGTGTTTCACTGTGGGGAGGGGAAACTTTAAGATTTTAGAAGCCCAAGCCAGGCCTGATCTCTCCTTTCTTGCTGCCTGTGGTTCAGCATGTAGGCTCTCAATTATTGCTCCAGCACTAAGCCTGCTGCCTGCTGCTCTCTGCCTGCCGCCATGATGGTCATAGACATACTGTCTGGAGCTGTATGTAAGCCCTCAACTAAATGCCTCATTTTATAAAGTGCTTTGGTCATGGTGTTTCATCGCAGCTAAAACAATAACTTAACTAAGACATACCCCATCTTAGCTTCCCTCAACATCCCCATTTCTTTGGCCCTGTTGAAAATGGCGTTTAAACCTCTCAGCAGAGAGAAGTTGACTTTTTTCCCTCTTTACAGGCAATAAGAAAGCAAATCAACATTCACACACCGATGTATGTTTCGAACGGAAAACAGCATTTACACTGAGCCTCAAAAGCTGGATAGAATCTAATTCAAGGGAAGGAAGGCCTAAAAAGAGTGAAGAAGTACAGAAGTAAAAGCAAGTTGTGAATATACATTGGCCAAGGGCTAAAGATTTGATAAAAGAACAGTTTGAGACAATGTTCCTGACAGCTCAGAGTTGAGTCATGAATGTCATGAACTTGAAGCAAAAACATCAAATCAATGGCGCCAGACATTCTGATAATAAAATGTTGAAAAGCTGGGTTATCAGTATAAACAGTAGTCTGGTGAGAACCTGGCAGACCCTTTAAGGACTGTCAAGTGGGTCAAATATTGTAGTCTGGATAATGGCGTATCAGAATCCTAACTGTGTTAGATTCATGAGAATAAACAGGAAGGGCCTGAGAATCCACAATGTAGGTCATTATGAAAGCTGCACTCCAATGGTTCATTTACGATGATAGCATCTTTTCAACATCCTTGATGCTCCTCTAGTCCACCAACTTTTACTGTGACTTTTCACAGCTATACACATGGATTGCCTGGGATCTAAGCAAAGACTGAAACAGCACAGAAGAGGTGGTTTGAGTGGCATGCTACTCCTGATTATATGTAGCTTTCTGTAAATATTGCTATTTTTCATCATGTTCTTGTAATGAATACATTAAATTTTTGTACAGAATGCTTTGACATCTTTTAAAAAATGGATAGACCAACTTTCCAAGGACTATCTAGGTCTTAGAGACAACTAAAGGCTCAGATAGGATCATGTCTTTGATATTCAAACTATATCTAGAACCATATTTCCTGCCTAGCCCAACCATCAGAGGGAAGGAAATATTGTTTGACTTGATCACTCAGATCCAGGCACCAGGCAACCAAGGCCCACCCTATAACTTTGAAATCATTCAAGCTCAACTATTCCAACTTACTCAGTTGGCCCCATGGGTATGGTGAATCCTGGTTATCAAATTGATTAGATCAGAAATCAACTACAAGGCAAACCATCTGGCACCCCTGTGAGAGATTTTCTTGATCAGATTAATTGAAATAGGAAGAACCACCCTAAGTACGGGAAACACTTTCCAATGGCAAATAAATAATAAAATAAAACGGGAATGAAAGGAACTTTGCTTTTTGCCTGCTTGTCTTCACCCTTACAGACAACTTCATCACCCTTGCTGCTGCCGGTTTTGTATATTTTTGCTGATTATAGCCAGCCTCTTCAGACATCCAATACAGGCAGAAGCCAAGCAGCTCTCCAACAATCCTCTAAGCTTTATGTACATGATTGGGACTGCTGAGACATCCAGCCTCACAAACTGAACAATTAGCACATTCTAGCCTTGTCCATGTATAATGGCCATTGTTACACTGCCAATTAAAAAAAAACAGAAGATATTTGGGGCAAAAAATAATTATTATACTTATGATTCAAGAGACATGACTTATAACATGTTATTTGGGGCCATGTGGAATAGACACAGTGTCACAAAAGAATACATACTAGTTTGTCAGCACAATGTATATGTGAAGCCTTCATATCCTAGACTCTTACTCTTTCTTCTAAACTGAGAAAATAACAGTGTTCTCTGCTTTATGATTTACTGGGGAAAGGGGGCTACCTGATCACATTTGCTTTATATTCAAGCCTCCACTTCACTTGGAATATTTGGCTAAAGATTTGGTAAAACATTCTTGTCTTACTTGGCTGTTCCAGGTAGTGCCTGATCACACCTTCAGCCTATCTACCTGTACTATATGGCTATCTATTCATTGCTTTGGTCTGCTTTTAGTTTTATGTAGTTTAATTATATAAGGCTGCATAGTAGAAATGAATACTACATTTCTACAAACTTACCATGCTTTTTTAATCTCATTACCAATCTAAAATCTCTGAGTACAAAGAAAATGCACTAACCCTAGAGAGGAATTTCCATTTTATATTTCAATAAATACTAGTAGATGAGATTGTCTTTTGTGTGTTTATCCTGCTTGATAAGGGGCTGAAAATGAAGGTACAGATGGAGATGTCATCATATGTTCTGCATGGACTTTGCTAACAGGCCAGTAAAACTTCATAAAAGGCATTTCCAGTTAATGAATGTTGTAGAAAAAATGGCACATCCACATGAAGTCTTTGGCTTTGAAATGACACATTTTTAAAAATGCCTTTAGAGACTTCTTTGGAAAACAACTTTATTTGGATAAGTCAAACACAGCCAATGTGAATACAAAGTCATATTTTTTACAAAATTTATTAAACATTTTACATATACATTTATATTATTACACATATATACAATAAACTACATATAGGAAGAAGAACCACAAAACAACCAGGATTTATAAAAATGTTACATTCATAGTGTTTTGGCTATTTTTATTTGGCAGCTCTGAAGAAAATATCTTTCCTATCTTGGTGCATCTAAGATGCTGGATGTAGATCAATATCTATCCTATCTCACTTTTATCAACTTAAAACATCTATTTAGACCTAAAAACATCTTAACCCCTAAACAACTAAGCTTAATTGTAAAACTAAACTACCTGGTCTTCAACAACATCAGAGATTTGAGAAGGAATAAAATTAATTAGCTGAGTATACAGGGAGTGAAAATTAGCAGCTTCCAAATGAGAAAATGACAGAGACAGTTTGCTGCCTGAACAGTCACCTAAAACTCTCTATAATATTGGAGCTTCATCTTCAGCTATCTGGCCCAACGTATCTGACACTCATATTTGTGAGGCAGGAACTATTGAGGACCTGCGTACCCTGTCTTGGCAGAGTTTGGCTGTAGACTCTGCCTGCATTCAAACTTGCTCATTTTAAGGCAGAATTCTGTCTATGGTAGAAACAAGGACATTTTGCCCAGTATCTACATTGCCACATTTGCAGCCATCTTCATAAGGAGGTTCTTTGATTGTCATCATATTCTTTGAGGTAGGCTATGTGTTACCAGGAGTTAACCTGTCTCATTGATTATAATAATAAAAACATCTTTAAATGCCATATTCCGTATGTGTCTGAGGGTTTTGAAGACCTTATCTATTTTACCTTATCTTTCTATAGAATTGTATATCTGTTATACTAGGATGTATATTCTTGTGATAAAAATAGACTAGTTCTTTGTATGACCATGATTTGGTCATCTAACAATTAACTTGTATAACTTACTTATCCTAAACAACCTGCAATAGCACTTTCAAAGTATTGGAAGTAGACGTTGCATTATAATTGAGTTGTATGGGTACACTACCACATATTAGAGTAGAAATATTTACAATGTGTGTGAAGAGTAATATTAAATTTGAATTCTATACCGATGTATCTAAAATTAAGCTTATTTTACATCTTCATACAAAATTCTATACCAGTGAATTAAAAATAACCTTGTGAGTAACAATTAAGGCATTAAGTTGAGGAGCAGATTCACTAATCTACTTTTTGTCCTAACTTCCTTACATAGTTCTAGATTCCCCCTTTTTTTTTTCAACCCCTATCTCCAAACCTAAGAATAAAAGAGAGAGACATCCCTGAAGCCAACCTTGTTTTCTCTCTAACTAAAACCAATAATAACTTATAACCAACTCCCAATGAAAACCAACATCTATCACCCAAGAAAGCAACCAAAACCTACCCAACTACTCTGAAGGGAAATAGGGCATTGTTCTCTTAAGGTTTCTTCGTGTTGATTTCGGATGAATAATACCTTTGTAGGGGCCCAAATAAAGTTGGAGAAAAATGGTTAAACAAGGTAGGAATAGTATTTGTGGTCCAGCTTCTAAATGTTCAGAAATTCCAGGGTTAATTGGAGTTTTGTGTAGGACAGTCTGAAATGCTGGAACAATTGGGATCAGAAGCTTTCTTTGAGGCTGTCCTGGGAGCTGTCTTGATCTGGTGAGGTGCAGCAACTGAAGCACTTGGTGTTGGAACATGAAGGATGCAGGATGTCAGTGTCCCGTATGCTGAGAAATATGAATCTTATCATGTCTGATTCAGCATCTGTGTCTGGTTCTTTTGTTCTGAAAACATAATCTCTCACAAGCATTATACTGTCCTAAAATTATAACTGTATAAGGTGTGCATGGTGCACAGAAAAATTAAGGCTGGTTCCCTGCTTTTGGTATGCACAGAGAAAACTCTCCATTCATGCCACATGAAGAATGGCATCTAATAATAGTTCACAGGGATTCATACAGAGACTGATGCACCAACCAATGACAATATATGATGTGGACCTAGACCCTCTGTTCAGATGTAGTAGAAAGACAGCACAGTCTCCTTGTGGGTCCCACATATGATGAGTAAGGACTACTTCTGACATGGACTCTGGCCGCCCAACTCTGATCACTTCCTCCTGGCAGGGAGGCCTTGCCAGACCACAGAGGAAGACAATCCAGGTAGTATAGATGAGACTTGATAGGCTGAGGTCAGATTAGGGAAGGAGGGCTCCCCTTTCTGAGGACTAGGGGAGGAAGGAAGAGGGGATGAGGGAGGGAGGGAGGGAGTATCAGGAAGGGATGAAGGAGGGGGATGCAATCAGGATGTGCAGAACAAGCAGGTAACTTATATTGCTAATCCCACTACATGGGAATAGCTCCAAGACTGGCTGAGACATGAATGTCTATGCACAGACAACACTCCTTGTTGGCTACAAAGTCATATTTTTAAAGACAATGACATCTTAAACTATATATTATTTGTTTTCTCTGTTGCTGATAAGATACACAAGAAGAGCAATTTGAGGCACTGGGGTCATAGTTAAAAGATACACAGTGCATCATTTTAGGAAGTTATGGAGGCAGAGATTTGAAGAGCCCATAACCTTCTGTTCCCAGTCAGGAAGCAGAGAACTGGAAGTGTTCACTCTCAGCTTACATTCTCCTTTTTTTTGTTCAGTGAAAAAAAAAAAAACCCAGCCTACAGAATGACGCAGCCCATAGTTAAGCAGCAGGCTCCCACATCAATTAACCTACTCTATTAAAAATCCTTCACAAAAATGTGCAAGAGGTTTTTTTCCCCATGGTGATTCTGTCAAGATGGTGATATTAATCATAGCAAAAAGCTCAGACCTTTCAAAGATAATGGTTATCATTGTGTCTCATTTGTTTACTCATACACAAAGACTTATAGTGAAGTCTCTTCAGGAAGAATTGTGTGAACACTATCTATTGTCAGGGGGGTCACAGTCATTCATGGGCATTAACTTATATGATGTTTTTGAAGAGTCTAAAGCAAAGGTTTGAACTTGATGTGCCGATAAAGAGAAGATGAGAAGATGGGTGTCGCTTCATGATGGGTAGACTTGGGTAAATCTTATCTAACATTCCTAAGCCCCAAAAGCTCCATGTAGATAGAACCAAGGCCTGCTACTTTAGGGAATGTTGGACTTCTTGGTTAAAATCAGACTGAAACTTATCCCGTTAAAAACCTCGTTGGTTAAAGATTCTTCATGTAATAGCTGTAGTAGGGAAGAAGTCCCAATAATAACACAGGAAATTGACCACCACTCTGTGTATTGGGACATGGGGTCAAACTTTGATTTATGGCATAGCAACAGTATGCAATTGGACACTTAAATTGTAAACTACAATTTAAACCCCTTATAATCTTTCGTATGTTTGCATAACTCAAACAGGAGAACAGTCCCCAGAATAACCATGTTTATCTCTTTCTTTTTTTTTCTTCTCTTTTTATAATTTGTCAGGATTCCTATAGAGTTCTATAATAGCTAAATGCTATTTAGCTTTAAACTTTAAAAAAGAAACTCTTAAAGAGTCACCTTTTCTTAAAAAACTAATATTACATGTGAGAACTACTTTAACCTGAGCCCTAGTTTCCAAAGAACTTTTATCAAAAAGCACATGGTATTTGAGTGTGAGGTTTCCTTCACCTATATGATAATGTCAGCTGTAACTTTCAAAGCAAAACTTCCTCCTCCTGTGCTCTCTTTTTCCACTATGGGGAAAGAGAAACAGACTCCAGAGGCCTATACTTGAGTGAGAACCCAGTTTCTTAAATAGACATCTCTAGAGTTTAGTTGATACAATGCATGTAAAATGCTTAGTAAGCAGTAGCACAAATAATTTTTATTGGCATTACTATTACTAGGACCAACCAATAATTTTTCTATCATTTAACTTGAGTCAATCACTTGGTTAAATGTTTTTAACCCTGATAATCAAATATGAGTTTGTATCACTTTGAAATACTTGATATTTAAAATAGCAGGCTATGAAGAAGAGACTTATACCCTATGAGCATATACAGGGGGAGGAGTCCCCCTCAGTCACAGACATAGGAGAAGGGAGTAAGGGAAAATTGAAGGAAGGGAGGAATTAGAAGATACAAGAGATGGGCTAACAATTGAGATGTAATATGAATAAATTAATAAAATATATCTTAAAACTAAAGTAAAAATATAATAAAATTTTACTCAATAAAAAAGCATAGGAAATTAATATTAAAATGCTTCCCAGTTTTCCACCAAAATTAATTTTTGTGCTATATTAACAATTATACTTCCTGACAACACACTAAGAGAAACCCCTCATTTTAAAAATTGCAACTAAGAGCACACACTTAGTACTTAACCCAGCAACAATGTATTCACCCCATGGTGAGTTGCAGTTAGCAACTTGACTATTTATTTATTCTTTTCTTTTCTTTTTTCTGCTTTACTTTCTTTAGCTTACTCTTGTTAGCTTTCACATGTTTTCTTTTTTTAATTTTGTAATTATATTTATGTACAGAAAACTTAGCACTGTACATTCAACCCAGTTTAGTGGCTAATTCTTTAGCCTTTGCCTTTTCCAGCTTAGATATGTGAGCCACAGATTGAGGACCCAGGATGTCGCCTCCCCAGTGGCAGTGGTAGTGCAAGTCCTCCTGTGGACAAGCCGTCCCAGCCTGGCCTTTCCCTTGATGATGCACTAGGGGGCCCCTTCTTCCGACATAGGGCGGGTAGGAAAACCACCAGCTCAATGGGATCTACGTCATGGGCAATCACCACCAGCTGAGCCTTCTTGTTCTTGACCAAGGTGGTGACTGTATTGACCCCTACTTGAAGAACAGATGGTCTCTTATTTGGACCATCTCCTTTCCCAGCAGCTTTCTTCTCAGCATGGGCCAGTATCCTTTGCTTCTTCTGCTTTGTCTCTGGTCTGTACTTGTGAGCAAGCTTAAGCAACTGCGTGGCTGTTTGCTGGTCCAGGGCCTGGGTGATCTGGATAATGGATGGAGGGACTTTGAGCTGCTTATAGAGGATGGCCCTTTGCCTCTGCAGCCTGATGTACTGGGGCCATTTAACAAAGCAAGTGAGATCTCTTTTGGGCTGGATATCCTGCCTGACGCTGAAGTTCTTGGGCCTCTTCTCAAACAAAGGATTGATCACCTTTTTGGCCTCCTATTTCTTCACAACAGTGGGGTCTGGAGCCACCTTCTACTCCTTGGACTTCTTTCTCTTAGGCATCTCGCTGGGCTAGAGGCAAGAGCTCTCATATGTTTTCTTCCACACATACAATGTGATAAATGTTCCCACTGTAACTTGACTTACAATGTGACTATGAAGTTGCCAAGGTATACACACATACATGCACACACACACATGCACACACACACACACACACACACACACACACACAGGCACATGCACACGCATACAGTATTCTGAAGTTCTGTATAACAAAGCTAGTGAGCTTATCCTGAATACAATCAACTCTGTGGTAATTCATGGTGCACACTTTTTCTCTTCACACATCTTGTAATAACTAGAAGCTATAATCTCTCATTTTAAACTAAGTTGGGACCACCTTGCCACATGTCTTTGCACACCATATGACAAAAAGCAGGCTTGCTACTTGCATCTTGCTCCACTTCCATCCCAGTTCAGGATTAGTGCGGTGACCTTGTCTAATTTGATGACACAAATTCCTGTCTGCAGTCTTATTCTGAATTGTATTACCAGTCATATGACTGTAAGAAAATACTTCAGGCTGTCAGCACTAGGCAGCTGGGAGAGGAAACTATCCTTAGCTTTTGTAGCAGAACAGAACTGGAAACACTATGTAGCCTTGTGGGAAAACTGACAGCATTTGGCTGTTTTGTTAGCTGGAAACCATCAGGTATTTCTCAAATGCCGACATTCCAAATGGAGGGCAGCCCCTTCTTAGATAGAAGAAAGAATTGCAAAGGCCAAAATACAATCCTTCATTACATTGTGTGTATTTTCCTGGCTCTCTATACTTAGGATCTAGTATATCACTTGCTCACCCCTCCCTTAGTAGCACCCACTGTGGTAAACATAAACACAATCCTCAGACCATTAATCCATACTGTGAGCAACTGCTTCTAATAAAGCACTTTCCCGTTCATCATGAGAAATGGCCAACTCCACCTCTACTTTCCTTTCTTACTTTTCAGTCGAAATGAAGTTATCCTCCTACTTCAAAGAGAAATAGAAGCCTTGCCAACAGTGTCTTAAGAGCAATCCCACTGGATGTGCACTGACATAGAGTATTCCCCTCTACAGTGAAGACGGGCACTATTTTGTTGTTGTTGTTGTTGTTGTTGTTGTTGTTGTTGTTAAAGAGGTTAACCCCTCCATCTGTGCTTTGGACCCCTAGAACATCTTAACTTTCCTGCTTCAGCATATTTCATTGGTATCTTTTATTAAACATATTCAAGTAATCCTGTTCTGCATCTGCCAAAAGCCCTCCTATGTATGTTCAATCTAAATGATGATTGCCTGTCCTCATCCCCTAACAATGCCACCCAAAGGGTCTTCTGCTCCTGGAGATCATACTCCCAGTTCTCTTTCCGTCACTCATTTCCTGATCCTCCTCTCACTTGCCCTCAGTAAAGAGGAGACGTGCTACCTTATTTGAGATCTAGAAAAGCCATTCCACTCCGTGTCCTCCATATTTTGTTGTTGTTGTTGTTGTTGTTGTTGTTGTTGTTCAAACTCTAACAGTAGATGCAGCCTAAAACACATTGTAACAAACTTAACCAAACAAGAAAAATAAAATCAATATCGACTACAAAATATCAGGGAATTGGTAAAAGAGAGATACATTTCACATTCATAGGCTAAAAGATTTAATATTGCTAAGATTGGCTTAAGTTAATCTATAGATTCCTGGCATGTTCTACCAAAACACAGGTTGGCCTTTTCTGTAGCAATTGAGAAACCTCAAACTAAAATCCACGCAGATAAACAGCTTGATAACAAGGAGCTAGAATACACCATCCTACATTTGTAAGTTGGAAGAATTGTGCTTATTAGTTTAGAAACTTAACAAAGAGCTACAGTAACAGAGATGGAGTAGTATCAGCATGGTATACCAGCTATCTGAGAGTAATATGGAGTGAATAATAAATATATCTAAGAATAGATAGATGCAATATAACTAAAAACTTAGAAATAAAATCTTACATATGGTAACAACCAATTTTAAATTGATCAGTAAGGTAGCTAGGTTTGAGTAAGAGTAGTCGCCCTGACAAATGGAACAGCTAGATGGCCACATGCAAATCAGTAGAAAAGAGTACAGTCACAGCACATATGAAAATTAATCCACAGTGTAACAGAGATTTAGGGTAATAGGGAGAAAATAGTAAATATACCTAAGTATGTTACAGGTAATCTAAAATAAGTCTTTATAAAATTATAATATTATTTTAAAGATCACAGGAATATACTTAGTAACCTTGGGTAGATATTTACTATCAATACATGTCAAACTATAATATATAACAAGTACACGTGATGAATTAGTCTTTATTGAAATTAAAGTTTTGTGCTTCAAAAGGAACCATCAATAAAGTGCAACAGCCCATAGAACGTGAACATATGTTTTCAAATCAAATATGTTCTTCTAGCTTGCTTTCTGGTGCTGTCATAAAACACCATGACCAAAAACAACTTGGAGAGAAGATGGTATTGGAAGTAATCCTTGTATTATAGTTGAGTTGTATGGGTACAATATTTCATATTAGAATAGAAGTATTTATAATGTTTGTGAAGAATAATCTTAAATTTGAAGTCTATACCAATGTGTCAAAATTAATAGAACAAACACAATTTTATACCAGTGAATTAAAAATAACCTTGTGAAGAGACTTGATACTGTATGAGCATATAAAGGGGGAGGAAGTCCCCCTCAGGCACAGTCATAGGGGAGGGGAGTAAGGGGAAAATGGAAGGGAGGGAGGAATGGGAGGATACAAGGGATGGGATAACCATTGAGATGTAACAAGAATAAATTAATTTAAAAAATAAAATAAAAATAAAAATGGAAAAAGATAACTTTGTGAGTAACAATTAAGGCATTAAGTTGAGGAGTAGATTCAATAATCTACTTTTTGTATCATCATCCCTATATATTTCTATATTCCCTCTTCTTTCTGTAACCGCAGCTCCATGGGATGGAGGCATCTGTGCATACACATACCAAGAAAGACACACAGACACACAATTAAAAATAAAATATTTTAAACACCATTTGGGACTTGAAATGGCTGGCTAAGTGAGTAGCTTTCTATGCAAGCATGAAATGATGAGTTTGGATTCCCAGGACACAGTCACAGCCAATATGCTAGTGTACACCTGTTGTCTCAACACTCCTACAGAAAGATAGGAGGCAGAGACAGGGAAACATCTAAAATCTCATGGGCCAGATAACCTGGCAAACACATTAGACATGAGTAAACAACAAGAGACCCTGTCTCAAGCAAAGTAGAAAACAAGAACCAAAATCCAAGGCTGTCTCCTGACCTACACACACATAGCATGGCACATGCATATGTATGCATACATATGCACACATGACAGAGAGAGAGAGAGAGAGAGAGAGAGAGAGAGAGAGAGAGAGAGAGA
>OU015742.1:182854065-182866281 GCA_907169655.1 Acomys percivali
TGTGTGTGTGTGTGTGTGTGTGTGTGTGTGTGTGTGTGTGTGTGTGTATGTTACTTATAACTAGAAGATAGGCAAAGAGAATGCACAGGGTATGAGCCACTGGGCTTGGCACCAAATTTTTTCCAAGATTAAGAGAGGGAAGACAGGCTTTTTTTTTCCCAGGCCAAGCTTGCAAATTCCCAAGTGTATCACAAATTTTAAAACATTCCATGTTAACACACCATTCAGACCAAAGATTGTTAGGTTCTCAAGCAAAGTTATAGACTTACCCCAGAAGAAGGTGTATGCAGAGCAAGTAGGGCTGTGTAATCTTAAATTATAGTGAGTTAAATGGGAGCCTTTGAGACATGATTATGTTCATCCATAGTATCTGCAGGCCCTCTTGCCAGCTTACATACTGCCGCCACAATCAGAGTGAAGGAATCATGGATCCTTCCATACAGCCTTGCCAACTCCCTTTTGGAGGAGGAAGCTGATTATTCAGCTTGGAAATGCACCCAGATTCCTTGCTTCTCTTTCTGCCTGCTTTCCTCCCCTACTTCTGATCACTCTGCTTATAGAAGCTCTGCCAAGGGATAGAAAGGAACATGTTCAGGAAGTATTGAGTCAGTGTTCCATTGTTTTCTGGAAGCACAGATAAAAGTAATTTGGAAGACTATATTCCAAGACCAGACTTCACTCCCGATTATGCAAATGACATATCAATCAAAGCCCCAGTAAGATTATCTTGTTTTCTGCACCAATCCTTGATTCTTTCAAAGTAGACAATCAAGGTCTAACCATCTCCTTTTCCGCTCATTACCATGAACAAATTAAATCTGGATGAAACAAAACTCTCCAAAGGTTTTATGTTTATTCTCTGCTCCACACATTAGATCCAAAATTGTTTAGAAGGAAATAACAAAGTGAATTCAATCTTTGAACTGATGAGAGCATGTTGAACAACTCAGGCTGCTTCCATTGTATGACAAGTCAACAGTAGATATAGTGAAGTTTTCTGCCTTGAGACTAGATTGTGTGGAAAGGATAGATGTAAAAAAAAAAATTTAGGAACACTATTCTCTAGCCACTAAACCACTGTGCAATATTTATTTTACTGTGGAGGGTTTTTTCCTCTGTTAGCCCCAGCTTGAGGTCATTTTTTTTTTTTTTTGCCCTAAAGCACATCACAGGATGCCCTCAAGCATATCTTGGGAATCAGAAGTGAATCTTTAAATCGCCTAATTTCACATCTCAGCAGCTATGGTTTGGTCAACATCAGTTGAGAGAACACACTGAGGCAGAGGTTAAAAACACAAAGACAAAACTCTGGAGTGAATGGAATAAATGACTTCTAGTGGAAAACTGTGTAATTTTGTTGACTTTGTCTTTCATAACACTTTTTTCAAAAAAAAAAAAAAAAAAGAGGAGTCCCTTAACATCCACAGGCCAACACCCTCTTCCACAAAGTATTTTAAAAATAATTAGTTACTGCCATTATTACATGTGAGTTGTCAAACAGAAGAGCTATGCCTCTGGAGTCTGCTTCTAGGTAATTTATCACTCAGGTCTTTATTTGTTCAATTTGAAGATTATTGCTTTTCATATTGCCTGTGAGCCCTTGGAAGCCAAAAATGAGATCTGGGCATCAAGATTGAAGCAAGCTACCTTTTCAAAATACCTGTAAAAGGCTCGAGCATGCAGATCCAACTGGAGACATAATATATTTTTATTTTATTTTGAAAAATTGTAGAAGAATGTACATGGCCACTGGAGAGTGGCAGAAATTGCTTTGTGATCTTCATCAAGTAAATTAGGTCTGGACTTTTGTTCTGCAAAAAGAAAAAAGGATTTAGAAATACTATCACTTTATCAACTTTTGTGAAGTATAAAGAAGGTCTCGTGTGTAAACTGTCCAGAATATTGCCTGTCATACAAGACAGAGTTGGGTTTTAATTCTCTTTATGAGCAAACTTGAAAAGTTAGTTAAATATCTCTGTATTACAAGCACAATAACTCTATATGAAAACAAAATATTCTGGAAAGAGTCCATAACAAAAGGTTTGTTCTGACTGGTTGGTCTGCCTTTGGGTTTGGGTTTGAGGTCTTGCTGTGACACAAGACTCATTAGCAAAGCACTGATGGCTTCATTCTGAATTATACCAGCAAGGCTGAATCTTCACTATTTGTTCTATTTCCACATTGTGATAGTGCCACACCTACTGTCATGCTGGACTCGGGCTCAGTCTTGCTAATTCTAGATAGAGAAGAATGAAGCAAACTGAGATGAGAGGACACTTGCTAAAATATTACCATAGTGGGCAGGGCTGGCAACCAGGCAGGTAAAATGATTCTTGTACAAGCATGATGATTTAAGTTCAGATCCCTAACCCCCAGCCCTCGTCCATGGAAAAAGCCAACTGAGGTTGTATATGTCTGTAACCTCAAGTGCTGGGACTTGAGATAAATGGATCCTGGGAATTCCCTGGCTAGCGAAGTGCCAAAACTGCAAGTGCCAGATTCAGTGAAGAGACTATGTCTCAAAGTTTAAGGTAGAAAAGCAATTGAGGAAGGCATGTGTGACCTATACACACCCCACACATACATACATACATACATACATACACCATACAAACACACATACATGTGTACATAAATCATGCATACATACCTATACCATGATACATATATGTACCATATAAATATATATGCATACATACATCATAGCAGAGAGATGACCATATACTAGAACTTCTCTCTTACTTTTGGCTTCAGTCACTTGGGTGCATGATGGACAGAGATAAAGCAGTTATTTTTTTGTATAAGTATGTGAATGAAATAAAAAAAATGCTCAAATGGCAGAGGGTACTTTCTAATGAAATCATTGGGCTCATGAAACAACCAGTCCTGGACTACATAGTGATACTTGTCTTCTTGGATACAAAATCAGAAACAGATTAGGGGCCGGGGTGGGGCTGTGACAATGACTCAGTGGTTATGAGCACTTAATGCTCCTGCAGAGGAGCTGAGTTCAGTTCCTAGCACCCACATGGGACTTACAACCTTTCACAGTACAAACCCCAGGGAACCCAGCACTCTCTGTTGACCTCCTCAGGCACCAGGCACGTATGTGGTATGCAGACTTTGAATGAATCAATGTGCCATAGCCCTTTCTGTTGGTCAAAGCTATTCAGTTCCCCCTACAACACCTCAGATACACTTAATCTTTCCAAGAGACACCACCAATAAAGATGGGAATATGTAGAAAAGAGCTGAACCTCACCATAGTCTGAAGTCAATCACAACTCAGGCTATTGTGAAGAATAAACCCAACTAAATCAAGATCAGCAGAGTGAAAATAAATGTATGTTCTTATAAGACACTGAGTTTAAGGTGCTCTGTGAACAATTTGTATGAGACAGGAGTTGCCTAGAACACTTTCCATGTTGGTTTCTACATCTTTAACATGAATGTAACACTTTCTTAACTTTGTTCAACCAATCTTCGATCAGTGGCACGAATCTTTTTTTAACCGGCCATATTCTCATCTCACCTCCAATGATAGCAGAGGCTACAGACCTCACTTTGTACATTAGTTGTATTTCTCTATGTGTCTTTCCACTCATCTTTGAAGACTATTTATGTGCTAGAATCAATGATGAAAAATAGAGTTAATCCTCTATGAGCTTTTAGCCAAATAGGAACAAACATGAACAGTCAAGACAGGACATGAGTGCCTTAACTTCCAAAGTAGTCTTAATTTCTTAATTAAATTTTAAGTTGTCATGGACCGAGGGGAGGACATCCTATTGGGACTCTAGATGAGAGAACCATGGGAGAATAGCAATGTAGAAGGATCCAGTGGGTCCTAGAAACCTACAAGTAGAACATTATGATAGGCAGATTTGGGTCAAGGGGTCCCGCTCAAACTAAGGCACTAGCCAAGGACAATACAGGCGGTAAAATTTAAACCCCTACCCAGATCTAGCCCATGGACAGGACAGTCTCCACACTTGAGTGGAGAGAGGGATTTGACTTTCTCATGTACTCTGGTGCCTCACAATTGACTATGTCCCCTGGCGGGGGAGACTTAGTGGCACTCAGAGGAAGGACAGCAGGTCACCGAGAAGAGACTTGATTCCCTATGAGCATATACAGAGGGAGGTAATCCCTCTGAGGAACAGTCATAGGGGAGGGGAATAAGGGGAAAATGGGAGGGAGGGGAGAATGGGAGGATACAAGAGATGGGATAACCATAGAGATGTAACAAGAATAAATTAATAAAAATAAAAAAATAAAACATCCACCATGAAAAAAGTTATTTTATTACTTCTGGATTCCACTGTAGCATCAAGGACAGTGATTTGTCTAGAGTAAGTGTTCAATGAGCAACTAAGGTATTTTAATGTTCAGTGACCAGTACATCACAATGCCACATTGCTGCATCTAGCAACTGAAAATTTGGTCAGCTGTTCCCAATAAAATATATCCACACTGTGCAAGCATTGTGCAAGGACCCATGTGGTAATAGCTTTCAAGAAACATAGTCAGTCATATAATTAATTATATTCACACTTATTGTATTTACTAAGCTACACAGAGGACTATGTGACCAAAGAAGGGTAACCAATTTTATTTGAGGAAGCAGCTTTATACTTTTAGAAGTAGAATTGTTAGTTTAAAACCATGTAAAAAAAATTTAAGAAACAAAATGGAAACCTACTCTAAGTCATAAGAGGATTGTACACCAAAGTACAGAGGTATGAAGAGAATCAGATGGCTTTGGAAATTAGCAGAGTGTTTCTCATAGGTAGACTTCAATTTTGGTGTCAGTTAGGTGGTGAAAGATGAAGCTACAGCTGAAGTGAACTGAGAATAGCCTTGCATATCCAAGATTAAACTAAAGTCATCAAGCTCAACAAACAAACAAAAACAAAAAGAAATGAGTGGTTCTCAGCATCAAAGAATTCTGGGCATGTTTTGGGGTTATTGCCTCATGACAATGTAGTGGCCAGAGTAGGAAAAGACAATTTAGTGATTCAGTTATAGAAATACCTGTTAGAAAATTTATACTGTATCAGTATCCTAAATTATTAAAGCCAAAATAGAAATGGGAGGTTGACTAGATAGACATTTTCACAATAGCAATGATAGGAATGCAGAAGATAGGGAGAGTTGGAGAGAGTACTATGTCTAAGTCAGAGACTACATGAAGTGCCATCTACAAAGGCTGATCCCACTTGTTTCACCTATTACTCTGCACTATCACTAACCTTCTGAACCATGGCCTGCCCTCTAAAAATGGGGGGGGGGAAGGACCTACTTTATGCAACTGTTTTGAGTTTAAATAAGAGTAAGTTGCACAAAATCATCTAACTTGCTGCCTGACCCATCAAAATTGCTCAATCAGCAGTTGATGGATGAGGCAAATGGAGAGAAGTAGAATGAAATGAAAGGACATTTATATGTAGTTGATTATGTTACCTGTTATGGTTTAAAGATGAAATGTCAACCTCATGCTATGACACTTGGTCACCAGAGATGGTGGAATCTTTCAGAGATGGTGACTAGCTGGCAGATATGGGACCAGAGGACAGAAACTGAGAGCAAAAGGCTCACTCTACTTCTGGTTGGAGCCATCTACTTCCTGATCTATTGAGATGTAGTGTGTTGAAAGCTCCTGGAACCATGGGCAAATCTCTAGATTCTGTGTTTTCCTGACACCATAATGGATTGTAGCCACTTAAAGCATGAGTCAAAAATAAGTCTTCTAGTCAAAATGAGTTTTCTTCTATTGTTGCTTTCGTCAGGTATTCAATCAGTCATAAGAGGAGTAACAGAATAAGGCTATAAGAAGTGATGTAATTAGCCAGTCATGGTTATATTTTCAAATTCAGCACCACAATCATGTTTAGCCTGATGTAACCTAGAACAAAGGGGCAAGCTATATCCTGAGCTGTCAGCAGAACCTGCCTTTGACCATATGGTGCTTATTTGGCAGGCAAGAAGAATGCAAAAGTTACAGGCACATGGAGCCTTGTGCCAAGGCTTCAGAAAATTGCTGAAGGCCAGAACATGTGTAGTGTTATTGGTTTCTCTGAAGAAAAGTCCCAAGAGGCCTATGTGTGAAGCTGTGAATATTAAGACTAACTTGCAATGGAGATCCCAAGATGTTTGAAAATGCCAGGATGTGGAACATCTGCCAAACATATCTGTGGGCAGTGAGTAAAGATGGCTTAAGAGAGCCCATGTGTGCTATAGGTGGTGGGGCCATAGGGGTGAGACCACACAAGCTCATCAGAGAGCAGACGATGTTACCACAAGTCTCAGATGTCATATGTGGAACTACGAGGTTTGGCTTTGCCCTGCTAGTTTTCCTTCTTGCTTTGGTCTGATCATGTCTTCTTAAGCTCATTTTGGAGCCAGAAGGTTTTATTCACACCCCTGTATATTGGAAGCATGTAACTTTTTTTCCATTATTAAGGGGGCTCATAATTAAGATACTGTAGTGATTTCAAAAAGACTCTGGGTTTTGAAGGGTTGAGACAATTAAGACTATGGCAACTTTTGAAGTTGTACTGAATACATTTTATATTATGGGATACCCATGTGCCTTACTTCTGTGTTTCCCTATCTGTTTAGATGTCCAAGCAATATTGGAAGCAACCATCACCATTGACGGAGCCAAGCCATCAGGCATACAGACTGTGTCTTAAATCCACTGAACTAACCGTTTCCCATTTAAAGAAAGCACATAACTCATTTTAATAAATAGCACATAGATACAAAATAGATAGCATTTTTAAAAGATTTATTTATTTATTATTATGTATACAGTGCTCTGCCTACATGTATACTGATAGGCCAGAAGAGGGCATCAGACCACATTATAGATGGTTGGTTGTGAGCCACCATGTGGTTGCTGAGAATTGAACTCAGGACTTCTGGAAGAGCAGGCGGCGCTCTTAACCACAGATGCCAGCCCAGAATACTACATCTATCCAAACTTGTCAATCAACAAGATAGAGACAACAAGATATTCCATGACAAAACCAAATTTAGACAATATTGTTCAAGAAATCCAGCCCTCTAGAGGATACTAGAGGGAAAACTCAAATACAAGATTAACTGCACATGAAAAAACAAGGAAATAAATCATTTCAGACCAGCAAAACCAAAAGAAGGGAAACACACACATAACACACAGCTACAAAGAACATCAAAACAACAGGAATCAACAATCATTGGTCATTCAATGTCAATGGACTCAATTAACCAATAGAAAGACACAGGCCGAGAGAATGGATATATAAACAGGATCCATCATTCTGCTGCACACATGAAACACCCCTCAGCAAGAAGTAAAAAAATATTACCTCAGAGTAAAGAGTTGCAAAGAGAATTTCCAAGCAAATGGATCCAAGAAACAAGCTGGAGTAGCCATTCTAATATGTTAGCCTCATGTGGTGCCACATGCCTTTAATCCTAGCACTCAGGAGGCAGAGGTAGGTGGATCTCTGTGAGTTCAAGGCCATCCTGATCTACAAAGTGAGTCTAGGACAGCAAGGGCTATTACACAGAGAAACCCTATCACACACAAAAATACACACACACACACACACACACACACACACACACACAAATATACATTAAAAATTAATCGAAAGAGATGGGGATGGACACTTCATACTTATCAAAGCAAAACTCCATCAATAAGACATATTAATTCTATGGCCCAAATATGAGGGCATCCACATTTGTAAAAGAAATATTACTAAAGCTTAAATCACACATCAAACCACACACATTAATAGTAGGAAAATTCAACACCACATTCATCAATGCACAGGTCATCAAGACAGTGCCTAAACACAGAAATATAAAACTAACAGACATTATGAATCACATGAACTTTACACATATCTATAATCCATTTTACCTAAACACAAAAGAATATACCTTTTTCTCAGTACCTCATGCAAACCCATATACTTGGACACAAAACAAGTCTCAACAGATACAAGAAAATTGAAATAAACCCCTATATCCTATGACCAAGAAGAAATTAAACCTGGGCTTCAACCACAACAAAAACAACAGAGCTCCTTCAAGCTCATGGAAACTGAACAACTCTGTATTCCATGACCAATTAAGGAATAAAGAAAGAAATTAAAGACTTTCTAGAATTCAATTAAAATGAAGGCAGAACATACCCAAACTTATGGAACACAATGAAAGCAGTGTTAAGAGGAAAGTTCATAGCACTAAATGCCTTCATAAATAAATTGGAGAGCTCTCATACTAGCAAATTAAAAGCACACCTGAAAACTCTAGAACAAAAAGAAGCAAACACACCCAAGAGGAGTAGATGGCAGGAAATTATCAAACAAAGGGCTGAAATCAGTGAATTAGAAAGAAAGAGAACAATATAAGGAATCAACAAAACCAAGAGACGAGTCTTTGAGAAAATCAACATGATAGACAAGCTCTTAGCCAAATTGACTAAAAGGCATAAAGACCATATACAAATTAACAAAATTAGAAATGAAAAAGGTGGACATAACAAGAGACACTGAGGGAATCCAAAGAATCATTAGGTCTCACTTCAAAAACCTGTACTCCACAAAATTGGAAAAGTCTAAATAAAATGGACAGTTTTCTTGATAGATATTATTTATCAAAGTTAAATCAAAATCAGGCAAACAACTTAAATAGAGCTATAATGCCAAAAGAAATAGAAGCAATTATTAAAAGTCTCCCAACAACAACAAAAAGCCCAGGGCCACATGGCTTTAGTGCAGAATTCTAACAGACTTTCAAAGAAGAGCTAATACCAATACTTTTAAAACTATAACACAAAATATGAGCAGGAGGAGCACTGCCAAACTCATTCTATGAGGCCACAGTCACCCTGATACCGAAAGCACACAAAGACTCAACAAAGAAAGAAATGTTCAGACAAATCTTCTTTATGATACAAAAAATATTCAATAAAGTACTCACAAAATAAGCCAAGAACACATCAAAATATCATCTTCCATGATAAAGTGGGCTTTATCTCAGGAATGCAAGGGTGGTTCATTATATGGAAATCCATCAATGTAATCCACCATATAAACAAATTGAAGGAGATAAACCACATGATAATCTCATTAGATGCTGAAAAGCCTTTGAAAAATATCCAACATCCCATCATGGAGAGTCTTGGAGAGATCAGGGATACAAAGGCCATACCTAAACACAATAAAGACAATAAACAGCAAGCCAATAGCCAACATCATATTAAATGAAAAGAAACGTAAAGCAATTCCACTAAAATCAGGGATGAGACAAGGCTGCTCACTATCTCCATATCTACTCAATTTAGTAGCTAGAGCAGTAAGACAACTAAAGGAGATCAAAATGGATACAAATTGGAAAGGAAGAAGTTGAAGTATCGCTCTTCAGAGATGATAAGATAGTATACATAAGTGACTCACAAAATTCTACCAAGGAACTTCTACAGCTGGTAAACACCTTCAGCAAAGTGGCTGGATACAAAATTAACTTTAAAAAAAAATCAATAGTCTGCATTTCCACAAATGATAAGTGAGCTAAGAAAGAAAGTAGGAAAACAACCCCATTCAAAATAGCCACAAATAATATAAAAATGTCTTGCAGTAACTATAACCAAACAAGTGAAAGACCTATATGACAAGAACTTCAAGTCTTTGAAGAAATTGAATATTTAAGAAGACGAAAAGATGTCCCATGCTCATAGATCAATAGGACTAACATAGTAAAAATGGTCATCTAACTAAAACCAACCTAAAGAGTCATTGCAATTCCCATAAAAATCCAATACAATTCTTTACAGAGCTTGAAAGAAAAATTCTCAACATCATATGAAAAAACAAAAAAACACAAGAAAGCTAAAACAATCCTATACAATAAAAGAACCTCTTGAGGTATCACCATCCCTGATTTCTAGCTATGCTACAAAGCAATAGTAATTTTAAATAGTAATAGTAAATGGTATTGGCATAAACAGACAGGTGTATCAATGGAATCAAAGTGAAGACCCAAAAATAAACCCACACACCTATGGACACTTGATTTTTCATAAAGAAGCCAAAACCATACAACAGAAAAAAAAGAAAGCATCTTCAATAAATAGAGCTGATGTAACTGGATGCCTCCATGTAGAAGAATGCAAATAGATCTATATTTATCATGCTGCATAAACTCAAGTCCAAGTAGATCAAAGGCCTCAGCATAAAACCAGATACATTAAATCTAATAGAAAAGAAAGTGCATGTATGAGGGAGAATACGGTGAGAGAGGGACGGAGGGGGAAACAGGAAGATATAAGTGAGGGAATTACAATCCGGGTATAATCTGAATAAATTATAATAAAAATAAATTTAAAAAGAAAAAAGTAGGAAACATCCTTGAACCCATGGGTATAGGGGACAGCTTTCTGAAAAGAACACCAGCGGCTCAGGCACTAAGATCAACAGTTAATATATACCATGTGTACCTTTCTGGTTCTGGATTGTCTCACTCAGGATGATCATTTCTAGTTTCATCTATTTGCCTGCAAATTTCAAGATTTCCTTGTTTTTAATAGCTGAATAGTAATTCAAAGTATAAATGTACCATAGTTTCTTTATCCATTCTTTGATTAAGGGACATCTAGGTTGTTTCCAGATCCTGGATATTATATGAGCATAATTGAGCAAATGATCTTGTTGTGTGGTAGAGCATCTTTTGGGTAATAGTGCTACCTCAAGACCCTGATATGATTTTGGCATATACCCAACATGGATGTCCTCTGAGAGTCTTCACTCAGCAGGGGATCAGAACAAATTCTGGGACTCACTATTGGACTCCAGGTTAGAGTCATATGGAAGAATGGGGAGATAGAAGGAGCCAGATGGTCCAGGAGCCCCAGAAGAAGACCATCAAGGCTGGCAGGTCTCAACCCAGGAGGCCTGTACAATCTGCTGTATCAACTAAAGACAATGTATGCAGTAAATATAGACCCCCTATTTAGATCTAGCCAATGGACAGAGAAGAAGACCATCAAGGCTGGCAGGTCTCAACCCAGGAGGCCTGTACAATCTGCTGTATCAACTAAAGACAATGTATGCAGTAAATATAGACCCCCTATTTAGATCTAGCCAATGGACAGATCATTCTCCACACTGGGGAGAGTAGGGATTGCCTCTGACATGGACTCTGATACCCCCTATTTAGCCACTTCCCCTTTGTGAGGAGGCTTGGCTGCATTCAGAGAAAGGGAAACTAGGCTGTCTGAATGAGACCTGATAGGCTGTGATCATATGGTAGGGGAGGAGGTCTCCTTCTGTCAGAGGTCTAGGGGAGGGGAAAAGGGCAAAAGAGGGAGGAAGAGGAGCAAGAAGATACAAGTAAGAAGATAACAATCACAATCAGGATGTAATCTGAATAAATTATTTTTAAAAATATGAAAAGCTTCAAGAAAAGAAGGCCAAATAACATATTAGAATCATACCTGAGTTCTCAACAGAGATGCTAAAACCCCAAAGGGCCTAGACAGATGACTTACAAACCCCTAAGAGACCACAGGTGTTTGCCAAGACTAGTATACCCAGCAAAAATTTCAATCACTATAGATGGATAAAACAAGGTATCTAATGACAAAACAAAATTTAAGCAATATCTACTCACAAACCCAGCCTACAGAAGATGCTAGAAAGAAAATCCAACCAAAGCAGGCAAACTACATCCAAGAAAACACAGGAAATAAGTGTTTTCCACTGCAGCAAACCCAAAAGGATAGAAACAACCAAACAGATGACAACCACCAAAATCAAAATAATAGGAGCTAGCAATTATTAGGTATTAATATCTCTCAATATCAATGGGCTCAATTCACCAATAAAGAGACACAGGCTAATAGAATGGATATATGAGACCTGATAGGCTGTGATCATATGGTAGGGGAGGAGGTCTCCTTCTGTCAGAGGTCTAGGGGAGGGGAAAAGGGCAATAGATATATAAACAGGACCCATCATTCTGTTACATACAAGAAACACACCTTAGCAATAGAGATAGACTTTCCTCAGAGTAAAGGGCTGAAAAAGGGTTTTCTAAGCAAAGAGGCCCGAGAAGCAAGCTGGAGTAGCCATTCTAATATCTAATAAAATAGACTTTCAAACAAAAATTAATCAAAATAGATGAGGAAGGACACTTCATATACATTAAAGGAAAAAA
>OU015742.1:182866291-182879414 GCA_907169655.1 Acomys percivali
GAAGCCAAAGTATCACTATCCCCTGATGATATGATAGTATATATAAGTGACCCTCAAATTTCTACCATAAAACTTCTACAGCTGATAATCACCTTCAGTAAAGTTGCTGAATAAAAAAGTATTTCAAAAAATTGGTAGCCCTTCTGTACACAAACAACAGAGGGGCTGAGAATGAAATTAGGGAAACAACATCCTTCACAACAGACACAAATAATATAGAGTATCTTTGTGTAACTCTAACCAAGCAAGTGAAAGACATGTATGAAAAGAACATCAAGAGGAAATAGAAGGATCCAGAGGGTCCTGGAAAACTACAGGCAGGTCTGGGCCCTGGGGTCCTCCTCAAACTATGGCATCAGCCAAGGAAAATATAGGCAGTAAACTTCGAACCCCTACCCAGTCTAGTTGATGGACAGGACATTCTCCACCATTAAGTGGAGAAGGAGATCTGACTTTCACACAAACTCTGGTGCCCCATATTGGACCATGTCCCTTGGATGGGGAGGCCTGGTGGCACTTAGAGGAAAGATAATAAGTCACCAAGAAGAGACTCGATACCCTAGGAGCATATACAGGGGGAGGAGGTCCCCCTCAGTTACAGACATAGGGGAAGGGAGTAGAGGGGGAAGCGGGAGGGAGGAAAGAAAGGGAGGATACAAGGGATGGGCTAACAATTGAGATGTAATATGAATAAATTAATAAAAACAATCAATCTATTAAAAAAAAGAACATCAAGTATTTGAAAAAAGAAATTGAAGAAGATATCAGAAGATGGAAAAAGTTTTCATGCTTATGGATTGGTAGGATTAACATAGTGAAAATGGCTGTCTTAACCAAAAGGGAATCTACAAATTAAATGTAATTCCCATCAAAATACCAACACAATTCTTCACAGACCTTGAAAGAACAATTCTCAACTTCATATAGAAAAAAAAAAAAGGCCAGAGTAGCTAAAACAATCCTATACAATAAAATTACTTCTGGAGAAAGCTCCATCCATGACTTCACACTGTAATACAGAGCAATAGTAATAAAATCTGCATGGTATTGGCATAGAAGCAGACTGGTTGGTCAATGGAATGGCATCAAAGATTCAGAAATAAACCCACCCAACTATGGACACTTGATTTTTGACAAAGAAGTCAAAACCATACAATGGAAAAAAGAAAGCATCTTCAATAAGTTGTGCTGTTCTAACTGGATGTCTACATGTAGAAAAGTGCAAATAGGTCTATATTTATCACTATGCACAAAACTCAAGTCCAAGTGGATCAAAGATCTAAACATGAATCCAGAAACACTAAATCTACTAGAAGAGAATTTGGGAACCAGCCTTGAACTCATTGGCACAGGAGACAACTTCCTGAACAGAACGCCAGCAGTTCAGGCTCTAAGATCATCAATTAATAAATGAGACCTCATGAAACTGAAAGGCTTCTGTAAGGCAAAGGACACTGTCAACAGAACAAAACAGCAGCCTGCAGACTGGGAAAAGATCTTCAGCAACCCTACATCCTTCAAAGGGCAAATATATAAAATATTTTAACTCAGGAAATTAAACACCAATGAATCAAACAATACAATTAAAAATGGGGTACAGAGCTAAACAGATAATTCTCAACAGAGGAATCTCAAATGGCAGAGAAGCACTTAAACAAATGCTTAAAGTCCTTAGTCATCATGGAAGTGCAAATCAAAAAGACTCTGAGATTCCATCTTATACCTGTCAGAATGGCTAAGATAAAAATCTCAAGTGACAGCATATGCTGGTGGAGGATGTGGAAGAAAGGAAAAACTTCTCCATTGCTGGTGGGAGTAAAAACTTGTTCAACTACTTTGGAAATCAATCTGGCACTTTCTCAGAAAATTGGAAGTGGTACTACCTCAAGACCAAGCTATACCATTTCTGGGCATATACCCAAAAGATGCTCCACCACACCACAAGGATATTTGCTCAACCATGTTCACAGCAGCTTTATTCATAATAGCCAGAATCTAGAAGGAATTTAGATGTCCCTCAATAGAAGAATGGATAAAGAAACTGTGGTATATTTATGCTATGGAATATTACTCAGCTATTAAAAACAAGGAAATCAGGAAATCTGTAGGCAAATGAATGGATCCAGAAAATATCATCCTAAGTGACCTAATCAAGACCCCCCAAAAAAACCATACATGGTATACATTCGTATATAAGTGGGTATTATCCATAAAGTACAGGAGAGTTATCATATAATCCACAAATCCAAAGAAGGTTAACAACAAGAAGGATGCTTAAATCTCACTCAGCAGGGGAAATAAAAAACACATCTAAAGTAGGAGGGAGGGAACTGGGTGAGAGGGAGTGGGGAACGTAATGGAGGTAGGGATCAGGTGTGGGGAAAGTGGGAGAGGGCTGGGAAAGAGAACTGAAATTGGTGGTAGGGACATCTGTAGGGCAGGGGAGGTTCCAAGGAGTCTATGGTGGTGACCCTAGCTGAGATCTCTAGCAGAAGGAGGAAATGAAGTGGAAAGTGGCCACTTCCTGCAGACAGGTGGGTCTTCTGGTGCAGAGAGAGAGACACCAACCCACGTACAAAACCTTCAACCTAGCCAATCAATAACTAGCCAAACTTGAGTCATATGCCATGAGAGAGAGAGAGAGAGAGAGAGAGAGAGAGAGAGAGAGAGAGAGGGAGGGAGAGAGAGAGAGAGAGGGAGGGGGAGGGAGGAGAGAGAGAGAGCACATCACTGACACTAATAATAATTTTATGATATTCTTGCAGACAGGAGGCTAGCATAACAGTCATCTGAGTGCCTCACACAGCAGGTGATGAAAACAGATGCGAACAACACAGCTAAACTTAGGTGGCGCTCTGGAAATGTTTGGAAGAGGAGGATGAAGATTGAAAGAGACAAAGAGGTCAAGGACACTACAAGAAAACCTACAAAATCAACTAACCTAAACCCATAGGGCTCACAGAGACTGAAACACCAACCAGAGAGCATCCATGTGACAGTTCTAGCCCCCATCCTATATATAACAGATGCACAGCTCAGTCGTCATGTGAGACCTCTAATAGCAGGGCCAGATTCTGCCTCTGCCTCTGCTGCCTCCTTTTGGGTCCCTTTCCCCTAACTGGAAAGTGTTGCCCAGCCTCAATAGAAAAAGATGGGCCAAGTCTTACATCATATGCCAAGGTGTAGCGACACCCATGGGAGATCTCCCCTTCTCTGAGAAGAAAGGGAGGACACAGAGGAAAGGGAGGGTATGTTAGAAGGAAGGACTGGGAAGAGAGGATGGAGGGGAAGCTTCCATCCCGAATGGAAAGTAAATAAATTAACTAATGAGTGAAAAAAATAAAAAAGTGGTTTTTTTTTACTAATTATGCATATATATGTGTGCCTATGTGTTCAGGTGCCTATGTATGCAGGTATACATTTGGTACCTGCAGAGGTCAGAGGACATCATAGTTCTGGAAAGGGAGTTAGTTACAGGTGATTGGTGTGTGGGTGCTGGAAAATGAACCTAGGTCCTCTGCAAAAAATAGTATGTACTCTTAACAGATGAGCCCTAGAACTACAGTTTTTAAAGAACTCAAGTGCTGCCACTGTGGGCATGTTGATGTGCATGATTCATGTTGCCACCAAAAGCCACAGGTATGCCCATGGTCCTTGAAGCTACCAGAAGTTGTGCTGATATCTGTGGGCCATGTTGCTACCAGAGACCATGTTGATGTCTATGGCCTGTGCTGCCACTGAGGGTCATGATGGTATCCATGGTCTTTACTCTGGCAAGGGCTGTGTGGATGTCTGTGGTCTATGCTCATACTGGAGGCCATGTTGATATCTGCAGACAATGGTGATACCACAGATCATGTTGATGTGCTGGCCTGTGCTGCTGCCTAAATTCCTGTTGATGTCCATGACTCATGCTACCAGAGAAGGCCGTAAGGATGTCTGTGGTCTACGTTGCCACCCGAAGCCATGTTGTTGCCCATGGCCCGTGTCCGAAATCATGTGGAAGTCTATGATACATGATGCTGCTGACTTTAAAGGGCAAGGAAGCTTCTTCTGCAGTAGTGTTGATGACTGCAAGACCCATAGTTGAGAATGAGAGACATAGAAGCCTTCTGTGACAACCTCTCCCCCTCCAGCTCAGTCCTCAAGAAAAGAAAGAAAGAAAGAAAGAAAGAAAGAAAGAAAGAAAGAAAGAAAGAAAGAGAAAAAGGAAAAACACAGTTTAGACAGGAAGACATTAAAGAGAATTCTTAAATTGTGTTAGGGATTCTGACATGTATCTCATCACAAATTATGGCTTCTGGGAAAGGTAGTAAAGAGGACTAAGTTTTCTTTAAGGTGCTGCCCACTGGGGATTTGCCCATGCTCCACTGAGTATATGGGAAAAACAAATTGAACTTTTTTCTCTTTTTTTCTTTTTCCTCTTGTTTTGGGGGAGGCCATAAAGGTGGAGGGTAGACCTGGGAGTACTGAGAAATGACTAGTCAGAGTACAGAACGTGAAACTTTCAAACAATCTATAAAAATATTATGTTAAATAAAAATGCCAGGAATGGTGGTGCATGTCTTTAATCCCAGCACAGAGGAGGCAGAGGTAGGTAGATCTCTGTGAGTTCGAGGCCACCCTGGTCTACAAAGCAAGTCCAGGTCAGTCATGGCTTTGTTACACAGAGAAATGCTTTCTTGGGAAACCAAAAAGAAAAAGAAAAGTTGGCTTTCCAGCTACTGGCTACATTTCCTAACATCTTCTGGAGCAAAGTATATTCACATGATGAAGTTCTACTCAATGGAAGAGGAGGGGAACCTGCAAGTGTCTGCATCATCACCTTAAAGACACCTACCTTGGACTCCTGGTCCTCTTACAAGGCTTGTAATATATACAAAATGGTGACCCAGCTTCAGCAACATGGAGGAGCATGGTATTCAGAGCACACCACTAAAGCGGTAAAGCATGGTCCTGAATATTTTAATGATTCAGAGGAGCGGGTGCACTTCTCCACCTTGACAGGTCAAACTAACACATAAGAAAAATACATATCTAGCTATGTAAGCTAACCCTTTGGGAAGAGTCCATATTATAGCATCTTAAGAATTAGCTCAAGGAATATTAATAGTTTACTTTCTTTTTCAAGAAACATATTCTATGAAATCTGTATGGCAGATTTGTAAATAATACACTGGTGTGTCAGGTGAACATTGAAAATAGGCATCATCATATCAAGGTGATCACTGAGAGATTTCTTTGTTTGGTATGATAGATGATGGGTAGATTTTGAATGGCTAATCTTTACTTGTTATTGAATCCTTGTTGAATAATCTAAAGGTGTTCCAACTTGCTGATATTGGACATAACTATGAATTTGAAGTTTTAAAAAGGATGATTTGCAGCTTCCCAAATGAGAAGATGACAGAGACAGTTTGTTACCTGAGCAGCCACCCAAAACTATCTATAATATTAGAGTATCATCATTAGCCTTCTGGACCAATATATCTGACAGACATATTTGTGAGGCAGAAACTATTGAGGATTTGCTTACACTGTCTTGTCAGAGTGTGGCCGTTGACTCTGCCTGCATCCAAGTACTCAGGTAATTAATTTTATTCCTTTTCAAGTTTCTGATGGAGTTGAAGACCAGATAGTTTAATTTTACAATTAAGCTTAGTGTTCAGGGGTTAAGATGTTTTTAGGTCTAGATAGATGTTTTAAGTTGATAATGACAAGATATGATAGATATTGAATTTTAGATGCACCAAGATAGGAAAGATGTTTTCTTCAAGGCTGCCAAACACAAATAGCCAAAACACTAAGAATGTTACATTTATATAATTCCTGATTATTTCATGGTTCTTCTTGCTGTAGGTAGTTTATTTTATATATATATATATATATATATATATACATATATATATATATATATGTGTGTGTGTATAATAATATAAAAGTATATGTAAAAAATACTTAATAAAATTTAATTCTAAGAAAGAAAAAAAAAAGAAAAGGATGATTTGCTGATTTGAACCTTGAAATAATGTTGGTATTTGTAACTGAATTCACTAACTTGTAAATGCAGTCACCACCTACTGTTCTCAACATTAGTGATGCCAAATTTGTTTCTTCCATCGGCCTTCCCAGTAACTGCTGACAGCTGTTGGAGAGGAAAGAACGCTTGGCTAAGGATCTGGGAACTTCAGTGCTAGTCCTGGCCTTGACTGTAATTAAGTGCGAATTTGGACAGGTCATGTAACCTCTGTACAGAGTGACTATGAAGTTTAGAATAAAATAGGCTATGGCAAGTGTTTGGGAAATAAAAAGTTTTATATAAATATATAATAAAGCATGTGTATAAAATAGTAATATTGGTAATAATAAAGCAGATTATATATAAATATTCTGATGTATTATATGTATTTAAAGTTTGTGTGTTTGTATTCAAAGACATTATGTATATAAATACTTTGCTGGGTTCTGACTTTCACGCGAACTCTGATGCCCCATATTTGACCATGTCCCCTGGATGGGGAGACCTGGTGGCACCAGGAGGGATAGCAGGCTACTAAGAAGAGACTTGATACCCTATGAGCATATACAGGGGGAGGAGGTCCCCCTCAGTCACAGTCATAGGGGAGAGTAGTAAGGGGAAAATGGGAGGGAGGGAGGAATAGGAGAATACAAGGGATGGAATAATAATTTCAATGTAATATAAATAAATTAATAAAATATATTTTAAAACCTTTGCATACTTAGGATATCCTTCCAAAGAACCTGGAGGTAACTATTATAGATTAATTTGTATTGCAAAGGTGCCTGGAGAAGCTTATGTAGAACATAAGGGTCTGTCTAGATGACATTTAGAAGTACTTCCTCCTCTTATTGATGGCTGAAAGCAAAGTAGGAAATAAGACTTTTTATAACACTGTAGTAACACGTTACTAATAACATACTGAATACCTGAGAACTCTCACAGGCTTCTTTCAAATAAAATCTAGAATCTTGACAAACACCTACTTTTACCCACGTAGTTTCACTTACATCCTATTCATCTGTCTGCCACTCCCTGGGTGGAGATAGTTTACTGGCCAGCACCACAGGAGTTTGAGGCATATCAAGGAGACATATAGTCCCCACAACGAAATACATGTCATTGTGAATTCTCCCTAAAGTCAACAGGACTCTTCTGTGCAACACTCTTAGGTACTTTTCCCTTTGGTGAGTATTACTAATTGTAAGATAAAGGGACAGATGTAAATCATGAGAAACTGGGTTTTTTCACTAAAGTATCCCCAGTCTAAAATGACTTTAAGACAAGAAAAGTTCTTTATGTGCATCTTACTTGGAGTTAATTTTCTTCTGGGATGCAGATCCTCTTCAGGCATCAGCTCAGACAATATCATTGTTTGAAACCATCTATCAATCTCCCTGATCTTTATTCACAAACAACCAGAAATAAAGCCTTGCATTCTCTGGCTTTGGTCCCAGAATGCATCAGAGCATATTTTTATTGGACAGTTTAATATTGATAATCATTTATCATGAACTCCAAATTGCACAATAATCACTACATTAACATCTGAACTAGCATACAATGGCATCTAAGGGCTTTGCCTCTTCATCCCAGTCCTTTAAAAAATGATAACATGAGAAATAAATTTGCAATCTCTTCACAAAAGGCCTGGGAATGGAGACAGCTGATCACTGAATCACATTTGTTTGGTCTAATAATGCAGTTGGTCTCATCACTCAAGCAAAGCACCACACCAGGAGGCAGTGAAGCTCTAGATATTAAGAAATGCTCACAACTGAGGCATCGTTCTTTCAGAAGTTGTAATTTCTTTATCTGTGGGTTAATATCTTCATTTTCTGATCTTGACAAGACAACCATTCCAGAAAGGAATTGTTTTTTTAAATTTTCCTCCTTAGATTACAATGAGCCACTCTTCCACTGGAACCTCAAAAAGTGGTATGAGGTCACAGTGTGCACGCCAGATTGTGAAGAACGCTGTCCAACTTTACTTTTCCTTCTTGCTTTGTTCTGAAATAGAGTCTCACCGTGTAGCTCTGTCTGTCCTGAAACTCATTAATATAGACCAGGCTGGCCTCAAACTCACAGAGATCCTTTACCCTGCTTCTGATTCCAGGCTACTGGAACTACAGATAAAGCCTAAGTGTTATGAGTCAGTCACAGCCTCTCCCATGCACAGAGTGAGGGAGCCTCTCCCATGCACATGCCCCAAATGTTTAACGTTCCCCCTTGCCTCTCACTGTGCATTTATCAACTCATTAGCAGTGAGAGATGCCTCAAGCAGGTATTGTATACATGGATAGCACTTCAGGAATGCCAGCCCCTGTAATTACAAATTGCTCTTGTCCCAGGGAACAGCTACAGAAATAAACTATATGCATGCAAATACCAGCTAGTTGATCCCAGACTTACCTAGCCCTCTTTTCTCCTAGGAGCTTTAAGTACCTTGTGAAATTGACACAAGACTTCTTAAACAGTGAACAAAGGAGGAGGGAGGGAGGAGAGTAGGCACAGAGGGAGAGTAGGGACAGAGGGAGAGAAAGAGAGAGAGGGAGAGAGAAAGAGAGAGAAAGGCAGGCACTGAACCTCTAGTCCTGATATAGACTTCAAATATCATCCTTCACACTGATTGGCTGATGGTCTTAGGGCCTTCAAAGTCTTCTCCAGTTCTTATTATTCAAAAATTAATGTTTTTAATCCCCCCAAGCTCATATGTGTGTGTGTTTGTGTGCCTGTGTTTGTGTGTGTGTGTATGTGTGAGTGTGTGTGTGTGTGTGTGTGTGTGTGTGTGTGTGTGTGTGTGTGTGTATGTGTCCTGAGCAGGCATGTCCATTTAATGAGAACCACAGTGACAGCAGGAGAGAGTGCCTTCCAGGTCCTCTTCTGCTCCTTGCTTCTCTCTCACACACTGTTTGTCTTGTCTCTTCTAAGAAGCTAAGAGGGGTGGTCACACACCTTGGTCACCTGCATGTTATAAGGCTTCACATGTCTCTGTTCTAGAGAGGTAGTCTACACAATGGGCATGTCACTGCCAGAAAGAAAACTCAGCTTATAGAGCTGTACCCAATCTTCTCTTCCACCAAAATACCAATCAAGTCATCACCTCCTCTTCACTTTGAACCTTCTACCCAGGTAAGCAATATTTTTCTTTTGGACTCTCTTCTTCCCTCCCCTTTAGATGCCTAATATGAACAAAGTTCAAAGTATATGTTCTATTTTTCTAAAAATGAGAAAAACTATTTTATCTATAGTTTCCTATACCATGTTATAGAATGAACCCATATGCCTTCCATAGAATAATAACTAGAATAATTTTTCTTCTCACTTCATCTTCACTTCTCGAATGTAAAAATAAACATTGAGGTTAACTTCTGTCTTAAAGGAAAAAGAGTTCTGAGTTCCTTCCTTTGTGTGAAATTTTATTATATCCAGTATTGAGTAAGTGAAAAAGAGGTTAAGAAATATTTGACTATTATAATGCTGTTTGCTGGAAAGGTGGTGATTGTATATACTTTTAAAAACTTATAGTCATTTATGATAGCTGGATGCTATTATTTATTTCTTAATGTTTACAGGTTGACCTATATACAGGCAGTACCAAAAGAAATAGGCATCTTTTAAAAATTACATTTCATTGAATTTAAGTGCCTTCTGTCTCCCAGATGTTTCTCCTGTATATCTTATGCTAATGAAATCAAGATTTAACATTTTCAACACTAAATTCACTGCATGCTAACTTAACTCTCTTCACATCTTGAAGCTGACCAACCAACTCACCTGTCCTTCCCTCTTTCTCTGGATGGTTTTACACTGGATGTCCATCTGAGAATTCTCAAACATCGATTTATTCTTGATTGTGAATATTCCTAATGGCCACCCTTGACTAGACACAGTGTTATCAAATTGTATTAGGAATGTCCACTGGCTATGTTGCTCATTCTGTACCAGGCAAGTAGATGTAATTATACCTTCCCTTTCATTGATTCTTTTAAAAATAAATAATGACTCCCTTATATAATGGGTCTAATTGCAAAGTTTCAGTTTAGCTTGTTGTACATTCATGATACATGTTTCTAAAAACTGAATATTTATTTGTTCAATTTAGCAAAACCAAGAACTTCATTAACATCTACACATTTGAGTTGTAAAATTCATATTATTGGCCTGGAGAACTATATTCTCTAGCTTTTTTGTATGTTTTTTTCTTCTATTCTTCATCTGAACTATATACTTTTGTATGTACCTCTATACTTATAGTTAAAAACCTAAGTTCTGCATCAACTTATTCATGTCCAACTCACAGGCTGACTTTAATAAAAACCCTTTTTTTTTTTTCTATGACAACAAGCACCTACAATAAAACCACATCAGCCAAAATGCAGAGTTGTGGAGTCCAGTCCTGATGGATACGTCTACAAGACACTCCCTCGCTTAAGGCTAGGGGAACACTGAGGAAGAGGGGGTGGAGAGATTGTAAGAGCCAGATTGGGAGTTGCTGTGAGATTGTGTCTCTTAGCAGTATCAGATGCTACACCCATAAAGTTTCATCAACACGACTGCCCAAACATGAGCTGAACCACCAGTGGACATGCCAAAGTGGACAGGAAAATGCCCACGAGGCCTCAGCACTACAAAACAACTACAGGCAACTAAGGAATGCTGAGAGTAGGAGAAATAATCTTCCCAAAGGAGGTGCATATCAACAGTTTATCCAGTACCAAATACTCTGCCCTGAAAACATACAGATGAGTAACATGATACAGATGGAGCAGGGATGTAATAACAAAGAAAAAAATAAGCCATTAATTTGAAAGTTTGAAGAGAGGAAGCAGAAGGGAGAAATATCATAACTGTATTGTAATATTAAAAGTGGGGGGAAAACCCAAGCACCTAGTTTTGATGTTGACCTCTGGATATACAGAAACTGATATGCACTGATATGCAGTTTTTCACAATAACTCTTTGCATGTGGGCAGCCTGAAAATAAAATCATGTAAATCTGGTGTTTCTCTGCTGTGACCTCTGCTCTTCTGGTACCCAAAGCAGCTCTTCAGAGTATGATTTGTTAACAAGACTCTAAAGGTTTTGTCTGTCTACCAAGATATCTTCATTTTAGTAGTTATGTACACCAATGGATCTTTAAAAATTAGGCTTCTAGGCATCTGTACTGGCTGCTTTTGTATCAGCCTGACACAATCTGGAGTCATCAGAGAGGAAGGAGCCTCAGTTGAGAAAATGTTTCTGTGAATTCCAGATGTAAGGCATTTTCTTAGTTAGTGATTGATGGGAGAAGGCTCAGCCCAAGGTTACTGGTGCCACCCCTAGGCTCCTAGACCTGGCTTCTATAACAAAGCAGGTCCTGAGCAGGCCATGTGGAGCAAGGCAGTAAGCAGCACCCTTTCATGGCCTCTATCTGTCCTGACTTCCTTTGGTGATGAATGGCAATGTGGAAGTCTAAGCTG
Source organism: Acomys percivali (assembly GCA_907169655.1). Lineage (NCBI taxonomy): Eukaryota > Metazoa > Chordata > Mammalia > Rodentia > Muridae > Acomys > Acomys percivali. The sequence goes on from OU015742.1 coordinate 182,877,773, forward strand.
AATAAACTGTTTCCTTTCCAATAAATAAGTAAATAAATAAATAAATAAATAAATAAATAAAAATAAAATAAAAATTAGACTTCCAGATTCCCTTCATTATATTTTTTAAATTTGTTCACTTTACCTTCAGATTGCAGTCCCCTCCCTTGTCACCTCCCAGTCCCACCCTCACTCCCTCCCCTAGTCCTCAGAAAAGGGGAATCCTCCTACCCTAACATCTGACCTCAGCCTATCAAGTTGCATCTGGACTGCCTGTATCCTCTTCCTCTGTGGTCTGGCAAGGCTGCCCTACTAGGGGGAAGTGATCAACATGTGGGGACCAGAGTCCATATCAGAGGTGGCTCCTATTCCCCTTATTATGGGAACTAGAAAGAACCTGTGCTGCCTATCTACTACATCTGAACATAGGATCTAGGACTTCTTCATGCATGGTCCTTGGTTGGTGCATCAGTCTCTGCAGCAACCCCCTTCTCTGCCCGGATTTGTTGACTCCATTGGTCTCCTCGTGGATCTCTGTCCTCTCCAGGTCCTTCTATTCCTCAACTCCTCCATAAGACTCCCTGCACTCCTCCTGAAAGTTTGGCTGTGATTCTCAGCATCTGCTTGGATCCTCTGTTGGGTGGAGTCTCTCAGAGGACCTCTATAGTAACCTCCCTTCCTGTTCCTTCTTTTCAGCTGCTTCTGGTATCTATTCTATTTGTCCTTTTTGGATGAGATTTAAGCATTCTCTCTAGGGTGTTCTTTGTTATTTAGTTTCTTTAGTATTGTAGTGTGGTTATCCTGTATTATGTAGCTATATCTGCTTACGAGTGAGTGTATATCATGCATGTTTTTCTGGTCTGGGTCACCTCACTCGGGATCATCATTTCTAGTTCCATCCACTTGCCTGCAATTTTCAAGATTTCTTTGTTTTTAATAGCCAAATAGTACTCCATTGTGTAAATATACCACAGATTCTTTATCTATTCTTCAGTTGAGGGGCATCTAGGCTGTCTCCAGATTCTGGCTATTATGAATAAAGCTGCTATGAACAACATAGTTGAGCAAATGTCTTGTTGTATGGTGAGCATAAATACATAGCTAATAAATTTATTGACCCAAATTGTACTAATATCAGCATTTCACACATTACTTCTAGTCTCTACACTACAACATGGATGTTGATACATCCATGTTTCCGAGAAAAGATGTGGAAACTCCAGATGCTACGTGACATGCCCACCTCTCAGGGAACAGAGGGGTGGCAGAATCTGGATTCACAGCAGGTCTGAGCATGTCTGAGAAGGTCTAGCTGACCTACATGTGTTCCATAAATCAGTGGTCCCTTGTCAGAGGGAACAGATGAAAGGGCAAAGGACATCTCAAATCTCCAAGTGCCAAATAATTAGGAATATTTTTAATTAAAATATTGAAACAGACAATGTACACAGAAAGAATATGCACCCCATATCCCTGTCCCATATATTTGTAACTTCCAAGGAAAACATATAAAAATAGAACAAGTATTGCATGGCCTTAGAAGTTGGAAATCTCTGGATGGAATTCATTTCTGCCAGCTTATACCTTTGGTTAAAATACTTAGCATTAGCATTAGAATATATATATATATATATATATATATATATATATATATATATATATA